>OZ012662.1:64757541-65031619 GCA_963942545.1 Oxycera nigricornis
TCTGCAGGTTGTGGTGCTTTTGTGCGTGTTATCGTTAAATCTGTAGTCGTTTTGTCCCGATTCCTAACGTAGATTACCTGTTAGTCTGTACTTGTCGCCAAGGGTTGTATTTTATTTTTGTGGGGCTATATATGAGGAGATTCCTTCCAAACAGACATCAAGACCGACCACATTCGCGCCTATGGAAGAAGCTTATGTGCAAAAGCTGGAAATAAGGATAAGAAAGCTGGAGCGTCAGCTTAAACGAAAAATGCTTTGCTCCATAAACTCAGGCAGCGCAACAAGCGCATATCAGCTAAAGCCAATAATATGAAAGGCTTATTGACGGGACTGAAGGAGCGCAATTTAATTTGTGAAACAACTCGTGAGATTCTTGAAAGTGTCAGTGGACCAAGCAGCAAGGTTATCGAACGATTGATATTTAAGTCAAATTCAATATCCGTCCCAAAAAAATTTAATCCGCAAATTAAAGCGTTTGCTCTGAATTTAAACTTTTTGTCGCCCAGAGCGTATGAATTTGTAAGAAATTCTTTCAACAATTGCCTCCCACATTCGAGAACTATTCGAAAATGGTATCAGAATGTAAATTGCGCTCCAGGCTTCACTAAAGAATCTTTCGATGCCATTAAGCAAGTCTCAAGTTGCACATTGAATGAAGAAAAAATTGTAGTGAATCTTGTGTTTGACGAAGTATTCATTCGTCAACATGTTGATTGGGACGGGAAAAAAACATTTGGTTATGTTGATATCGGCGATGGAGGTAACAGCCCGACTTTAGCGACACAAATTTTGGTCTTTATGGCTGTATGCATTAATAGAGCTTGGAAAATTCCCCCGGGCTACTTCCCCATTACCACGATCACGTCAGACCAAAAGAAAAACATACTAGACCTATGCGTTTCGAATTTGTTGGAAACGGGGGTGGAGATCGTTGGAGTGACTTTTGATGGAGCATCCACGAACTTCACAATGACAAAATTGCTTGGTTCCGACGTACGTGATGTGAATTCCAAGGGCCACGTTACATTTGCCAACAAAGTCGAACAAATTGTCCTCCATCCAGATCCTTGTCACATGTTTAAATTAGTAAGGAACGCTTGGTCACACTTCAGAGAGATCATTAACGACAGAAATGATTGTATAAACTGGAAATACATTGTGGCACTGCAGAGGTTGCAAGAAAGCGAAGGCCTTCATTTAGGCAATAAATTGAGGAAGGCACATGTGTATTTTGAGCGCCAGAAAATGAAAGTGTATTTAGCAGTGCAAACACTCAGCAAATCAGTAGCGGATGCTATTGATTTCTGTCGAAACATTCTTAAACTCAAAGAGTTTGCGGGAAGCGAAGCAACCACCAAATTTATAAGAATGTTTAATGATATATTTGACGTGTTGAACAGCAGAAGAGTATCGGAGTACGAGTACTTGAAAAGAGCTCTTTGCGCATACAATTCAGAAATCGGTTTACTTTTCGCCGATCAAGCAATAATATACACTCAGTCACAAAAGTGTACATACACCCGCAATATCTTGCATATTATGCATAGCTGAATAAAAAAATGTGTTAAAGTTTAGTTTATTTTAATGATTCTTACTTGTATATACATATTACGAAAGAAAATTATAAAATTAGTAAGTATTTCAACCGAAATTTAAGATATTACAAAAAAAAAAAATGCCACAAAAGTGTACATACAGCAGATAAAATGACGAAAAAAATGATAAAATGTACCATTTGTTAACAGATAGTGCTAAATTAAATATCTAGTTGGGCCACTATAACAGCCTCCAATCTCCTAGGCATCGAAAGGATTAGATTTTCTGTTATACTGGACTAATTTCACTCCAAGCCACCGATAACGCATTTTTTAACATCTCCTTGTTACTGACGTTATATTTTCGAACTCTTCTTTCAAGTTCATCCCAAAGATGTTCAATCGGATTGAGATCAGGTGATTCGGGTGGAGAAAGCAACTGTTTCGGGACGTTGTAAAGGATCCACTCCCGAACGACCAAGGCAATGTGCTTTGGGTCGTTATCTTGTTGGAATATCCAGTTCGGTCCGAGTCCTAAGCGCTCAACAAATGGTTTTAGGTTAGCTCGCAATATGTTCAGGAAATGGTGACGGTCCATTATGCCTTCAATGAAATGAATATTTCCTGCACTAGCTGCTGCCATTCCGCTCCAAACCATTACGTTACCGCCTCCATGTTTAACAGTTGCGATAAGATTTTCTTTCTGCATCTCTGCATTTAATTTTCGCCAAACTTTTCCACGGCCATCACATCCAAATAAGTTGAAGCAACTTTCTTCCGTAAAAAACACTGTTTTCCAAAAGCTGTGGTCCTTATCTTGATATTTTTTCGCGAACTCTAATCGTTTTGTTTGGTTTGTCTCAGAAATAAATGATTTCTTTCTTTGCATGCGTCCCCTATATCCTGCGGATCTCAAAGTCCTACAAATAGTTTCTGGATGCACTGCTTTTCCCAATTCATTTGCCATACATTTGCTTATATTTGGTGCACTTATTTTCGGATTTTCCTTAACTTTTCGTAACACTGCTCTGACGTCACGGCCTTTCAAGATATTTGGACGACCAGATCGAGCTTACTTTTCAAACTGCGAGTTATATTAAAGTTGTTTATTATTGTTTGTACAGTAGCCCAGCTTTTTGTCACTATTTTTTGCTATTTCAACCAGCGATTTATCCTCTTGCTTTAATTTTATCGCTAAATTTCGTATTTTGAACGAAACCTCTCTTCAAACAGCCATTTCACCGATATATGGTAACGGCACTAGCTAACAATGCAAACTGGAGCAATAGCAATGACTAACCACTGAAATGTTCCGCAGAATCGGAATAATGATACTATAGACCCGTTATTCCTGGAAATGTACTCGCTGTATGTACACTTTAGTGGCATAAATTTCAAGGTTTTTTTGATTTTCTGGTATCAATTTTTAGAAAAGGTGTTATTTCGTTGCGAAATAATTATTAACGAGTCCAAACCTTTGGAATAATGCATACTTTAAATTACTAATATTCGTAGTTTTGGAAATATCGATGATTTTCCAGGTGTATGTACACTTTTGTGACTGAGTGTACATTGAAAGTATAAAACTAGCTTCGGGAACACTAATGATAAATTCAAAAAGAAATATAGGCTTTTTAGGATTGATAGCGGCTCTACGAAACTTACGCATTCTTTACATTAGATTCGTAAAAACCAACATTTTGAAGTTTATACCATTGTATAAGCTTAATCAAGACCCAATTGAATTATTTTTTCATCAGTACGATGTAGTCTTGGTTACAGTGGCGTACCCAAGGGGAGGGGTTTACGGGTTCAAACCCCCCCCCCCCCTTGAAGAAGAATTGAATGCTGAGTTGACTCTGTGGTACAGAGAGATAGGGCATCTTGAAATAGTAAACCGCCCAACAGCGGTCATAGATGGGTTAAGCATGTGTAATTCAAACATTTTGCCGAATATATCGAAATTGCTAGAAATATTGGCTGTTCTCTCAGTATCTACGTGTACAAACGAACGATCATTTTCAACATTACGACGACTAAAAATATACTTGCGAAATTCCACCAGCAATGAACGGCTAAATGGATTGGCACTTCTAAATATTCATAGAGATCTCACTCCATTTACAGAAGATGTGTTAAATGAGCTAATGAAAAAAAATCGTCGTTTAGATATTTCACTATAATTTTATCCGGCGAAGGGTTCTGTTTTACGCTTGGACATAAAATTTGAATCCCATTTTACACTGTTTCTCACCGTTACTTAAGACGAGTTTTGAATACTAAGTTTGTATCATTATCGGCATTTTAAAACTTTGATCACCTCGCGTAGATTTAGAAAATTCGAAGATTCGATTGTTATGGATTATATATCTCAAGCATATTAACACAAGGCTTCGTCATTGCCTGGGAAGAGGTTGGTTAAAAATAATAATCGATGGCGCAACCGCCAAAATTGGGCCTTCAGGCAATATTATAGCTATTTCATTTACTTGACCAATAGAATATTAGGATGTGAAGTGGTCAGGAACACGCTCATCCGTGATTATTACCCTGATTTGATTCAGGTTCTCATTCACAGCTGAGTGAAATGATAGTGCGGCATCAAATCTCATTCCCGAAAACTATTTGTCGACAAGGAGCCTTGAACTAGCGTTAACCACTAAGTCACCTACTTTAACAATTATTCGCCGAGACATTCTGGAACGTGGGATTTGAGTGAGATTCAGTATCTCTTCGCAATTAGATCTTTCATCTATTTCACAGTAAAATTTACGGCCTAAGGTGCTTTAGAGATCCCACCTAGGGGTGATACGGGCATAGTTTGTACAAATTGGATCTGTGAGTGATGTTATCTTTTAATTATTGTATGAAGCCTATCAATTTTATATATAGATAAAGAGTTGGTAGGAACATTAGAATATGGTCACCTGATTGAGAGTTTTCGAAGTAAAATTCCAGAAAAGTGTAATTTATTTAATTCGCACCCATATCTTAGTAGCAACAGTTATATTTTTGAATGTTTCTTTCTATCTTTGATCTGAACCCTCAAAAAATGGATTGTTTTATTTTGTCATATGATTTGTAATCTGAGGATTAGGCTTAACACCTCAGTAAAAAAAATAAACGCGTACAAAAAGTCTACCTCATGCGTTACGTGGAAATGACGACAAATTTGCTTGAGAGCGCAGAGTTGCTTCTCTGCATGGGCTGCAAACAAGCTTAGCCAGCCCTGATTACGATAATACTCTGTCTGTCCTTAGTGACAGTTTCACTTTCCCACGGCATTTACTTCATTAGTTGCTTTCTTTTCTAGCCTGTAGGTATTGAAGGCTTTTCAATATATGTACTTGCAAACATGCATATACACTTTACGGTTCCAAGGAAGTCTACAAATACAGTGTAGATTCTTTCACACGTCAAGCGCATAATTTCATAATTTGAATGAAAATATCATGAATGATTCAAGTAAATGAAACCAGACATGCAATCGGGCTAAAGTCTGCCAGAATTATTTTTGGAGGACTCCAACTTTGACCGGTGGAAAGGTATGATTACATAATTATATCTTCATATCTACACCGAAGAACTAGCAAACGTACCTAGTCAAGACTTCAAAAATATAACCCCCCCCCTTATCAAAATCCTGGGTACGCTACTGCTTGGTTACAATAACAATCCCTCCGTACGGCGATTTAACTCAAGCTATAAGAAATTATTATTTCGTTGCCAAATTAGGGATGGTGGCATGGGAAATTGTGTACCACTGGATGAGATTTCAATATTGAATGCTTCCTCTGCAAGCGAACATTAGTAGTGACCAACGATGTTCCATGATTGACATGGATCCCGAAGAAGATTCAGCTGTTTTTGAAAAAAAATTCCTGCAGCATCACAACTATGCTGCTGATCCTGCCAGGCTGTCGAAATATGTGAATTATGTTGTCGAGTACATAGCAGGATTTGTGGTCTTTAAACTATACAATGTGAAGTATGTATTTCAGCGTTACAGGGAGATGCATGTTCGAGGTCACTCATTACGTACAAAAACAGAGGATCTTTGAAAGTTCCGTCCAAAGATGTTGTCCGAAAATGTGAAAAGGCCGAACAAGAATTGAGAGTGGCTGAACGTTGTTCTAATGAGCTTGTGCTGTCTAGTAAGACATTTCAAAAACTTTCTATTGCCATCCAAAAGTTCTGCATAGGAGAAAAATTGTTCCATACGATTTCTAGCAATATGCTAGAAACAAAACATTATTGTTTGCTTATTAAATTAATTATTAAAAAGTATCTCCACACAAGGTTTTATTTTATAGCCAAAAAAAAATCTGAGAAAATATCGCTAAGACAGCATTTAAACAAAACTGTCCACTTCAAAGGTATGTAAATAACATATATGATGGTCTAAGAAAATGCATAAATTAACTATATTGCCCAAGAATTACACAGTAGTTGCAATATAAAGATTAAAGCCAGGCCTTAACTCCGCCGTAGCCGGTCCCAAGCCCGGTTTTTAAAGGAGGAGGGAGGCATATATATATATATATATATATATATATATAAAGTTATATATATATATATATATATATATATATAAAGTATAGAAAATAAAGTTCGATACGTTTACAAAATTTTACAGTTCAAATGGTGACCTTTAAATGTTCATTAATGGTAATTGTAGTTATAATCATCTAATACATATATTTGATTTTTTAAATATTGAAGTGTTGCAACGGCTACAATAATCACCGACACCTGTTTTTCAGACACAAAATATTGATTTTTAATCATGCTCTTAATTCATCCTTTTTTATGAAATTGAAGTATCGGGCACCGAAGGATCAACCATATCTCTTAGTTTCCTTTCAATGAAAACTTTACTACATTTGGCAATTACATTTATATAATATCTAATGCTGATTGTCGTTTAACTAGACACAAACACTTATTTTCCATGTTGCGGATAATTATGCAGAACATTTAAACTGTCAAATAACTATCAATAACAAAGCAACATTACCAATAACTAGTTACCATAAGCTCAATCGAAAATCATAAACAAAAATATTTCGTTATTGGTGTTGTTACGCCCTTGGTAATATCAACACACTTGTTCAACGCCAGGAGCGCGAAGTCGTCATCTCAAAAGCATTGTTTATTCACCTCTCTTGTTAGTTATATTCTCATTGAATATACCCTACAGTAACAAAATGGCTGTGGCAATGAATGTATAATTGAATGCGGGCATAATTATGTCAAAAGTACATGCTACAAAATATTCGTTCAAATACCATTCCTTCCATTTTCTCATATTGTTATGTATATAATTCAGTTAATGAGCCAATAAGTCAAGAAGTCTGTCTTCAATTATATTTATTCAATTAATACAACATCGATTTCGCTCACTTTTTATACTTATTTATTTAAAAAAAACTATGCCGAACTTATTCAATTATATTTATTCAATTAACGCAACATCGATTTCGCTCACGATTTTCATTTATTTATTTAAAATAATCTATTCCGAACTTATTTTGTATTTCGCTTATTTTGCACTTCGCCTTCAAAGTCAAACTCTTAATTGTCAAATGAACTTCCGTGCATGCTTTTTTAATGCTTTTATTAAGCCGATTGCGCGTTTTAATCAGTACTGGTCTTTTCAAAACATCTAAACTTGAAATGTCATATTTCATAAACAATTTGCAATTATAATCAATTTTATCGCAAATGAATGCACGAACTCAATATGAAAACAATCGCTGTGATACGTCGTCGCCCCTTTACTCTTCTGCACTGCACCGCGACCGTACCCGAACATGTGGGCAGTCATAAAAAATCTTAAAATGTGAACAAATATAAGACAATAGCAAAGAAATGCATGTTATGTTTCCTCACATGTGGGAATTTGTAAAAGTAAACATACATAAGATAATAACAAAGAAACGCATGTTACGTTTCCTTACATGTGGGCCTTTGTAATAGAAAAAGGATAAGAACAAATAAATTCAGGCCACTTGGGCGTTAGCTATAAAAGGCACTAATAACTTAAAAAAGATGTTCAGTTGTATTTAGAGAGTAAGTCGGAACGAGGCTTAAATTTTATTAAAATTACGCTTGTGTTTTTCTTCCACGCAAGGCAAGAACAAAATTGCTGTGCTACAAATTTTGAGTTGGTGACTCTATTAGCTTATTTCGCTGAGTTGTATTTATCACACGCGATGTGATTTTGTTTATATGTATTATGAAATTCGAAGAATGGTTCCATTATTTCTAGATTGGACGCGTTGTGGTTTTGTTTGTATTTTGAAATTAAAAAATGCTTTCATTATTTCTGGAGTTTATGACTCTTCATTACCACATTTTAAGTTGAACTAATTTTTACTGTAAATGTTTAATATTCTGTCTACTTCTTATTGTACTTTTAAATATATGGATTAAGCTTTATGTTTCTATTTTATTCTTGGCGCAAGTAAAAGCACAGAAAGCTGAATGTTGTTATAAAACTTATAAGATAAGGCTATACTTTTGTCACAGATTGTTGAAATGGAACAAATATTAGCAAATTTATATCGAAATTATTTTCAAACAGCCGCATTCAACAAAAAACACTTTATAGAAATTATGATACACATATGATGTTTTCTTCGCTTGAATATCTGCAATTTACCCTTCCTTCTTGATTACTGATATTTTATTTTGACTAAGTAATACTTAAAGGCGTTATTTTTGAGTGTCGCAGTGTAGCTCGAGAAATAATTTTCGCATTTTTTAGAAAAAATTTTACATGTTAAGGCCATAAGGAATTTCCTATAAAGAAGTTACTGAAAACGATAGTAACAACATATCATTTATTTATTGCATATGTTGGTGATGTCACGAGTGGCATAAATTGTCAGTTTTCTTTCCGGTGAAAGCGGGACTGATCGCTTTATTAACTTCCCAGTATTTTATGGGAAGTTATTGTAATGGGGTCGATTTTGCGGATCCCAAATTTTGACATATCTTCACGTTTTAAGGTCTCCAGAATCCAAATCCATCGTCTTTAGAGAAATGTCTGTGTGTGTACGTATTTGCGTTCGGAATTTTTTTCGCCTCGATTATCTCAAGAACCAAGTATCGTATTGACGTGGGACTGGGTTCGTTCGACGCGTGATTACGTCACCTAAAATTAAATGAGTTTTCAGCAAAATCGGTTAAGCCGTTTTTTATTTAGGATAAAAAACTGAAAAAACGACAAAAATTGCTTATTTTGAAACTGTTGAAACGCACTATCAGTTCGTGCAGATCGCAAATATCCTCATAGTAATATTATTAATATTGTAAGTTGTAGCAAAATTTTGATCAATGTTAAAAAATTGTTATTTAAAAACAAATAATAATTGAATATTGTTATAAATAATTTCATATTGTTAATAACAATCAAATAATATTTGTTGTGATTTGATATTGCAAATATGTACACAATTATACCTAATCAGTAACGATCAAACATTCTTAATAAAGAATGATTATTATTATTGATAATTAAATACCCTCAATACTGTTTGTGGACTCCGGGACCGAGATGGAGGACCAGCTGGAGGACGAAGAGGAGGACAAGGTGATTGACGAGGAGATGGACGAGGAGATGGACGAGGAAGAGGACGAGGTTGCCAAGGCTTTGGTAGAGGACGACCAGGTGGAGGAAGCGTTTTCCTCTACCAAAGCTTTCATTAAACATAAAAGATAAAAACTATATAAAAACAATGACAGTCATTATAATAATCTAGAAAAATAATTATTAATAAAAATGAATATTAATAATAATATTTAATAATAAAAACAAGTTATACCATTTTTATTCACCCCGCTGGGAAGTTAGTCGTGTGGGCCTCACGGGTCGCACTTAGACCACATTTTATTTTCTTACCGGAACGACACAACCAGAACACCGTACTTCCTCGCTTGCTCCCCATAATGCCTTTTATGACTGCAAGCTGACTACCAGCCGTGAAAGACGCTTGCATCTCGATTGCCTTCAAACATTCGCTATACAAGTCCATAGAACGTTCGAATGCAATTAGTGTCGGCAAGAGAAGAAAGCGATCGCCACGTTTGCGGCACCTTTACACAGTCATCGCCCCACACCTTGTTCGTTCCGCAAAACAAGAACCTCTTACCACATCAGAATCCTTATTCTGATTCGGTATCGATACTTGTTCATTTTCTCATCCTTCAAATTTAAACTACTCTAATTTCAAATTGCAACCTTCTATTGCACATAAATTCAAAACAATCTCCACTTCACACTTAAACTCTTGTCAATGTTCCCAAACACCATTCCCATGCACATGACGATAAATCTTTCAAAGTATCGCGTTTCACTTTTAAGAACTAGGCGCACAAGTGCACGTTAGTCATTTCATAACGTAAACAATTTCTCGGGTCTCAGGTTAAATCCTAAGTGCTTAGCACGTACATTTTTCCCAAATTCCAATTTCCCAAAGATAAGTGCAGGGATAAAATCTAAGATGTAGAATTTAGTCTCTTGTGTTCCTTTACATTGATCGGTCTGAATAAAAACTTGATATTTTTTAAAAAAAATTCAATCAGTCTTTTATTTTTCAATTTTAAAAGTACCCACGAAGGTGGTACGCGTGAAAAAACACATTACTGGCGCAGTCGGTCATCCTTTCAAATAATTCAGTTTTAATATTTCGCGATCAATCTTTAAACAAAAGTGTTATATAAAACTGAGGTTACATCTCGGTTCCAGTGCAAATCCTTCATCCGAGATTTTGGATGAATAAATAAATTTTTCGCCAAATTTAGCTGAACTTTTAAGTTGCACAGGACGAGACTAAATTTTTTCCCGGACTTCATCGTTCATCATCATGTCCACCAACGAGCAGGACCAAGTGTCGAAGCCATCCATCCAGGTGGACCTCTTCAGATACTTCGCAGAAATTCCAGCATTCAGCGGCGACACTTATGAATTGAAAAGTTTTACGGACGCAGTGGACGTAATGGCCCCAGCTTTAGGCACCTACGATGCAACTTCTCAATTAATCATCTCGAACCTTATTAGAACCAGACTTAAAGGTAAAGCAAAAAGAATTATAAATACCAATCCTCATTTAGTAAAATGGGAGGACATCAAAAAATTGTTAGAATCGCATTTTATTCAGAGCCGAAATAGTTATGTTATATCGGACGAGTTAAATAACTTACGGATAAAAAGTTCTATTTTAGAGTTCTATAACGATATTGAACAAAAGTTATACGAGTTAAATATGGTAGTTGAATTAGAAATGGACACGAAATCGAGAGAGTTTAGTGATAAAATTGAATCTAATAAGCGTATGGCTTTAAATGTATTTAAAAACAAACTGTTTAAGCCTGTAAAAAGTTTTTTAAAGTGTAACAGACCTTCCTCCTTAATCGAAGCACTTAATATTTTGAGAGTAGAAGGTTATTTAGATTATAAACCGTATCGTTTTACTAACTCATATAGAAATACTAACACACAATATACTTATCGGGATACTAATTATCAAAGTGCTCCGAACGTGTATAGTACCCCAAATATTTATAGTAATCCGAACGCGTATAATAATCGGAACGGTAATAGCAATCGCAGTCGCAATCGCCCTAACAATAACTATTCACGGTATCCAAATAATCAGTTGAACTATCGCGAAAATGTTTACTCCGCAAATAATCAGCCACGGTTTCAATATTTTCAGCGAAATCGTAATAATCAATACAACGCAGTTAATTCTAATAACACGTCTTACACTCGTAATAGTAATCGATCAGTATCCAAATTCATCACAGACAAGAATTTCAGCGATGGATGTGGATCTGCCAACACAATTTGCTCACTCAAACCAGGTCGGAAATTTTCGGTACCCTGCCTCGGTAACACTATCACAGGATCAAAATTGCCCTATATCCGAATAAACTCCTTTAATTCACCTTTGAGATTTATAATAGATACTGGTGCTAGCATGAGTATAATAAATCCTAACATTTGCGAATCACATCTCAGAATTCAAACTTCCCCATTCTGCCTTCGAACTGTTAATTCGCAAATTAATTGTAATTATCTTTGTTCCATCAAACCATTTAAGGAATTTGGTGGGTCTGAAAAAATGGAATTCGTGGAGCTTCCTTTTCATACATATTTCAACGGGTTAATCGGAAATAATATTTTTAAAAACTACGAAACCGTAATCGATTTCGTTAATCGGAAACTTAAGATTGGTGGAAATGAAATTCCAATATATTTTTCTATTGAAGACGCGGAGTATCTCGACACTGTTCAAATACTCCTGAACGAAGAGATCGAAAGAAAACCATGTAAGGACCCTCTTTCTGAACTCCGCATTGAACACTTGAACCCTGAAGAAAGATTCAAACTTGTGCAGCTGCTTTCGCAATATAAACCCATTTTCTATCAGGAAAACTCCGATTTGTCGTTTACAAATGCTATTAAGCACGAAATAAAAACGAAACACAACTCTGCAGTGTATAGTAAACTTTAAAGGTACCCTCAAGTGCACGTAGAAGAAGTGGAAAAGCAGATACAGGAAATGCTTGACCAGAAAATCATAAAGCCTAGCTCATCGCCTTATTCCTCTCCAATCTGGGTTGTGCCGAAGAAAACGGACGCATCCGGAAAAACGAAATGGAGAATTGTAGTTGACTACAGAAAGCTTAACGAAATTACTGTAGATGACAAGTACCCAATTCCAGTCATTGATGATATACTGGACAAGTTAGGAAGAGCAATGTACTTCACTACGCTCGATTTAGCCAAAGGATTCCACCAAATTGAAATAGCGGAATCCGATATTTCAAAAACTGCCTTTTCTACAGGCACCGGACATTACGAATTTTTGCGAATGCCGTTTGGACTTAAAAATGCTTCAGCGACATTTCAGCGGTTAATGCACACTATTTTGAGACCACATATTGGAAAAATCTGTTATGTCTACTTAGACGACATTATTGTTTTAGTACAAGTTTAGAAGAACATATAATATCATTAGATAAAATATTCAAAACACTTAAACAGGCAAATTTAAAAATACAGATGGATAAGAGTGAATTTTTTAAAGAAAAGAAACTGAGTTTTAAGGGCACATAGTTACACAAAATGGAATCAAACCTAATCCAAATAAAATTACAGCCATTTTAGATTTCAAATTACCAAAAAGCGTTAAGCAGATAAAGAGCTTTCTAGGCTTGGTTGGTTTCTACCGTAAATTTATAAAGGACTTTTCAAAAATAGCTAAACCCCTTACATTACGCTTAAAGAAAAATGGTAAAATAAATCCTCAAGATAAAGATTTCATAGATTCTTTCGAAAAACTTAAATTATTAATGACTAGCGATCCTATTTTGGCCTATCTAGATTTTAATAAAGTGTTTATTCTCACCACCGACGCATCAAATTATGCGATCGGCGCAGTCCTCTCACAAGATGGCCATCCTATTTGTTACGCAAGTAGGACGCTCAACGACCACGAAACAAGGTATTCTACTGTGGAAAAAGAACTGCTTGCCATCGTATGGTCTACGAAGTATTTTAGACCATATCTCTATGGTAGGAAGTTCACCATCAGTACTGATCACAGACCTTTGACTTGGATTTCAAATCTTAAGGTGCCAAACTCTAAGCTTCAAAGATGGAAATGCCGGTTATAAGAATTCAACTATGATATAGAATACATCAGAGGTAAAGATAACTTCGTTGCCGATGCACTTTCTTGACCCGAAATTAATATGAACCACCAAGACTACGAACGACAAAACCAACATTTATCTGATTCTCCTGCCGCTACAATACACAGCGCAGAAGAAGATAACTCTTTATACATACAAATATCGGAAAAGCCTTTAAATACATATAGCCATCAGTTAATTATAAAAAAAAGTAAAAATAATTCTACTAAAAAACGTAAAATTTTTGGACGAAACAGAATCATATTTGAAAGCAGAGAGCATAATGAAAAGCTAATGAAATACATTCTCAAAAACCACCTTCCATCAAAAGGTATTATTGGACTATACGTCCCAGATATAACTATATTTCGAATTTTTCAAGATGAGTATCTAAAATGGATAATCCCACATTCTAAAATAAGAGTATTAAAATGTCCATACGTCCTATATGATTGTGAAAACCTTAGTCAATTACAAGAAGAAATCATTCGATAGCATTTAAAAAACAATCACAGGGGTATTGATGAAGTTTATCGAGAAATAAAAAACAAATATTATTATCCTAATTTGAAAATTCACATAACTAAAATTATTAACAATTGTAATACTTGTAATGTCGCTAAATATGAAAGAAAACCTTACAAACCTCCATTTTCCAAAACCGAAATTCCGAGCAAACCTCATGAAATAATCCACATAGACATTTGGTTCAAAGACAAAAACACTATGTTTCTAACCATAATTGACAAATTTTCTAAATTTGCACAAGCTATTCGAATTCAATCTAGAAATTGGCCAGATATTAAAACTGCCCTAAATATGTACTTTGGTTCATGCGCAACCCCTAACAAAATAGTAACTGACAATGAAACTACTATTACATCTCAAAAACTTTCTTGCGAAAGAAAAAGTGGAAATACACTTTACCACCCCAGGCCTTAAAACTGGTAATTCGGACATAGAACGTTTCCACGGTACACTTAATGAGCATATCAGACTTCTTAATCAGGAAAAACGTAACAGACCCGATAATTTCGTTTGCATACAAGAAATTGTTAAATTTTACAACCGTACTCATCATTCCTCCACCGGAGAGAGGCCTATAGAAATTCATAACGGCACCATTTCATCCGGTAAATTTGAATTAATACGAAGAAAAATCGAGCAAGCACAAGAAAAAAGACTTTTATATCATAACAAAAAACGCTTTGAAACAGAATTAACTCCTAATTACGTACGAAGTAATTATCGAAATAAGAAATTAGAGCCCCATTTCAGGTATAAACCTAAACTGAGAAGGTACATAAAAATCTCCCTATGAGAGCAAAAAAATTCCAATCTAGCAGAATGTCTTTCCAAGCATCATCATCGCCATCATTTTCACCTTATGTTTCTCCATCGCAAGTGCTAACACGCAATACATAGAGATTAACGAGATCAAAGAAGGCAATGGTTTCATATTAGTACGCACGGAACCAGTTGATATCATAGAAAATTTTACCAAAATTATTCACGTTGTAAATTTAACTCTTTTCGAAGAAGCTTTGGAATCTATTCGTTGCAGTATGAAAACACAAATTTTACTGATGACTTTGCTATAAATTTAATTGAATCAGATATCATTGATAAGCTACATACCCTTCAACCACATCGAGTTAGAAGAGGTTTAATAAACTTGCATGGCAAAATTTTGAAATGGATCGGGGGAAACAATGGACGATGATAATCGACAAGACATTAGTAATCATTTCAACAAAGTCGAAAATGACCTAACAAACATAGCCGATGATATCAATAACCAAATTTCTATTAACAAACAAATTAACAACGAATTGCAATCTTTGACTAACCACATTAACACGCAACAAATAGCTATCACTAACAAAATAAATGATATTAATTTTGAAACAAATTTGCTTAAAAAGAACTTCGAAGAATATAAGCTGAAGAAGGGAGTTAAAAAAAAATTAAAAAACTTTACTAGAAGCTTTGTCAAAATTAGAAGATATTATTATATCAAGTAAATTATGTATTCTTAGTCGTAGCATTCTAAATACAAGAGGAATAAATTATTATAAAATCGATTTTCGCAAACTGTAAAATGTTAGAATCCAATCAATCTGATATAGTTAAGGTAACACCTAATATAATTGTAACAACACATTTAAATTAAACAGTTTTGTATCATTCATGTAACAACCATCATACAGGAATTCAAGGTAATGTGATCGAAAAATTTGGAAAATGTAAAATAACTATAGATGAACACACATTTGTTAATAAATTCGAACAGTATAACGAATTTGTAATATTTCCTAATGTTATCAAAAAATTAAATTATACTAAAGATGAGCCATTTTAAGTATATAAAATTCATTTGTCAAACCTCGACATCCTGGAAAAAATAAAAATTTCTAAATATTAACACTATATAGTATTTCCACTGACATCGAAATAGCCTTATTCATTATCCTTATGTGGATAATTTTCTATTTTAAATTCAAATCAAAGGTAAATCCGTTTTTCGTTCAGAATTTAATACGTCAAAATCCAAATTCAAGACGATCAATTCGTGCAGATAACTCCTAAAATTTAATTTCATTGCAAACACATTTTGTGAAGACAATTCGTCAGGAGCCGAATTCTAAGGTGGGAGGAGTCATCGCCCCACACCTTGTTCGTTCCGCAAAACAAGAATCTCTTACCACATCAGAATCCTTATTCTGATTCGGTATCGATACTTGTTCATTTTCTCATCCTTCAAATTTAAACTACTCTAATTTCAAATTGCAACCTTCTATTGCACATAAATTCAAAACAATCTCCACTTCACACTTAAACTCTTGTCAATGTTCCCAAACACCATTCCCATGCACATGACGATAAATCTTTCAAAGTATCGCGTTTCACCTTTAAGAACTAGGCGCACAAGTGCACGTTAGTCATTTCATAACGTAAACAATTTCTCGGGTCTCAGGTTAAATCCTAAGTGCTTAGCATGTACATTTTTCCCAAATTCCAATTTCCCAAAGATAAGTGCAGGGATAAAATCTAAGATGTAGAATTTAGTCTCTTGTGTTCCCTTACATTGATCGGTCTGAATAAAAACTTGGTATTTTTAAAAAAAAATCAATCAGTCTTTTATTTTTCAATTTTAAAAGTACGCACGAAGGTGGTACGCGCGAAGAGACACATTACTACACGCTTTCTTCTAGCCACAGTATATGGAGACCTAGTAGATAAACCTTCATATGGTGGCTTCCTACGGACAAGCATTCCATACAATCCGTGGTACCACGAACGAAACACACATCGTATTCCATATGATTTCTGTCATTCGTCATATAATGAGTCGGTTTACGCGCTACGGTGCTGCCATAGTTTATGGATATTATTTTCGTTTACCGTATGGGAAAATACGTCGGTCTCCTAATTCAATAATGAAACGTCGGATATATCAGTTTGTTTTTTTCGCTTGCCTTGTTCCAACCTCATTTTCGGTTCGCCAATTTAATATCTTTCAGATTAATATCTTTCTTCGCAGTTGGCCACAAACCAACTACAAATAGCGACTATCAACTAAATCTTAATTATTTAGGTGAATATTTCTCTTGAATGGATAATTGCATAGTTGAACACACATAACACTGCCCTCCTCTAATATGTTCTGGATTAAAAATTTGCAAAAAGTCCGCCAAAACGCTTTATCCTCTGTACAGCTGGCAGTTCGTAAAATACGTCAATTTTCTGGAGTATTCGGCAGATACTTCCGTTAAAATTTTCTTCCGAAGGTCTATCTTGTCTACTGTTTATTTTTATTTACTGTGCTTCTGGCTCACGCGAAAGCTTACTATCAAGCTTAATCAAGATGCTACATGAAATTTTTTTATTTTCAACTAGTCAAAAATAAATTTTAGTCTTGATTTGCGCAGCAAAGTAATCCATGTTTATAAAATTTATAAACTATAAACAATTTTTATAAAAACAACAACCAAAATTTTTTTCATGGGTACAAAAAAAAATACAAAAAAAAATCGTTAAAATTCACAATGTGAAAGGATTCATATACATGATATTAGCTTATATCTTTTATTCTAAGGACATTGTTGTTAAATCAACTGAAGCTCATTAAAATTTGCATAATTTAATGTGATTTTCAATAGTTTTTGCAATATCGTGTTTTTATTTTAATGAAAATACTGATTAAATATTGAAAAACAAAATTTTCAATCGAAAATGCATTTGTGGTAATCAACGCTTTGAAAGGTAAAATGTTTTATAGTCAATACTTTACAAGATCATATGCTTTAAGGCTACCATCAGATAAAAAATTGTAATTTTTAGTATTTTTATTCTTTAGTGTTCCTAAAATTTTAATTACTTCCTACTTCATCATTTGTAATACTATTTATATTTTACATGCAATTAAACCGATTTTTGACTACAAATTCAATGTCTCTCAAGACCAAATACAAAATAAATAAAAAACTTACAAGTCGCATTGATGTAAAATCGTGAAACAATACAAATACAGTGACTACGCCGTAGGCAAGGAAATTTTGAACGCAACTAATCAAATTGTCCATCACGCGACAAAATCTCTTCATTCGGCGTAATAAAAAAAAAAAATTCATTTTCGCGGGCCCCCTTTTGTCTTTCAAGCGTCGATATGAAAATAGCAAATATTGAAGAAAAGGTTTTGTAACCTACCCCCCCCCCCAGATTGATCCGCGTGAATGTTCAATCAACTTCCCCTCCATATCTTTACGTAATCAATGGACGCTTCCGTAGATAATACGATTAATATCAACTCATTCCAATTATTGTTATGTGTACCTCTCGTTATTATTATTCAAAGTAGCATTATTTTCATTATTAATATCATTATTATTATTTAATAGTTTTAATATCTAAGTATGTAAATAATACTGGGAAGTTGACCGTGTAAACCTTAAAGGTCACTCCTCGCGGCTTTTTTGATTGATAATCACTAAATCACCGTGTTAGAAATTATCGATACTGTAACACATGCATACAGCTGCACACATAAAATTAGAAACACTTGAGTTCTTATCGAATGCTTACCATGTGCGGACGGCGGAATTATTTCATTCCGTGCAAGAATATACCAGACCAGAAACTGCGTACTCCTAACGAAACATTTCATTTTGTTTATTGACAAATTGAGATAGTGACTCTCATTGATTATAAACAGTGGAGATAGTGACTCAAGGGAAGTTAACAAAGTGCGAAGCGAACCTTCAACATGGAGAAAACAATGCAAGAGAGTAGTAAGGCCAATGCAATTCACAGAGAAAGTTGAAATTGTGACTAGATCTCCTTGCCGCGTAGCGATGCATTTAGCCAAATCAAAGGCAAAAAAAGTTATGACAAGCTTCCCCTTATTTTTGGGGTCAGTCAAAGACGCGAATGGTGTCTGGACTAAATCCAGCTCTGAGACGCTAGCCATTCTCATGGACACGCACTTCCCGGGCAGGGATGATGTGGCTGATGAAGCTGATCCACATACGGCCCCGAACTGCATGTCAGCCGCTGTGCCTGTAGACGACAGGCTCCTACACTGGGCAGTCAGCTCATTTAAACCTTTTGAATCCCCTGGAATGGACAACATCTTACGCGTTAAAATCCAGCAGGGAATCAATATGGCGCTTCCATGGCTAAGAGTCATCTTTAAAGCATGTCTACAGATGGCTTACATTCCACAGCGGTGGAAAGAAGCTAAAATAGTCTTCATCCCTAATGCGGGCAAGACATCCCACTCCTCATCTAAGGAATATCGACCTATCAGCCTCACTTCTTTTCTGCTGCAAACTCTGGAACGGTTGATAGAGATTCATTTGAGAGTTACTCTGAAACCACTCTCTAATGCGCAGGACGCATATACAAAAGGGAGATCGGTTGAAACAGCTCTTCACTCGCTCACCAGCTGCATTGAAAAATCGCTAAGCGTCAAAGAATACACGCAGGCGGTTTTTCTAGACATCGAAGGTGCATTCAACAACGTCAGCCACAAGGTTATTGAGAAGGTACTCGAGGAAAACTATGTGGATGGTAACCTGATTAGGTTTATCGTACAACTTCTAAGCAGCAGGACGATCAACTCCACACTAGGAGACAGAATCCTAAAAAGTAAGCAATAGCAATATCGGGCAAATTCGTAAACACCCTATCCGAAAGCCTTAACTTTGCCTTGAATATTCTTACCTAGTGGGGCGAAGAGTGCGGTCTGAAGATTAATCCGCAGAAAACGGAATTTGTGCTGTTCACAAAAAGGCACAAAATTCCACAATTTCTCCTACCCAAACTCGATGAGCTAAGCCTCATACCGTCTCATCATGTTAAGTATTTGGGTCTAATTCTGGACTCCAAGCTCGCGCGGAAAGCGAACATAGAAGAAAGAAAAGCGAAAAGCAGCATGCGCAATCTACTGCTGCAAAAATGCCATTGGGAAAAAGTGGGGATTAAAGCCCAAAATCGTAGCATGGCTTTATACGGCGATAGTGGAGCCAATTCTTCTGTATGGTGCAGTTGTTTGGTGGCCATATATTGCAAAACCTGCAAACCTGCTAAACAGGGTCAGACGGATCGCAGCTATTGTGATCACCGGGGCCTTACGTACTACCCCGACAAAGGCACTGTTTATGCTATTGAATTGGCTCTGGACGGAGCTCCTTACGAGACAGCAGGCCAAGTGCTCTGCGATTCGATTAAAAGCACTACGTCTCTGGCAAGAGGAAAATGTTGGCCACTCCACCATACTTTGGAGGGATGAGCCAACGTCAGTGGAAGTAGACCTTATGTCCCCGATTCCCTGCTGTCATCACAGTTTCAGATCACTCATTCTAAGCAGGGATGACTTGGCAAAAGAGAGAGGTGGGATGCAGTAATCGGTCGACATCTACACTGATGGCTCCAAAATGGATGGAAAAGTTGGCTGTGGCATTTTCTCAGAACAGCAAGGCCTGAAACTATCTTTCCGGCTTCCAGGCCACTGCAGTGTTTTTCAGGCAGAGGTCATTGCAATATACAAGGCAGTTGACTGGATGAGAAGTCAGAAAATTTCCATGAGGAACCTGAATATTTTCTCTGACAGTCAAGCTGCTACCCAAGCACTATGCAACGTGTACACTTCATCCATGATGGTAATAGAATGCCGTACACAGCTGAACGTGATGTCAAGTGACTCTACACTGGGTACCGGGACATAATGATATACCGGGAAATTGCAAAGCGGATGCCTTAGCAAGAGCTGGCACTGTGCTCCAGGAGTATACACTCACACCCCAAGTCAGTCAACCTCTTGCTTCTACAAAACTAGGATTTAAGCTGCATTACATCAAGGCTGCAAATAGAGCCTGGTTGTTGGAGGAAATCTGAAGGACAACCAGGCAAACTTGGCGTGCACTGAGTTCCAGACGCACCAAGCAGCTCCTGAACACGAGTCGTGAAACCTTGAGTTCTATCGTGTCCATACTGACGAGGCACTGTCTAATTGGCAGAAGGTTGGGTGTTCCCTTCCCCCTTGTCGGAGTTGCAGATCGGAAGAAGAGGAAAAGTCAGTCCAACTCTTTCTATGTGAATGCCCGGCACTGTCCATGAAAATGCATGAAAACCTCACCATTCCTGGGCAGCCTCACGGAAGTAGCTGATTTAAATATCGACTGCATAGCCGGCTTCATACGAAAATCGAAATGGTTCTCGTCATCTCACAGGTGCTAGTGCCACCCTTGTCTTTTTGATGTATTACAATGGGCCTATCTTGGCCTCAGTGAGCCATCTTTTTGATAAAGAGGGCTGCCACTACAAACAACCAACCAAAGGCTGAAAATGAGAAAATGAATCGGGAAACTCGTTTCTCGAAACATAGGCTATGTGAGTTTACTAGCATAATTGGTATCAGCTGAGTAACAGCTAGCAGCGGCAAGGTCAATGATGTCGCCTTGGAGCAACCATGCAGCAAACCCAGCATTGAGTGCAACATCGAGCTGTCACTCATAAGAAACCGAGACTAGTCAAATCAACAATCCCAGAGCTAGTTAAGAACACCAACACTGTTTTTCTCAAAAAAGACACCCCTGGGCAACACGTTTGGTCAAAGTAGAAGAACAACCATGAAAACAACAAGCAGAATCAGTGACGTTAAAATGAAGAGAATAAGGAACGAAAAGATGGTGGTCCAAATTAATAGCTTGGACAATTTTGCGACACCAAACAGAGCGCTGGATAATGTGCAAGCACCCTACTGTAACTATACACCAAAGGGAAAAAATTCATAAACTTTTCTTCTCAAAGGGCTAGGCTGCGACGACATCCGACGACGAAGATTAACGTTGTTCAAATGGACGCTTCCAGTTTTTCTCGTCTGCATTTCGAGCGATAACAACGCAGTTCAACTTCACCAAGTTCGTGCCAGCAATTTTCAAGCGATCAGATGGAAACGTCTACAGAAGAAAGAGATGACCTAATGCTTTCACTCCCAATAATTTGGCCACTCATCCACTCACTGCAGAATTCAGCCCAACGGTGGCAAGTGTGATGATTCCCAAGAGCCACAAAGATGTAACATTAAAAGCACGGATGACAAGGGCTTGAGTTGTGTCTTCCAGCATCTTTCTGGGGATGCCCGCCTTACTACAAGCTTGAGAGCAGAAAATTTACACCAGCTTTAATGAAAATAGCCCTTACATTTACACGACCACCATCCGCCCCAATTATGCCCGGAGTGTCCTTCGCGGAGATGACCAAAAGTGCTGCAGCCCAACCCCAACACCAACGGGTGATTCGATTTCAGCAGTGTATGACGAAGGTATCCTTGGTGTGTTTTCCCAGATAGTTTGTAAGCTTCATGTTATCTATAACGTAGCTAGAAAACACAGCATTAAGATTAACTTTCTTATCAGCAACGCAGATTTGAACTATTTCGGACACTAACTTTGACGAGTCATTCGTAGGGATTGATGAGCTCAAGCTCATTTCAACCAACGTTAAACTTATCGCAACAATCCATTACCAGTGAAATTTGCTCGAATTCGTTGTCAGCCAACAGCCTGACCTTGTTCTCTTCACAGAACTCCACCCCAATTCGAGACATTCTGTAAAGTTCAAAGAATTTGAATTTGGGCGAAACGATAGGTCAGAAGACCTTAACGTTTCTCTGGGGTAGACGGAGCCAATTTCAAAGTATTTGAATATCTGGAAGTTTCTCCTGTTGGGCGACGATTACTTGTTTGAACCATGTAACAGTCAAACAATCTAAATTGCTGGCACATGAAACAATTTTTCAATGTTCCAACGGCGTATACCCTTACAAACTTGTAGAAGTAAAAACCTACACGGCACCCACCAACACAATCACGCCTTCACTGGATAATGTGATTATAGAACAATTTTGGAATCTGTTGGTTTTCGGTACGGTTGATAATGATTCATACACAGACAAAGAATCCATAAAGTTTTAAACATAACAGCATAACGACTTTCAACTTATCGGTAAATAGCGTACATGTTCCAAATCAGTCTATAGAATTCGATTTTTTTAACCAATCTGATCTTACTCTTTTCAAGAGCACTGGTATCAACTATTTCGATAAAGGTCATCAGATATCCAAACGGGTCTTCGATGTATTTACAAGTTTTTAAAAAGCTATACGTATACCGAAATATCAACCAGATGTTGATAGTATTTGCTCAACTACATAGCAGAAAACATGACATATTGCCTAGTAAATGTTGAGTATTTCTCAGGAGGCCACTTAACCTTTTTTAGAAAGTATCACTGGTGGGGTTGACTTGTCAGAATAAACTTCACTAGAAAGAAATTACTTCTGAATATCGTACCTCCTTGACTATAACTACAGATTAGACAGGTTTATTTAGAAACTTGGAACTTAAACGACTCGAAAAGTATCTTATCAGATTTTTGGAAAAGTTTTCAACAGTGTTTGTGACCAGACAACCGACCGACAAAAGAATTCTTACAAAGCTACGCGACATCACATACTAAAGTTGTAAACCTAAAAAACATATTCCTGAAAGGACAGGAATGATCACAATAGAGATCATCAACACGTTAAGAAATAATACTATAACAAAAAGTTTTTCAAGGTGTATATCCCTGCGATCGTTTACCTCGGAAAATCAGAAAACCGGCCTGCGTCATAGCCATCACAACGCTCATTGGCGTTCTACTTTCCAAAAAAGGACCGGCTGACTCTCGTTTGGTAAATATCTAAGTGAAGAGCACTTTGAACAATTCCTAAAAACCCACGATAGAGTGTTTATGAACAATTTACGACGGTAACATAGCGTGTTTTCGACTACTTGCGGGCAATATTGTGTTCACCCTTATGCATGCTGCACCGGTTATATCCATCGAAAATTTCTTAAGCATGTCTCCCACTTTTACTTTGAACTATACGATGATGATATTGTGAATCTATAGCGGAAAATTTATAAAGCAGGTTTACTCCAAACGCTGGTGGTTACTGCATTCAGTCATCCAGAAGGCAAATTGGAGGTACGAGTATAAAAGCAGAAATTTAACAGCTTAGGTTGCCAGTTTTGATTTAATTACCGGTAAAAGTAAAACGAATTCAAGCGTAAATAACAAGCTAATGAATAGGAGGCCCACCAAAGTGTACATCAATACATTAGAGAAGAAGCAGAAATCTTTTCTTTACCCACAGAAATCGGTGGAGATCATGCCGAAAAAGCAGCTGTTCGGAATATTACGATACAAAAAAAAATCAGAAAAAATTTTAAGAATCTCGAGTGACGTAAATGATGATATGCTAGTGCGAATATACACTCTTTAAATAATAAAACACGTGAGTGTTCCGTGTAACCCGTCTTTATTCTTTAAGTTATTTATCCAGACTGACTTTTGACTTTCTTCCTTATCCTATTTATCAACAAATATCCTCTTAGTTCAAGTGATCAATAAGATAACAAGAACACTACCATTTCTAAAAATAAATTTACGGTCTCGTAAACATTTCATTTTAATTACAAAATACATCCTACCATGCTTCGCTCTGTGACTTTATGTGAACGATCGTAAACGCATTCGTTATGATTGGTTTCCATACCTTCAGAACGAATGGTCTATTTTAATTAAAAACTATATACTTCGATATGACACGCTCCTTCTTAAGTTGCGTGTCCTCACGCAAGTATCAATGTATCAATCTGTGAAGCAGATTTATTAAATTTAAAGTAAACAATAATGATGACGGTAAGTATGATTAAAATCAGCAATATTAGCATCAAAAATTTTCCTTATCCAAGAGAATGTTTCATGTTTAAATTCTAATTCTAGTATTCGGAAATTTTCTACCCATATTATCGATGTTCTTTCTATGTAATTCATTCAATCATTTTTTGGCTGTATTACACATTTCTGAAGATATTGAGTAGTTCCATTTTATTACTAATATGCTCTATTCTGTATCTGAATGTAAAATAATGATATGTCGTTTCAGAATGCAGTTATGTAACGTTTTTTTTTGGATTTAAATTTTTCGTAGTAAACAATGTTCTCGGAAATATTTTCAATAAATTCTTTTGTGTTTGTTTTCATTATATAATCTTCTGGGTTACGCAACTATTTTCCAATAAATTTGTCTACAATTGATATTACTTTATATTCTACGTTGCCCTTAGTGTTAGATGCTGCTTGTAAAAGTAATTAACGTTTTGTCATAATTCTAAGTTTTTCTTATTAGGAATTGGTACAATTTGCGTTTAAAAATATGTCATTCGAGAAATATGGTCTTTGGGTAAAATAAAAATAGTAATTTATTCGTTTGTGCAACCGCAATTCAGATGTTTTGCAATTTTGCCGTGCCTATATCATAAACATGAATTTCTTGTGCAGTCGGAATGTATTTCCCTTCTTTCAAATCTATTGTATGTATACATTTTACAAAGCCTTTAATTTTTTTTATTTCTTCTAGTCTGATAAGGATATATTGTCAATCACAAATTTTGCCGTTTGGTAATAATTATAAAAGAGACCAAGAGCACGAAGGTTCCCGAAAGTGAATAGGTGTGTGAAAGTTTTTTATGTTTCGTGAAAAGTTTTTTATTTTTCGTTGCTTTATTATTGTTGAGGATGAGGTATATCAAATTTTTTGTTTTTATTTTTGTTTATAACATATTTCGGGTTAACTTCTACTGTTTTCCTGTCGCTGTTTTGATACTCTATGGCTTTATTCTGTTTGTTTTCGATATATTTCTTAATTTCGGGATATTTTCAGAGGGAATGATGCCATTTTGAATTTTTATCGGTTTGTGATTTGTTGTGGAATGTATCGTTTCATTATAATATTTGAGGATTTCTTGAATGTCTATCATATTTGGAGATACTTTTGACTCTGTGATTTAATTCTAATGTGTTCATTGAGTGTATTATGGAGTCTTTCAACGTTAGCATTTCCAGTTTACAGACCTGGCGTAGTAAAGTGTAAAGTAAAGTATTCAATATTGAGAAAATGTTCTAAATTGTGTGTCACAGCACTTTCGTTTCGTGTGGCCAGTGATATTGCTTGCGCAAATTTTGACAGTTTGTCGATGAGAATTAAGTAAAACTGATTTCTATCTATGAACCATATATCCATGTGAACTACCTCATGTGGTTTACCCGGAATTACAGGTTTAAAAAACGGCAATCTAGAAGGTTTTCGCTTGTATTTACTGAGTTCGCAAGTGTGATAATTATTGATTATTTTCGTGATCTCTTTCTTTAATTTAGGAAAATAGTACTTAGGTTTTAATTCTTAATAGACTTCTTCAATTCCTCTACGGTTATTTCGTTTATGTTCCTTCAGGATTTTTTCTTGAATCGCTCTCTTTTCCGTGCAATCAAAAAGTAAATAGCTACATTTTATAAATTTAATGGCAGTATGTAGGGTTCTCCACTTTAAATATTCCGTTTGAAACTTATGGAAGGCATGCAAGTCTGGCATATAAAGTCCAATTACTCCCATTTGTGGAATTTGATTATTTAATATGTATTGAAAATATTTATCATTTAATTCTTTAGAAATGCAAATTACTCGTGATTTCTTGAAATATTTCTGCTTTATGATGCGGTTATCTTCACCCAATTCTATTATTAATTGATTATTATAAAAGTTTAATAGAGTTTCGGATATAGGGATATAATTTATGTTATCTTCGTCAGCGCTATGGCATGTTGCTGCCACTGAGTTGTGTTCGCTATCGTCGGTATTGCCTATTAGTTCGTTGGCGTTTATGTGCATTGTGAAATTATTATTAAATTTTTTGGTTTTACGTTAAAGCTTCGATTTTTGTTCGAGCTGGATTTTGTTCGCGATGCAGTTTCAGTATGTGGAGTGGGTCGTGAAAGTGCATCAGCAATTTTATTTCCTTGCCGTTGATATATTCGATTTCGTAATTTTATATTCCTCCAATTGTAACTTCCATCGTTGCAACTTTGGATTTGGTTCCTTGAGGTTAGCTACCCATGATAATTGTTTATGATCGGATTTAATTGTAAACTTCCTACCATATAAGTGTGGTCTGAAATATTTAATAGCTCAGACAATAGCCAGATTTTTTTTCTATATTCGAGTAATTAATTTCATGATCGTTGAGAGTATGTGAAGCAAAAGATTTAGTGTGGCTGTCTTGGGGTAAGACTGCTCCGATAGCGTAATGGGAAGCATCCGTTGTCAGAGTAATTTTTTTTGGAAATCGGGATATTTTAACACTGGCTCTGAAATTATTAATTTTGTCAAAAGAGTCAACATAGTCCCTATCAAAAGGATTTATTTTAACATTTTTCTTAAGTCTTAGTGTTAATGGCTTAGCAACTTTCGAAAAATCCTTAAAGAATTTTCTGTAATATCCAATGAACCCTAGGAATGATTTTATTTGCTCGATTGTTTTTGGAATAGGAAAATTCAATACTGCTTCTTTTGTTTTGGGTTAGGTTTGACATCTTTGGTTGTAACTATATGTCCAAGAAATTCGGTTTCATGGTTCATAAATTCGCTTTTATCAATTTGAATCTTTAGATTACCAAATTTAAAGACATCTAAGATTTTCTTCAGAGATAAAATATGTTCTTGAATAGATGTGCTAAGAACAATAATATCAACCATATAAACGAAGCAAATCTTTCCGATATATTCAAAAGGGATATCATTCATTAGTCTTAGGAAGGTTGCTGGGCATTTTTCAAACCAAATGGCATTCTGGTAAGTTAATAATGTCCTCTTTCTGTTGAAAATGCCATTTTCTGGATATCTTTGTCACTAATTTCGATTTGATGGAAGCCCTTTGCTAAATCGAGAGTTGTGAAATACATCGCTCTTCCTAGTTTGTCTAATATGTCATCGATATTCGGTATCGGAAACTTATCGTCGATTGTAATCCCATTTAGTTTTCTTTAATCTACCACCAATCGCCACGTAGTCTTTCCTGACGCGTCGCTTTGGAACAATCCAAATTGGTGAAGAATAAGGGAATTAAGTTGGACGTACGATCCCTTGAGATAGCATATCGTTTATTTGCGCTTCCACCTCAGACCGTTGGATATAAGGATACCTGTACGATTTTGCATACACAGGTTTGTTACAAGTAGTTTTTACTTCGTGCTTAATGTTATGAGTGAAAGTCAAATTGTCACCTTCGTGAAACAATATGTCTTTGTAGTTGTTTAATAACTTCATGCGACTACTTTTTTCTTCGGAATTCAAATGATCCTTTCTCAACGTCCAAAGAGGTTCTTTGGTTTTATATGTTTCCGACATGTATAAATTATTTATCTATTCTTCTATTTCTTCGTCTTCATTCGACTGATATATGGGTAAAATCTTAACGTCAAATTTTATCACTTTGCTTTTTAAATCGATTATTACGTTATATTTATCGAAAATATTGTTGTCTTATAGCCCATCGAAAAAGTCACTGAATTTGTATTCGATAAATTGGAATTTTTTGCTTCCTCCGAGTTCTTGGAAAGGTTTAATTTCAACTATGCGGGAATATGTCAATTGTGAATTTAAAGTGTTAATACAAGACGTTTCTCTTTGGATGCGCAATTTTGGATGACAGATTTGGAGTTATGATGCTCATACTTGCTCCTGTATCTATAAGGAATCTGAGTGAAATCCCAAATGAATCTATTCGAATACTAATGATAGGTTACTGGTTCCTGGGCAGTTTCCGAGGCAAGTTTCTGAAAAATTTGGATATTACTGTTTTCACTGGTAGGAGATTTTCGGTTTTTATTTTGGTTGACGTTAATTTGTCTTGAATAATGCATTCCCATATATTGAGGGCTACCAAACTTTCTAATACGGCTTTAAAGTGAATTTCTAGGAATTTGTTGATATTGGGGGTTGATTTGAAAGTTTTCGAATTTTAAGAGATTGCTAAAATTCGGATGTGTGTTATTTAAGTTAGGATAGTTATTTAGGCCTTTGTTGGATTTTTTTTCACTATAATATAGATGACCTGTTTCAGTTAAAATACTAATTGCTTTTCCAATACTATCAGGATTCCGGCAAAATAAGTGTCCGACTTGGCTCCGGTAAATTAGTTTTTAGCAAGTCAACAGCGAGTTTGTGATTATTTAAGATAACTTCAGACAATTTCGGGTGATTTTTCTTTTGTACTTTAATGTTTAAGGCAGTCAGCCGTTTTTGTAAAATATTTATAAAATTTATTGCAGAATCTCTGAATTCGGTTATTCTTAGTTCATTTAATAATTGAGAGCTATTTTTCTGATCGATAAAATTCGCAAATAATAAACTTTTAATATCATCCCACTTCACAAAATGAGGGTTCGCGTCTATAATTTGTTTAGCTTCACCAACTATCTTTCTTTTTTTAACACTTAGAATTATTTGTTGTGAATGATGGTTGTAAGTTGACAGTGTTGGGGCCATTTGATCTATCATGTCGCCGAAGCTTTTTAGTTGATCCCTATTTACGTCGAAAATAGGAAGATGCGACGCGTGCTTTAGTGGATAAAATCACGAAACTCAAAGCGCCTTTCTCCTCGTTGTCCTTAATCTCGCTTGTTTTTATACTATCGTTACCTGTTGCCATTTCGAATGTGTTGACTGTTGTTCTGGAGCTTGAATCAAACTGCTTTGGAGCTTCAATTTTATCTGCAGTCTGAAACTATGATCTCTTTGCGAACTACACTTTTTCACTTTCTTGGAAATATTTGCAAAGCTTTCTAGCTGCACTTTTTTGACTAAAGGGAACACTTTCGCCTACGTAGTTTTTTTTCAATCGCGACTTTTAAAGTTATAACCTTTTCGTGGTTGTAACATTCTTTAATTTGCGAATTAAATTTGTTCGTTTTTTGCACTTTTCGTTTTAAAAAGGATCCTACCGACTGTGCCATTTATGATATGCGAGTGCGAATATGCACTCTTTAAATAAAATCTATATTCTTTAAGTTATTTATCCAGACTGACTATTGACTTTCTTTCTTATCATATTTATCAACAAATATCCTCTTAATTCGAGTGATCAATGAGATCACACGAACACTACCATTTCTAAAAATAAATTGACGGTCTCGTGAACATTTCATTTTAATTAAAAAATACATCCTTCCATGCTTCGCTCTGTGACTTTATGTGAACGATCGTAAACGCATTCGTTATAATTGGTTTCCATGCCTTCAGAACCAATGGTTCATTTTAATTAGAAAATGCATATTTCCATGCTTAGCTCTATGACATTATGTGAACGATCGTAAACGCATTCGTTATGATTGGTTTCCATACCATCAGAACGAATGGTCTATTTTAATTAAAAATTATATCCTTTGATATGGCACGTGTGAGAATATTTTGCTGAACTATACTTTCTACCTTGATGGATCTCATAATTGGAAAATCGTCCTAGGGTTAGATGTGTCAATATTCGAAGCAAACATTGATTTCGGTTTGCACGAAAGTTCTCCAGTATCAACAACATACGCATGGTGGACTTCAACGTATGAGGATTTGAGAAGGTTGAAAAACGAAGAGCAGTTTCCGCTAAACCAACCAGGTCTTTCCAAAACATTCCGGATACGAGTAGGTGAAGGCAGTATCAAATCGAAAACCGATGATCTATTCAAATTGTTTGAGATGATGGACTTTTTCAATCTTGTAATGTTCCACAAAAATACCGCTTCGGACCGCATATCGGAGTTTTATCAAGATTTGTTGACAGAGGTAAATTGCCAGTGGGACGAGAAATTAAAATGCGTCCGATTAGTTTCGCTGCTGATACAAGAAGAAGTATTCATTCACGTTTTGTTTGACATTTCTTCGTTACAGTTTAGGAACGTAGCGCCAAGTGCACTACGCGTGAACTATATTTGTTAAGGTGCAGCTTACACCTGCTAGTTAGAATTTGCATTTAATTCCAACACTTTCCCTAAACACAAACTCTAACTTATGTATTCCTTTAAAGCATAAGGTAATTCAATAATGCATACAGTGAAAATAATTCAGACTAAGCCTAACAGTTTACTAAACATTGTCTGTTTATTGCTGACAACCGCTTTCGTGAAAATGTCTGCCACCATTTCATTCGTTTGCAAATATTTGATTTTGATTTGACCGCTCTCGATTTTCTCACGGATGAGTTTCGGTTTGATTTCGATGTGCTTTGTCCGTGAAGAGTAAGCGAAATTCGATGCCAACTAAATTGCACTTTTGTTATCGCAGTGTATGACCATTTGTTTCGGTGAGTCGACAAAAAGTTCGGTTTCAAGTCTTTTCAACCATATCGACTCTTGAATTGTTGCGACCATCGCCATGAATTCAGCTTCCGTGGTTGACAACGCTATGGTCGGTTGCCGTTTCGTACACCATGATACTGCCGCACCCTGTGCAGTAAACACGTAGCCAGTTGTCGACTTTCGTTCGTCTAAATCGCTTGCCCAGTCAGCGTAACTAAATCCTGCAATTCCTTTCGACGAATTGTCGTAAATGAGTTTCCTTTCCACTGTTCCTTTAAGGTAGCGAAACACACGTTTTACCGCGGCCCAGTGTGCTTTCCCTGTATTGGTGCTGTAGCGACTCAGCAAATTCACAGCAAAGCAGATATCTGGCCGGGAAATCTGTGCCGAAAATAGAAGGCTGCCAATCGCTTGCTTATATGGCACGTTTTCCATTTCACGCTTCTCTCTTTCACTGGATGGGCACATATTCCACGATACCTTTTGATTCTTTTGATTCAAGTCAAGAGGGGTTGTGACTGGATTGCAATCACCCATGCCAAAGCGCTCCAAAATGCTCCTGATGTATTGTGCTTGATCAATCGCAATCGTGCCGGCCGTTCTGTTTCGAGTGATGCGTATGCCAAGTACGGACGATGCATTTCCCAAATCTTTCATCTTGAAATTTCGTCTCAGTTTATCCTTCAACTGTTGTGTAAGCTCGTTATTATTTGAGAAAATCAGCACGTCGTCAACGTAAATTGCAACAATAAGCATCTTCTAACCATTGGCTAAGTGGTAAATGCACTGATCGGCCTCTGAACTTTTCAAGCCAAAATTGATTAGCACGTCATTGAGCTTTTGGTTCCACATTCGACTTGACTGCTTCAGCCCATACAAAGATTTTTCTAACTTGCACACACGTTTCGAACCATCATCGAACCCTTCCGGTTGATTCATGTAGATATCTTCCTTCAGATCACCGTTGAGAAACGCAGTAACGGCGTCCATCTGCTGAATATCCAAATCGTACTTCGCCGACATTGCCAATAAGAAACGTATCGATGTATACTTTTTGACTGGCGAAAACGTCTCTTCGTAATCGACACCTTCCTTCTGCGAATACCCTTTCACGACGAGTCTCGCTTTGTGTCGAATCACTTCACCACTAATATTTCGTTTGGCTTTAAACACCCATTTGCATCGAATAGCTTTTTTATCTTTCGGCAAATTGACCAATTTCCACGTTAGATTATCACGCAACGATTTAATTTCGTCGTTCATTGCGCATTTCCACGATTCAGCATTCGGACTCGACATTGCAGCTCTGACGGTTTCTGGATCACTTTCTAGGCACTTTGCAGCGCTGAAATTTGAATGTGACATCTGCTGATTGACAATTCGTTCAGATCGGCGCACATAATCTGGGATTTCGAGATCTTCATCTGGCACGTAGTTTGATGTATTATCAGTTCCATTGATGAATGAATCACTGCTTCCAATGCTCGATGAGTCTGTACTAGATGCGATGATTTCGTTGACAATGGATAATTCATCTTTTCTCTCCACGCCCTCTGAATTGACATTGTCAACTTTCAATTCAACCTCATCATCGTTTTTGTAATCGCTTACTACCGGCAATTGAGAAGAATAAGTTTTATCTTTGTTGATATTAATTACCTGTGAATTTGGCTCTTCGATGAAGACAACATCACGGCTAATTGCGATTTTCTTCATTTGCTTGTCATACAATCGAAACGCTTTCGATTCACTACAAACACCAAGGAATATGCATTCTGTTGATTTCGCATCCAATATCTTGCGTTTTTGTTTTGGCACATGAGCCATTGCTTTGCATCCGAAAATTCGCAAAACACTCAAATCCGATGCTTCGTTTGACCAGATCTCCTCCGGCGATTTGAATCCAATTGATCAACAGGGAATTCGATTAATTATGTAAGCTGCGGTATTCACGGCTTCGGCCCAAAACTGTTTCGGCAAATCAGCATAAATCAGCATCCAGCGCAACTTTTCAACGTTTGTGCGATTCATTCGCTCCACCATTCCGTTTTGTTCTGACGTGTACGGGGCTATTGTTTGATGTTGAATCCCGCTTCGGACACAGAACTGACGAAAAGAACTGTTGACGTATTCTTTTCCATTGTCCGTACGAATCGTTTTAATCCGCATTCCAGTCTGACGTTCGGCAAAGTTTTTAAATCGAATGAAACACTCGAAAGCTTCCAATTTCCGCTTCATTATAAGCAAGAACAATTTTTTTGAAAAATCATCCAAAAAGGTAATGAAAAATCGACCACCGCCGAAAGAATTGAACGACATTGGTACGCAAACGTCTGTATGTACTAATTCCAATAAGCGTGTCGCACGCTTTCCTTCGTTTCTGGTCGTTTGTCTCATTTGCTTTCCTTTAACGCACGTTTCACACACAACCGCCTCAGAAAAATTCATCTCGGGTATTGAATTTTTCTTTAAAATTTTCAACTTGTCGATTCCGACGTGCCCCAATCGGCGGTGCCAAATTTGCAAACACTCACTTGTTTTGAAGGCGATCAAATTTAATGAGTTTTTTTTTCGGCCGCATCACTCACGATACTCGAACTGGCAATTCGTACATGATTTAATTTAAACATGTTGTTTTCTAGCGATGCCGTCGCAACCAATATTCCATGGCGATTGAAAATCTTGCATCCGTTTTCGTTAAAATTCACTTTATTGCCATTTTTCACCATTTGGCTTACCGATAACAGATTTGCACACAATTTTGGCACATGCTGCACGTCCTTTAGTGTTACAGTTTTACCGTTCGGTAGGTTTAGCTGCGCTTGCCCAACATACTCAATTGGTACTGTTGCACTGTTCGCTACCACGATTTCTTTGTGTTTCAGTTCAGTTTTGTTGTTCAGAAACGATTTGCACATTGTCATGTGCGCTAAAGCACCCGAATCTATCAACCAATCGCGTGACGCTCGATCGTTTGCCAAAAACGATGAAAACATAACTGTATCGCTTTTGCTTCTCTTTTCTTTTCGTTTTTCCAATACTTGGCAATATGGCCTTGCTCACCGCACTCGTAGCAACTGAATTTTTTCTTTGGTTTGAACTTCTGTTTGTTCACTTTTGTCACCATAACACTTTCACTCAGCTGCGGACTTAATTGCGTTTCTTGCAACAATATTGTTTTAATTGCATCGGCTCTCAATGAACCCCCAGAATTCTCGATTCCCATGACCATTGCACGATATTCTTCGGTCAAACCACCAAGCAACAAAGAACCAGCGACTTCGTCACCAATGTTGAATCCAGCGCGTTTTACTTTACACCACAACAGCATTTTTCGGTTCACGTAGTCTTCCATCGACGTTCAGTTACTTAGGTTGAGCGTAACGAGTTGATGTAGAATCGAAATTTTTCCCCATGTGTTATCTTCGAATGCAGTAGTTAAACTTGTCCACGCTTCTTTCGCTGTATTGGCATCACTAATGTACGAATATATTGCCGGATCCAACAACAATTTGATTTCAGACAAAGCCTTCAAATCGTTTTTCCTTTTCTCGGAGCTCGCATCTGCTGCCAATCCCCATTCCGTGTACGACCACAAATCCTTTATCGCCAGATATGATTTCGCCGCTATTTTCCAAACATCAAAGTTTTCACGTCCTCGCAATTTCTCGATTGAAATCTGTTGAGTTGCCATAGCGGTTTCACATTCTTGTTTATCAGTATACCTTTTGTATTTCTCGCCAAAAACGAATCCCTGGGCCCATAACCTGTTGACAGAGGCAAATTGCCAGTGAGACGAGAAATGAAAATGCGTCCGATTGGTTTCGCTGCTGATACAAGAAGAAGTATTTATTCACGTTTTGTTTGACATTTCTTCGTTACAGTTTAGTAACGTAGCGCCAAGTGCACTACGCGTGAACTATATTTGTTAAGGTGTAGCTTACACCTGCTAGTTAGAATTTGCATTTAATTCCAACAAGATTACGTGAAGTGCTGTAGACAAAAGAATGTATTAAAGCAGGACAGTGATTTTTTCATGCCATCACGTGCTTCTTATGTGCACATGAATTATTCACCGCTATTTTACGAAATTCCATTTTTGCGATGTTGTTTTTAATACAATGGGTTGATAAAAAAAAATATTTTTTATACGAAAACATATTCCTTCCTTTCAAAAATGCATAAAATTCATTACAAAGTACATGTTAATGTTTTCATAATTCTGTGTGGCGCATCTAGTTGTAGGAGCTGTACCATGAACTGGACAAACTGTCGTATAATTTTTGAGTTGCCCTATTTTCGGTTGATTTAGCTGAACGATATTGGCCGTTGATAAATACTTTCTAATGGATTTCTCCTTCAAATCACCTGCCACATATATTGTACAGTGATGTGATGTAATTGACGTTACCATCACTCCAATGTAGCGCGTTTATGTGAGCGAACTGTTACTGACAATTCTTGGTATGGGTATGGCGGTGCAAAATGATGCACGATAGGTTGCACCGAGCCAAAAGCTAATATAGCTAGCTCCTCCATGGAGTATTGTTTATATTTCCAGTTACAAACTGTACATCGAGAATAAACGCAGTTTTGATAGCAAAATGAGACGTCCACAGAGAATAAAAATTTTCTTTTCAGTTTTACGGTATTTATATATTTTTACTTTTCACTTTTAACAGTTGTATTTTAGCCTATAAGCTAACAACTGAAAAATATTTGTGCTGTGCTCTTACCTATTTCAATTTTTTGAAACCATAAAGGTATGAAAAATTATCTTCAGCGCCAGCCTATGTAGGGAAATGTATTATATCTGCCTTTATCTGCATAACCGCGTCAGAGAGAAATGTAGTTTTAGATGGATTTACGTTCAACATTTACCCGGCAATAGAAGCTCCACTTAATTCACTTACAGGTCTTAAGCTAGACCAGATAGGTTTCACCTCAGGTAAAGCTGGAAATTCAAAAGACAAGCTTATTTTACTGCGTTGCTCCGAACTCGAGACTAACTCTTCTTTGATTCTGTCGAACATGATCTTGAGCTCTTTAATAGGGTTCTCACAGGTCTTTCTGAACTCGTTTCATCAGAAGAGCATCCTAGCACCTTTGAGATTGAATTTTTTATAAAAGATATCCTCGTTTGACAAAACTTCGATCTCTTTATCCATCTCACCACCAGTTTGAGCTGAAATTGTATCCTGCTCCAGCTCCTGTGAAATTTCAAAATTCACATTTGAGCTGCTACTATCCGAACTGTTTGGGCCAAGTTTTTCATTTTCTAATACCATGAAAATAAAGTTGTCTCTATCTTGCCCATTGTTAAAGAAAGGAATAGCCCCTTTTAAACAGAAAATCGAATTAACAGCTCAGTGAATTGAAATTGTTCTTCAATGTTGAACCTAAATTATTAATTTTTTAAATAGATATCTATGATTTATTTTATTTTATTTACTCTCTTAACGTAGTTTCTTTTTTAATTTTTCGCAAAGTTTAAATGGTTTTGTACTCCAAATAACTCCAGCCGGATGAATCTTAAGCTTCTTCCTCTTCGTGACGTCAGTCACGCAAGCTCGCTTGCGTGCTAATGATCTAACGATCCTCACTATTTACCGCTTTTCATTTTAACTCTTGCTTTCTTGTTGTAATTGGAGCCGTCCCAGAATTGGAAAACAACTGCCTCTCACAAAGTCCCCGGGAGTATACGGGTCAGCCACGGAATACTTGTATTGCTTCCGTGTAAGTCAGAGCTCATTCTTGCTAATGAAATTTTATGTCGACACATGTCTATGATACAGCACAATTACTCACGTACACATTATCTTGTGATGTACAGTGGATCGAAGTAAAACTCGGACACTTAGATATTTATTCTTTATGAGGCAATAGACAGTGTCAAATTAGAATTAAAAAAAAAATTTACAGATTACGTTAGCAAATTTCGTCAAGAATACGATTTCAAAGGATTTATAATGATGTTTCAATTTTTAAAGTATTTTGAAGTAAGGGACAGCACTTTTGACGCTCCGCTGTGTTTTGGTAATCTCCTGAATTGCGAAAGTTTAAGCATGGTCCACCTTTTGATCGAGAAGAGTAGGAAATTTTGAAGCCAATATACGAAGATTTGACTTTAAATGATTTATAAGAAAGCCGGTTCGTAATTCGTAAAAAAAAGTAAACACGATTTTCTTGAATTCATGTTTTTCAAGCTGGTGGACACGATCTTAGAAGAAGTACTCAACCGATCACACTGTTTGTTTAATATGTCGTCTTACACATACATATATGGCTATACCGGTAGCAGAATCATTATGATCGTTATCAAATTTTCCGAATTTCACTTAACTTTCCACTCTCAAAAATAAGTTTCTCTTGAAAAATGGCCGCCATTTTGTTATTTTTTAATGTAAAATATCATTCCGGTACCTATCACAGGCACTCAGACAAGGATAAAGTTGGCATTTTTTTGTTTCCAGATGATCCAGTCTCTTGGAATCACGTCCACCGTTATTTTTTGACGTTTTCTTTTTAAAAAAATCATGGGTAAAAAAACAACAAAATCGAAAAAAAACATATTTTTGTTCGCCCATGGTTCTGATTTCTTAAATCGTAACCTGAAAGACCCCTTAAACAAAAAAAGATTTTTTTCTGAAGCTTTGTTCATAGTAATACAGAATTGGTAAGAACAAAAGCAACATTAAATTTGAAAAATAACGATAACTGATCTCAAATTGAAACTCGGACAGTAAGAAGCTCTAGTAAATTTATTAGGTTTTAATATTTTGTTGGTGGTCCTTTACTTGCTCTAACAACTTGTTATCTGATTGGTATCGGGTAAAAAAACTTTTAACAATAACAAGGGCCAATCGTTTCCCATTCTTATGTCAACGCGCCTTCCTAGTCTTTTGCTTTAGATATTGTGTATGCAAACCCTAGGCTCGCCTTTCCTGGATAGCTTCACGGAGGTACTTAATTTAAACATTAGGAGCCACATTATTAAAGTAAGTGAAATGAGGTTATATTTTTTTGAATTTAGCTCTTTCCAAGGAAATCATGCCTTGCAAATCCAATTCTTGGGCTGTTTTGTAAACTTCGCTCGTTGGAGTTGACATAGGGAGATTGTAAATGATCTTATACGCCTTGGTTACTAATCTGGAGATGATCATGAGGTTACCTTTAGAAGTTTGGCTCCAATTCAAGATGCCGTAGCAAATTTTGGAAAGGAGGTGCGCATACATAATTTGGATTTTTTTTCTTTGGAAAAAAGTAGAAGCGACGTATGAAAACAGCCAGTTTTTTCTTCAGATCATTTATGTGTGGAGTCGATGTTAGTTTCTTGTTTATTAGAAGTCCTAGATATTTTATTTGTTCTACACTCTGGAGGGTTGTGTCATTTATTTGTACGTGTGGTTGTATGTCAGTCTTGTTCTTTTGCTTGAAAATAATTTATTTTTGTTTTTCTCTCATTCATTGCCAATCTACTTTCTAGAAGCCAATACCAATACTTGTCCAGGTCAGTATTTACTTTTTGTTCAATTTCGAGCCTAGTTTTACCTGAGTATACGAGCACAGTGTCATCTGCGTACATAACCACTTTCGCAACAAGGTCTGCTTTTTTATGGAGTTTATATAAAATAGAAATAGGATCAAGCCCTGCGGAACACCTAAGCTAAATTCAGCAGTTTTACTTTTGACACCTCCAATTAGTGTATTTTGAAATCTATCCGTCAAGTAACTGAGTATAAATTTATTTGCTTTTCCAATAATTCCATATTCAACGAGCCTGTTGATTAAAGTTTCATGTGTAACTGTGTCGAAGGCTTTCTTTAAGTCCACGGAAACTGCTGCAACATAGTGGCCCTTATCCAAGTATTCATTTACAAATCTAGTTACATCAGGAATGGCATCTGTTGTACCTTTGCCCAGCTGGAAGCCGTACTGGTTTCTATCCAAGATTTCGTTTTGCCATAAGAATTCTTTAATTCGAAAATCTACAATTTTTTCGAATATTTTACTTAAGGAATTCAAGAGTGAGACTGATCTGTAATTGCTTGGGTCAGTTTCATCACCCCGTTTGAAAATCGGTATAACTGCAGAGATTTTTAAGTATTTCGGGAATCTTCTCTGCCTAATACATTTATTTATTAATTTCGCGAGAGTATCAGTAATATTTTCTTTGATTAATTTGTGGTCATCAACGGAGATACCATCAAGACCTGGTGCAGTATGGTTTCGTAGAGAATTAATAGTTTCAATTATCTCTTTTTTATTGTTGGTTCCTAAATGAAAAGAAATGATTGAGGATGTGTTTCGAGATGATGATGTCCGTATCGTAGGCAATTTCGTTACTATTTCATGACCTATTTTAGAGAAATGGTGATTAAGGCAGTTGGCGATTTCCTTCGGTGCACTGATCAACTTGTTCGGGAAAGATAGTTTTTCGATATTGTGTGTCTTACTTTTTCCGCCTTTCCTTAGAACACCGTCAGCTAGATTCCAAAGCTGGCTATGGTTTTTTGAGTTTTGCTCAAGCTTTATAGTATTGCTTCGCTTCTTTTATTATTTTGTGACATTCGTTTTTTACTATTTTATATTGTTTTTGTTTTGTAGGACTGTAATGATCCTTAATTAGCAGTTTATATGCTTTATGTTTTTTTTGAGGCAGTAATAACTTTGTCATTAATCCACATTACATTCCTTGTCCTGCTGGCAGAATCTTTAGCTTCCTGTATTATCCCGGCTAATTGCTGGAAACTTTTTGGGGTTTTCTTTTAAGTAGCTGGTAAGTTGCCTCAATGAATTTATCTTTTCTGCGGTAAGTTATATATTTTAAACTTGGTTTTACCTTGGTCATTGTATGTGTTTTAATCGTTAAACGTATGAACCCATTAAAACTATTACTGATTTATTATTTTCATATGAAATTTCTTTCTCAGTTATCAAACGCTTAATCATAAGAAACTACCAAAAACTATATGCAGCATTTAATTTTTAAAGCATTAATTGCCAAAAGTGCAAATTTTTTATGTTTATTTTTAAAAACCTATTGTTTTGAAGTTTTTTGTTTAATTGAAAAATGGCTCTATAAAATTGTCTAAAAAAATATAGTCTCATTAAAATGTTAACAGGTTTCAATTGAGACCGTTTATACAACGTTTCGTGCATGAGATATAATGCGCGACATAAATACCATACATATGTGGAAGCCCAAAGTTACCAAGCTTAGCTCCTTGCTAAGATGCTTCGATTGACATTAGGCCAAATAAGTCTTTTTCCTGAAATCCAAAAAAATTTAAGCAATTTCTTACAAAAAACGACAAACCAATATTTGATGGATCATGTAAACTTTAATACGCTTCGAACGGCTTCAAAACAAAGTCAGCAGGATTTCCATTCGCGAGTGATCGTGCAAGAATGAAATGATCACGCACCTCGTATATCTACTCATACCCGCAAATATACTTGCTTATTTTCGAAAATAGTTGAGTGTTTTCGTTTTGAGAACCTTAAAAACCAAACCATCCATTCATCTTTTAAGTTTTATTAGACGTAATGTACATAGCACAGTATAGGTAGACCCAGTATGTAATGCTTCATATAAAGACGCACTACCAAGTACGGCCTGCGGTTCTACGTGACAACGTCAAATGTTTGTTTACATTTATCATATGTTTGTTTACATTTATCATATGTTGGCTGCCATTAACATCTGTTTGCTGCCAGTTATGACAAAATGGCAGCTATCTACTGGTCGGGACACTGCCAGAACTCATATATGCACGTTTCATGCCTGGCGTGAAAAACGCCGTTAGAAACTTCGGTTCATTGAATGACAATGATGAAACGTCTTCGCTGACACAAATTTCATTTGCTTTTGACAAAGCCAAAATGCCTTAAAAAATGTCTCATATGTTAAAGTGAAAGATGAAGCCCGCGAAAATGCTTTATCCTCTGCAAATCTGGCAGTGCTGGGCATTCGCCAATTTATGCAAGCACATGGCGCCATTTCTTGGAAGGAAATTTCGTGCTTTTGGACTTCGATTGCATACTGGGTCTACCTATACTGTGATCAAAACGAATCAAGCTTAAATATCAAATCAGTCGCCAGCGTCGTACAGATCCTGCTGCATTATTTTTTCTTCTATTTTATTTCAAATGTTAAGACAAACGAACGAAAAATATCTGATAGAAAAGATAACAATATATGTCGCGGTTGAAAATTTCTAATGCGTTTTAACTTTATTTAAGCAATTTACATTGCCCGAAAATATGTATTTATTATTGAATCATTCCGAAATGCGTGTCTGTTCATACAGCTTCGAGATGGTTTTGTTTGTCAGATACATATGCTCAACAGTTCCGGGCGCAAAATGTGGACGCTTAAATATTTATCGAAGCTTTTATGAATAATGTCAGAAATATCATTATTTTCCTTGAAAACCACAGGAAAAATTCATGAAGATATGTTTGAAGCAGTTCTTTGCATTCACGTGCATTCAATAAGCAGAAAAAGTCTGCGTACACAAACTAAAATTTTGTTCTCTTCATAAAAAATTAAGAAATATATAAATTTTTTACTGAACATGTATTTTTCATTGAAACAATAATTCGTTTTAACAGTCTTAACATAAAGTATGTTGCTAGAAGCTTATTATAAAAATTAAAAAACAAAAGAAGGAATGTTTTATGATAACGAAAAAGTCTGCGTACAAAAATATTTCGTCGTCGTCGTCGTGACATGGAGGTGGGCATTGCAGCCCTAGCACTGCGACCTGCTGGTCGATTGTACTAGCCTCATACTTTTCCTTTCTGGAGTTAATGCTTATGTCTTGAATCTTCCGGATGAGATGATGAACCTCATCAGGTCGTCCAAGGCTAAGGTATGGAACTCCTTGTCTCCTATTTGAGGCATGCCAAGGGCTCTATATCTGTGTCTGGAGAACGCGGGACAGTAGCCCATATAATGTGCCGCTGTTTCCTCGTCCTCCTCACATCTAGTGCACCATGCATCATCCACTATTTGCAGAAGAGCTTGGTGACTTCTCAGGCGTCCGTGGCCTGTAATCACTTCTGTGAGTTTTTTCAGTCTGACTCTATTTAGTTTCAGACAGTATTTTGCGACTTCAGGTCGTAGGTTTGGCAGAAATAGCTTTGTCTGTCTGCATGTTGGTAGGTTGAGCCATCGTCTTCGATGTTCTTCCCTGAGTGTCTCATTGATCTTTTTTGAGATTAGATTTATGTTCGTTGGCAGAACAGGCTCAGGACCAACCGGTGTGATCTCTGCTCCCTTCTTAGCCAGTTTGTCTGCCTCTTCATTACCTATAATATCCACATGTGCTGGGACCCAGGTAACTGAGACTCTGTTTCTCTGGCTCAGCTTTTTGAGGCTGTCCTGGGCATACTCCACAATTGAAGTTTTCACATTGTGGGAGCCCAGGGCCTTGATAGCGGCCTGACTGTCTGAACAGATTTTTATCTGTTTGTTTTGTATTCTTCTGTCTTGTAAGAGGTCCGCGGCTTTGGCTATGGCGTGGACTTCAGCTTGAAAGATGGTTGTTTTTGTACCCAGAGGTATCGATATTTGAGCCTCATGTGGTCCAGGGCGTATATATATTCCCGCCCCAGCCCCGACGCTCATCACTGATCCGTCTGTGTACACTATGATATCAGCGGGCCTGTGAGAAAGGTGACCGAACTTAGTCCAATCATTCCTATCAGTCAAACTCGCTGTGAAATTTTTTCCAAAGAAGAGCCTTGGGAATTCCTCTTTTTATATTTTTTACGCAGACTTTTTCTGCCATACTCAGCGTTAATTTTTCAGAAATTTAATTTTTATAATTATTGGGTTAAACTTATATTCATGAAGTGTATCTTTCAAGATAGTGAAAACAATATTGTATAAATAAGAAATAGATATAAATAAAAAAAAAATTGTATTTGATTTTTCGTAACATAATAAAAATTTTAATTCATGTACGCAGACTTTTTCTGCTAAGTGTATGTATGTTTGAATTCGATTTGTTTTCCTCGTCGAGGGGAAAGTGTTATTAGAAGCACTAGATTAGATTGATATGTTGTCAAACAGTGCCGTGAATAAGTAAATATCAGCTGGCGATATCTACTGCATATGGCAACATCGATTATGACATTGTTTTGACCCGTGATTTTGTCCAAATTACGTTCCGGAAATAGTTTGGAAATGTATGGAATATGCGTAATTTTCAACCCGATAATGGTCAAAATCACGAATGTTGCCAAAATTATGTAGTTTCGATGTAGTGTAGACTTTTAGAATTGCCTTAATTAGAATATTTTGACTCAAGGTGACCAGAATCTGTCGACCGATATACATATTTCAAAGTTTATATGAAACCCTACAACACTTTGAGAATGTAAACGATCTTCATTCATACAGGTCAAGTAGTAGCAATGATCCAGCAGGAAGAATTATCTAGCTTTCAACAGTTGGAAGCAATCTTGAGGTGTAATATTCAAAGTGAGATTTTTTGTTATATTGCTTGCCGCATTTAGTTGTCATTTATCCCGACGATATATATTTTTACAAAAAAAATTGTTAGTTCTTAAATCTGAAGGTGATGTATGTGATCCTCATTATTTCAAAGATATTTATTCTAATTATGTGTAATACATAAAGAAGATAAATTGCTTCAAAAACTTATACAGTTAGCCGATGTTTTTCTTTATAAGTTGAAAAACATCAACGCAAAGAAAAATTTGTTACAAACGATAACCTTCATTTTGTAAGATTTTAACAAATATATCTTATGTAATCATTGTAAAAAGTTTCAGTTCTTCTGTACACACGATGAAACCATAGACAAATAACCATCGATCTTTTTGCCTGTATCGATGAATGTGCACCTTCCTACCCATATAATCCAATACGTCATCCATAGCATAAATAATACATAGCACGGACACTCCAGCCAATTTGCCACATATCTGTTATACAACCCAAGTCAAGGTATATAAACTAGACATGTTAGTCTATTCCCGATTCCCAAATGCGTTCACTACTGCGCATGTAAGTCACTGATGCCAGAAGTCGCCGAAAAGTGCCCAGTAGGAATAGCATCAACACCTTTTTGGAAAACATGTTCCACCCAGTAGGAAAGGGAAAAACCCAGGAACGGCGCACATCGTACAAGTAACAATTATTAGTGGGCACAATTGCACTCCCGAAAGGGTTTCGGTAAGAGAAAATGCGAAATCGTTCAGTCATGCACCGACTATCCGCCGCCGGTTTCCGCTATTTATACATTTTCAAATGTGGCGCATCGTTTTCTTTCGCTTTGCCAGATGTGCACCCTTTGTTTTGTTCATTTGGCAGCCCAAATTTTTTGGCTAAAATGACGCACGTAATGCCATGCTGTGTGAGCGAGATAGAAGAAAAGCTGCGCATGAGTTTACCATGTCTAGTTTATATACCTTGAACCCAAGTGGCCAACCCATAGCATAAATAATACATAGCACGGACACTCCAGCCAATTCGCCACATATCTGTTATACAACCCAAGTGGCCAGCCTGTGCCTAAGTATAGGTAAATGCATATCCGTGTACCCTGGCATGAGTAACAGAGTAGGCAAATTGCATGTGAATGGTTCGTGCACGAAAGACAGAGATGCACACAGAATCTAATTTCGTTAATTCGTTGCATCGCAACTGACAGCGCGAAATGTCAGTGTGTATTTGACAATTCGCGAGTGGAATATCGCGTGTAATTAAATTTTAGATGTTTTCAATGAAAATTGCAACAAATCGTAGTGACAAGTGCGGAAAAACAACGCGGTCAAAACTTGTGATCGTCGGTGGCCCGCGAAGCAACGCGAAGTAACTGGCGAAGTGTTTTATGCCCATAATTTAAATCAATGTGAAAAGTGGCTGATACTTTCCAAAAAGGAAATAAAGTTCCTTCTTCGGTGGTCTATTTATTTAGGAATATAAAGCAACGAAGATGGGATTGCATTTCCTTGGAACTGCAACACGGAATCAGTGAAAACTCTTTGCTAGTGAATGCGTGCAGATATCAATAGTTGGGTGAAATTGTGGTGAAAGACTCCGCGGTAACGTTGTGTTTGTATGGTTTTCGCGCTCGTTTCCGATTATCAGCTCTGAGTGATTTATTTATTTATTTATTTATTTAGGAAAAATTCAATGTACAGATTAGATCCAATTACACATTAAAATTATAGGGTTTCAAGTTTTGAAATTAAAGTACGTTTGAAAGAATAAAAAGATGAGGACATAGGACCAAGTTGAAGTGCATCATGCTGTCTCATTATTCTGTGCAAAGGAGAGTTAAAGTATACAGCTAATTCAGCAATGGTGTGATTAAAAAAGTTGTAACTCCTGGTGTTATGGGAAGGAACGCGAAGTGCTATGCTTTCGGATGCAGGGCACATGATGAGGCCGGTATATAACTTATACAAAAAACATTGATCGAGAAGTACTCTACGATCAAGAAGTGAGGGAAGTTTCAAAATTCTTAACCGATCAGGATACTCCGTATACGGTAGGCCGAATTTATAAAACAAAGATCGTGTAAACTTACTTTGAACAGACTCAAGCAGTGTACGATCACAAGCATGATAAGGCGACCAAACAACCGAAGCGTACTCGAGAATGTTTCGCACCAGGGTTCGATAAAGTGTGAGGGAGCTTTCGATAGAGGAGAACTGCTGGGAAGTTCGAAGTACGAATCCAGCCATACGTGATGCACGATTTACTAAGTCGGAATATTGAAAATTAAAGCGAAGTCTCTCATCGAAAATAATTCCAAGGTCTTTGATAGTGTTAACTCTTTTCAATTCACTGTTGTTAATATGGTAGATGGCGTCAAATGGTGTTTTTTTTCAAAGAATAACACATCATAAAGCATTTGTCTACGTTAAGCGTTAGGCCATTTTCTAAACACCAGCTAGACAGGATGTTGATGTTAGCTTGCAGGTTGAGGCAGTCACTATAGTTTTTTATGCGAGCGAAAAGCTTAAGATCGTCGGCGTATAAAAGACATTCGCAAGAGAAGCGATGTGGCAGGTCATTTATGTAAAGTAGAAAGAGAAGCGGTCCTAGAATTGAGCCCTGAGGGGCACCTGAATTTGGAGAAAACGGACACGAAGTGCAGCCATTGAAAACTACACGGCAGTTTCGGTCGGTAAGATAAGAAGATAGCCAACCCAAAAGAAAGTCTGGGGAGCCAAGGGTGACTAATTTATTCAAGAGAATATCATGAGGCACTGTATCAAATGCCTTTGCAAAATCTGTTTGTGATGGGTAAAGTGCATCAGATACTGAAAATTGGCAATTCTTTGAATGAGAATGAATACAATAAAGTGTAAAACTAACGAATTCTCAATTTAGTTGATCTGCTAAAACACCTTCTTTATGTTTTTCAATACTCACATACAAAATTTTTCAATAAAATTTATTGCTATTTCAAATTGCAATGCCGCGTAATTTCATTGTTTCTGTTGATCGGGCAGCCCTAAATGCTTCGACGAGTCGCGAATTCGCATCGGGTACTCGCCGCATTTGTTGATTTCACGCACACTATCGTTAAGTCAGCTGATTTTGGCATGCACACGTACACGATTAACTTTTATAAAATGGCGAGCTCGTCTCTCTACATATGCACAACCTGGCCTGGAGAAATTTGAATACAAATTTCAACCTACTCTTTTGCGCGCGAGCTTGGAAACGAAAGCCAGAGCGCTCACTCCGACAGGAGGGGTAATTTAGGCATCTTTTGTCTCAAGTCGACTTTGACAGCTCGAAGTGTCCGTGCTATATATTCTTTATGCTATGTTCAGAACGTCTGTCGAAACTGTTTTCTCCTGGCCGTTGACGTTTATCACGTACCGTTTGCTGTCGATGTGGCGGCAGACTTGGTGCAGTCTGCTGTAAGGAGGCTGCAACGGTTTTCAGATGGAGTCGATGCGCTGGAAGACGTGTGTGCACGTGTCCAGGTCCTTGACGTTGAAAGTGCGGTACTTCCCATGATTGGCGGCTGGAACAGGGCGGAAGGAGGTCATCAAGCCCCTCAGCTTGGCGACGAAAACTGGCTCGTTCACTGGTACGCTGTGAGATGGAGGCTCGTTTCATAGAGCATCTCTGCTGGCGAGGCTTCAAGGTCCTCTTTGAACGCGTTGCGCAGCGCTAACAGTAGGCTGGGCAGCTTGATTGGCCATGGGCTGTCGCCCTGGAACATGAGTGCGGCCAGGTAAATTTTGCCGAGAGCGCTCGTACCGTTGCACGAGTGCTGGGGTGTGCTGGTGAATGGAGCACGTCGAAGGCTTGGCGCCGGAGTGAGGCAGGCAGGTACGGCTTTACGCTGCCATATGCGACGTTGCATACCACGCTGGCGCCTTCGATGTCGAGCATTTGAAGGTCGAGGGCTCCACTATCGAGGTGGTGTGGCAGCTCGTCATCGTGCTGCTGGGCTGTCGCGATGTCCATTGCGAGCAGGCTGGATGGCATGCCGATGGTACAGGCGCGCGACAGTGTGTCGGCCACAACGTTATCCTCTCCCTTGATGTGCCGGATGTCCACTTTGAGCTGGAGGAGAAAATGTAAATGTCTCTGCTGGCAAGGCGAGGCCTTGTGTGACGATTGGCAGCTCGCGTAGATGAATGGTTTGTGGTCCGTCCTAAGCACGGAGGTCCTTGCTTCCAGAAAGCTCTGGAAACCTTTGACCGCTTCGTACGCCGCTAAAAGCTCCCTGTAGTAGGAGTTCCTGGTACGTCTTTGGTGTCAGGATCCAATCGATCGCGTCCACCTTGCGCAGTGGGGGTTTGAAACCGTCCTTGTTGACCTGGAAACCTAAAAAAAGGCCTCTGGTTGGGCGATCTGGCACTTGTCAAGGTTGATGCAGAGGCCCGCGGAGAGAAGAACCTGATACAGCTGGCGCAGATGACCAAGGTGTTCCTCGTAGCGTATGGAGTGGACGATGATGTCGTGTAGGTAGCATTTGCAGAAGGGCAAGTGCCGAAACAGAGAATCCATGAAGCGCTGCAGCGTCTGCGTTGCGTTCGGCAGACCGAGCGGTAGGACAACGAGCTCGTAAACTCCAAACAGCGTGATGATGGCCGTTTTGCAATTGTCGGCCTCCGCCATGGGCACCTGGTAAAAGGCTCGCCTGAGGTCAATGACCGAGAACACGACGCCGCCATGACAGTCGTGGATGATGTGCTCGATGAACGGCAGTGAGTAGCAATCGGGTTCCGTGATCGCGTTGACCCGGCGTTAGTCACCAGTGACGCGGAGCTTGCCACTTCCAACCTGCTTCTCCACCAGGTGCATGGGTGTGGCCCACTGGCTCCAAGATGGCCTGATGATGCACGCGTCCAGGAGTTTCCTCCGCTTGGTCACCCTGCCGCAACCGTGCGCCGTGCAGAGGCCGTGCACGCTCGAGCACTGGTGCTGCCGTAGTGTTGATGAAGTGGGTGACCTGGTCGCCGTTGTGTGTGGCCCGGCGTTCACTGGGCTTTGTGAGATCGGCAAAGTCCACGAGCAGCGGGTTGGAAGCACTCTTGTTCGTCAGGTTCCCGGCGTGATCATGCAGGATGGCGACCGAGTGCTGGGCCGCTGTTGCTGTTTGTGTATGGACGCTGAATTTGGTAGTGGTGTCGATGAGGCGCTGGTTTTTGACGTCTACCAGGAGGCGTGCATGTGATGAAATGATGATGAAAGGCCACCTGCACTCGCGCCGGAGGCCTAAGTTGAGCGAGTGCATGGCGCGGCCGTAGGTGGCGATGGGAGAAAAGTTGGCAGCTACGAGGCTCAGGGGCGCCGGTGATTGAGTGCGGCTACGTCCTAGGCTGCGGCTGCGTCCCCGTCCTTGGCCGCCATTGGATTGGTGTGACACAGTGTCAAGAACCAGCTTGGTTGCCGCCAGCAGCTGCGTCCTGGTGGCTGTGATGCTGGAGAGCTCCTTAGCCATATTTGAGTGCTCCGACGAGTGATGCGGTGAGCTGTTACGACAGCCTGGCGGGTGGTGAAGCGCCGCCACAGTGACTGGCGACGGTGCGAGGTCGGCCATGCGGTCGGCCACCTTGGCTAGCTCGTCCAACGTGGTGTTGCCAAGCACGCTCAGGACGCACCTCGAGTTCTCTGACAAAAGATCAAGCCACCCCACCTTGACGGCATCGTCGGCCATGTTTGAGCTGGCTAGAGTCCTCATCCCATGTAGAAGGTAGGAAGGCTTCTTTCTGACGGTCGAAATGCCGGAGAAAAGTGTTCGAAGCTGTTGTTCGGGAGTCTTGGCAAAGCGTTCGAAAATCTTCGCTTTGAGATTATTGTACTTGCCGTTGGTGGGAGGCTGTCGCGTGACGTCCAGCAGCTCCTTGAGCACCTCTGGTTTGAGCACCGTCACGACGAAATTGTAGCGCCTCGCGTCGTCCTGGATATTGTGGGAGTCGAACAGCGAATCCACCTGGACGAACCATGCCTCGGGCGAGAAGTCCCAGGAGTCGGGAAGCTTGCAGCGGTTCGTCATCGCCTGGCTGTGAAGCTGCACTTTCTGCTGCAGCTGTTGGAGGTGTTGCGTCAGGACTAGCGCGTCAACTGACTGGGCTGCATCCTGCGGCGGTGTGTTCACCATGTCACTCACTGTGTTTTGTGTGTGCTTAATCTCACTCACTGCCGTGGAGTCTTTTAAATGCTTTGCGAAAGCTCGCGTGACTGGTCTGTCCGGGGGGTGATTTTAGGGCGCAGAGCCGGAACCACAGAGGGGTTCAGTGACGTTCTGAGAAGACAATGTTCCATGACTTCTGCTGTGTGCTAGAGTAAATACCATCCAAATCCGATTGTTATGGCGATATATATAGCTATTTTGAAAGCTTGTGAATACATTCCGATTTTTATCAATTTCAAGCCTTCCATCATATTCCGCGTAAATGATACAGGTGACGCTTTTCTTTAAAGCTTCTTTGAATCTTCCCTCGATTCTTACCACACCTTGATTTACCAAACTAGCCCGTCCCGAATCGTATGAATTGTCTTCTGATGAATCAAATGCTAGCAGATAACAGCCATCATCAAAGAATTTCTTGGATATCTGATGGCCTTTATCAAAATAATCGATTCCAGTCCACTTGAACAGAGAAAGATATCCTCTAATACTTTTCTGTTTTTTGCGGAAATAATCAAACTCTAGGGGTAGGTTTGGTACTTGCAAACCATTAACTGTTAGATTGAGGTGGGTAATATTGTTATGCTTGAAAGTGAATGGATTCTTTGTGCGCTTGCCGGTGTAGGAGTCATTATCCACCATACCGAAAACAAGCAGGTTCGGTAATTGTCCGACGACTACGTTATAAAGAGATAGAGTAGCATTCGAGCGCTGTAGTACAGCTTCATGTAATATTAATATACTGGAATTGACCGAAACATGATTCATGAACAATGTCGCGTCTAAAATTTTTACGCGTGGATTAAATTCATCGTCTTTCGAGGACAAATAAAATTCCGGGCTTTCCAATGAAAGTGTTAAACGGAAGTCCACTTCATTTTTTAGGAATTTATCTTGATTCAACAGATCGCTGTGAATTGTGTTCATCATTTATCGCACTTTTCCACCATTCCAGACATTTTAAGAAAGCCCTCATTCAACTCAGTAGGAGCACCGCCAGGTCTGATCTAGATACCAACCGGCTGATTCGGGATGAGTTAATAGTAGTAAGGACCATGCTTTCTCATCTTTTTATTCAGATGCGCGTAAAGACAAGCAATACAGAAGTGTGGTCAGAATTCCATCAAGCCCCCTGTATAAAAATATGGTAAAGCGTGGTCAATTCAAACAAAGATTTTTGGTTTTTTTTATGCCACCAATGGGTGTGAATGTGTTGTATCTTGCATGCGAATTTCTATGCGAGGTTGGTTATCTCACCTGAGGGTCCGACATTTGGCTTGAAAGTGCGATTCTTCAGGTATCGGAATGCATGGTAGTAAGATATTCTGGTGCTGTCGCACTTGGCGTAATTCCCGATTAATTTAACTCGCCAATTACGTATCACTAGTCGCTCCTCTGCAGTTGGGAGTCGATGCATGGGAGAACAGTGGACATTTTGACGATCCTCTCCAAGCTCGGAAACCGAATTTGTGTGAATAGTAAGTGACGTACCTTCGAACCGGGTTTTGAATGGGTGGGAACCACTTTTCAATCACTTCCAATCAGTGCAGGTTGTTGTTTGGTGTACGTGGTTACAAGGGGTTTAAATGGGGAATCAGTGCCATTTTGAGTCTGAGGTAAGGACACGTGGTGGCGTTGATTTATTGTTTGTAAGAGGGGTGTTGCGGTTGGTTGGTTGGGTTTGTCAGGTTACTTGTGTTGGTAGAAGGGTGTAGAGGTTTGTTCAGGTGTGTGGCGGTGATTTGTGTTGTGTTGTGAGGGGTTGCTGAGGGTGGTTGGTAGAAGGGTGTAGAGGTTTGTTCAGGTGTGTCGCGTTGATTTGTGTTGTTAGATTTGCATGGCGAACAGATGTGTGCATGTAGATACATTAAGAGTGTTATTTGCGAGGCGTTGAGCGATGTTGCGGGCCCAGTCGGTTGGTTGCTAGGGGTGTAGGGTGTGTTCGAAAGAAGAATCTATTGAGTTTTTGTGAAATGGATTACCAGGGCGTCATGAAAGGCTGACGGCAAAATATTCATGAAATGCCGTGTGCGCAAATTTTTCTTCCTACATTAATGCAGGCCACGGTGAATATCTGTAGCGTCTGTTCAAGACAACGAATGATGGGGACAGTGTAAAGCCTTGCACGCACATTTTCTGGGGCACTGTATCAAAATTAGCTTAATGTATTACGAACCCAATGATCTTCACTACGCCGTGTTACTGTACGTTATTTGTGCCAAAGGCAAGCCGAATGATGGGTGAAAAGAAACAGGCAGCAATTTTAATGGTAATTGCCTGCCATGCTGAATTCTGATACTAACCTTAATGCATTACGAAAAGTATCCAATTAACTTCATACACATGTACGTTGAGATGTATTTAAATACCCATGATTGGACAGAGGTATTGTAGTACATATAAATATGTATTAATTTTCTTAATACTGCGAGAAACTCTACCAGGAGTTCATTAATTCAGAAGGTTAAAATATCTGAAGTCTTTTTTGAAGGCGAACGAATGATGGTAAAGAGGACGGTCAACCTGTTTGAGGCCACTACGTGTTTATTGTAATTAAAGGTATTTCCTCAAGGTTGACCGTCAACAGGTGCTTCTTTCGTGTAGAGATGTATCATGAATGATCAAGTACTTAACGGTAGGTTATTCGTTGCACGTAACGGCAGCTTAATCTTTTTTCTTGTTGTTTGCTGGGGAACTGTAGATTTGAGGGTGAATATCATTCAAATAACGCTTCTGCATTTTTTATGAAGGTTTGTGTTGTACATATTTTACACTGTATTGCGAAATGTAGTAATAAAGTGGTATGACTCAATTTGCAATGTGAATTAATTAGCTTCATAAGAAAATGACGTTTGGTTAACACGGCCGGTAGCACAGACTACATGCATATGCTTGCAATTTGTACATTGTACGGCGTGGAAAACTTTGTATAAAAATCCATGGCTGGTACCATGGGTTATCATAAATTGTCGGACAGCACTTTGATAGGTTATCAGAGAGGATTTTTTTTTTGATTTTTAAATTATTATTTTTTATATTTTACTTTCTCTCTTTCTATTTTTGGTTACAGCAATATTATAATTTTTGCCAAATTGCGGCCCCACAAGGGCTTATGAATGTCATGAGCTCGAAACGGAACGAATTTTTTGTAATGACAAGGTTGAATATAAAAAGCAGACAGATCCATATTATAAGACATATATAGAATTTCAGGATTTCAAAAAAATGAAGGAAACGTATACCATGAGTATTGATTGAGCTGCAAGCCGCTACATAACATTCTAATATTGGCAAATAACAACAATGATGTGCATAACGTACTTCAACATTCTAGTGAAGACTACAAACATTTTTTTAATACTAACAAGGAACAAATTTTCAAAGACCATTTTAATGAACTTACGAACAACAATACGGTTTTAAGCACTTCACCATTATGCAGTAGAAAATCAGCAGTCTGGAAAACATTATACAATTTTTCGTTGGGCTTATGATGATGCTAAATATTAACCAGATGGTAATCTTCCAATAAATATGTAACGGGGTTAGTTGTTTGAATTTGACAGAGTCTGCAAATCTCTGTGGTAAAGTGTAAAGCACTTTTCAGGTGTGTGCTTGTACTTACTAATTCGCACATAATCACTCACTTTATATTTAAATGGACCCATCACCCTAATGTTGTTGTATACGGTAGGCAAAAGCAATTTTTAATTGGTGCTTTTTACAGCAGACTGAGTCATTTTTGTCATGTTTTATTATTATACATACGTATTAACTAGATCATCAACTATATTAAACCATGTATGAACTTCATTTATAATTAACTTCTTCCACAGCGTGTTCTATAACGTACTTTTGAATCGTTCAAAGTTGATGCCTTAAAAGGAATATATATATATATATATATATATATATATATATATATATATATATATATATATTTATATATATATATATATATATTCCCATATTTTTTTTGCAATATTTATAGTATAGTTGTTTTGCATCGTCTGTCTGTAAATTTTTGGGAATATGTCCCTACTCCAGTATATGTAAGTTCGATTGCCACTGCAACTGCTTTACCATTTAACGTTTTGATGGATGCCGTCCATGAAAACTTTGAAAACGTGTCAATCATCGTAAGAAAGATCATCTCCCAAGTCACAAGAGATCCTTGAAAACCTTTCAATTCCTCAATGATTAATATAATTTAGTTATAATGATTATTGTGACCTGTATGCTGTGATGAATTAAATAACCGCAATCAGCTAACTAATCCATTCAGATCATTCCAATATATGTAGTGTTTCTGTTTGTTTGATATTTACATTAACCTAAAGTTTTTTGTATTTAATGTTCGGTGTGTGTCTCAGCCCTCTCCTGCGTTTGTAATTTAAAAATTTCGAATTTAAGATTTGGTTTCCGTTTATTTGGCTATCAATATCGTAAGAACGTCTGTGAGCATTAGTGTGTAGAAGAAAACTTAATTATTTCTTTAAATCTTCGTTGGCATATTTAGTTTTTTCTGGAAATTTCATAAAAAGCAGTATAAGCCTCGAGTCTCCGTGGAAGATTTCTCATTTATAAGTATTTGATTGGCGTTGGTCTACATTTTTATATACTTCGTATATACTGTCAATTGCAGACGGTTCATTGACATTTATATCTAAATATTGCATAAGAATCTTTGCAAATTGGTTCTCCTTCAACTATTCCCTAAGGTGTTGTTGTCCTTATAGAGTAACATCATATTTACGAACAGCTTTTGTGCAAGAGTTGAATGAGTGGTTCGGTTAAAATTTTCTTCTAACTTTAATGAGGATGTTTTAAAATTGACTTCCTCCTCTTCATTACGATCCCTGTCGTCACTTTCCCTTGTTCCTGTACATTGACAGCAAACTAGATCTTCTTAACTTCTTTTGTTGGGTCACGATCTTTCATAAAATTAGTTCTTTTAACAAACTCTTTGAGAGGTTTCATGGTTTGCTTTATGGTGATGTTTCCTGCAACTGAACCACTGTTTGAGATCTGATAGCTTTCTGCTGTTGATATTTTTCGCTTATTGAACTTTTTGTTTTCATAATGTAACTGAGTAATTGTTTATCAAACATTGTTTGGATTATTGTTTAAAGATGCAACAACAGCAGCGATTCGACAAGTTTTGAAACTCCTCATAGTTTGAAAGCTGCATCTGAATGATCTTCTGAACTGTATTTTAACTGCTTTGAACTGTTTAGCCGATTTTCTGAACTGCCACTGCACTGCTATTCAACTATTTTTGAACTGTTATTGAGCTGCTGTGAACTGTTTGACTGATCCAGCAAACTTCTTTTGGACTGTCTCGAACTGAATTTATCAGATCAAATTTATTTATAAGCTGCGTTGATGCTATGATTTGCTTTTATAGTATTATGAATATGTCGAATCTCTTTCGATATCATTTGTCACGGTCCCGACTTCGCGCACAAACCCGAGGATCCGAGAACAAGTGCTCCACCATTTTGGACGCTCCTCGAACCCGGATGCCTCGTGTGCACCCGCGCCGCCGTGACCGGTACAAAGTCGACCGCTTAGTGGCGGTCCCGATTCAACATTTTTTTGTTTCCCCGACTAGCTCACCGAGTCGTGGGTTTTATGAACAAAGAGAAACACAGAAACGCATCACTACACGCGTCGCCATTGCAAAAAAAACAATCACATCACCTTTTTGTTATAATTATTCCATTATTTATTAAATTTTTTCTAAAATTCAATGTATTTTATGAAACTTAAATTAGTGCACCTTATTAAACCTAACAAGACGAATACTCCATTGGCCGCACAATTTGAGCGCTAAATCCCGTTGCTTTCTCCAGGGCCGCTCTCTCCTCGAGCTTCCTTAGTTCGGACTACTTGATCGCCGGCCGCACAACAGTGAAATCCCTGTAGACACGCATTCCTAACAGGCCCGTTCCGAAAAACGTGACGCCAACACAGATTATAACAACGCCTCGATGCAATTTGTCTAACAGTTCACTGGGACGCGGTGCTTTCTGCCTTTTTGCAGAACTCTGCATCAATTCACGTTGAACGATTGAAACGCCAGTCGAATTTTTTTGCCATTGCATTGCACTTCGTCTACGATAAAAAAACCAGCAAAATCGTTTTTGGGTTCAATCGCGCGGAGCCATTTCGTGACCGTTCTTTCTCAGCTCTACCATTCCACTCTCCACACTCACTCACCATTTCCGGCATGTCGAACATCGAGAAGCTACTTTTCGCGTATCGTGGCGTGATCGATCACTCGTATTCGCGAAAGCTTGAACACGATCCGAGGGTTGGAGCGAGATGACGCGCTTGAATAGCTTTTTCGGAACTTGGCGAGCTTTACACTTTCAAATAATCATTGCCAGGTAGATATTTCTCGGATTTAGTTATTTCGTGCAGAAAAGGCGCGAAGACAATTTGAATTTAGTTTATGGTACGTAACACAACCTTTGTCTATATTGTCATATTTCTCATTGGGACATTATCCAGAAAAGATTCTAAATTGTTCGAAAGTCATGTCGGTATTTACGTGATCTTTGTAAATGTGAAAGTAGGCAGGGACGCAATAAATTAATTTAAGTTGAACGGCATATGACTGACTGATACAACAACAACAAAAACCGTCCGCCTTGACCGAGTTTTTATACCCGTCTCTTGGTGTGTGTGAATTCTTCCGTACTTAACTCCCCCTATGTTAGCTAAAATTGCCCTGAATTTTCATCAATTCCAATTAAATGTTGCAGTCCTTTTTCCTTTAAAATTCTACAGTTTACTTTGTTTACATCTCCTGTTAATTTTAATTTTTTGTATTTATAATATCGTTTCAGTCCCTTACAAGTCAGGAATAATAAAAAAGCAAAAATTACAATCGTTCCGATAAACCTGAAGGAACTTTTAATTGGACTGTTTTCTATAGGTATCCTTAGTTTATTCAAGGCTTGGATATTTGTAAATTTGTGAGGTGACTCTATTTCTAATATATTTTTAATTTCGACTAGGTTTGTGTCTTCATGAGATGACCAATTTTTTGGTTGTTGTTTGTTATTTATGAATTGTAAATTATTTAAAACAAAACTGTCAAAAAAGTTTACAAGATATTTTTCTGAATATGTTCTGCTATAAATTTCGTCAGTTCCAGTTATTTCTGAATATATTCTTTTGTTTTTCTGATCATTTTTCTGGATCACATTACAATAGGCTTTTTTACCTGCTAGTATTGGTATAGTTTAATTATTATCTTTAGATATTTTACATACAGTTTTATTTAAAAGTTCTTACAGGATTCTAGTGGAATATATTTGTTGTCTTTATATACTATATGATAGTGTAATTGATATTCACCATACTTTTAAGCTTAGCTAATTAGATCATGAGATTCTGCATCAAACGTTACAAAGGATACTTTACGATTGTTTTTTTTTTTGATTTTCACGGGAAAGATAAATGCGTATTCTTATACATGAGTCGACAGTAACAATTTCGTGTAACAAGTCGTGTTTGCCGTGCAGTGCTATAAGTACAAAAGTTAATTGTGTTAAAGTTGAATCTCTGATAACTCTCTGGCAGTCATTTTTTAATTGAACAGATGGAGATCAAGAGGAGCCCGTCTAAACCACCGGCACCACCTCCGCAAGGATCAAATGGAGGAGATAGAGAACAGAACGCCAATCAACAACATCCTGACGACGTCACTCTCGATGAAATTGAACATGTGGAAAGTCAAAGGCCATCTGGAATCACCCGGATGGTGAACATTCTATCCCAAACACCATCTCTGCCAGTTCTTGCCACTGGCAAAGTCCAACCGCCGATAAATCGGTTCTTCACCGAGGTCGTTAAACCTACATTACGGCAAAATAAACAATCGTCAGCGAAACGGAAAATTCGGAGCCCACTAGTACAAGGTATGTCTGCAAAAAAACGCAATACGGAACACCCTATACCTCTGCAAAACCGGTACGCCGCACTAAGTGAAATGGATACCCCAGAATTGAAATCTGCTGAAATCCCAGAAATAAAGCCTACTGCCATATTTGTTCGAAATGTGCCAATGGTGACGATTGTTAACCAAGTTAAAATCACAATTGGACACCACCAATTTAAATGTACTAACTTGCGTCGAGGTGTCCACATTGACATACAAGTCCAATTGAAATCAATTGATGATTATCGAAAAACAATTGCTGCCTTTGAATCGGCAGAAATTTGTTTCTACACTTACCGACTTAAAGCTCTTCGAGGTCTCAATGTAGTAATTAAAGGGATCGAAGCAGTAAATGAAAATGATGTGGATAAAATGTGCGAAGAAATTAAAATCGAGCTGGAAAAAAACGAATTTAAAGTGCACTCCGTCACCAATATCATTAACAGACTGAAAATACGCCAACCATTATACAGGGTTGAACTTTAACCCGGCCAAAAATTACAACCGGGACAAGTGCATCCGATTTACAACCTAAAGCTCCTGATGAATAGATCCATCCGTGTTGAAGAAACACATAAGCGAGTTGGGCCCGTTCAATGTCAAAATTGTCAAGAATATGGACACACAAAGGGATACTGCACACTTCCGCCAAAATGCGTCATTTGTGGACAAGATCACTCTACCAAATCGTGTACTTCCTCAAAAAACGACCCAACAGTAAGGAAATGCGCAAACTGTGATGGTCCACACACAGCAAACTTCCGGGGATGCCAGGTGTACGTTGCCAGGAAGAAAGAGCAAAAGAAAGTTTACCCAAAAACAGTGAAAACACAACCTGAAAAATCAGAAGTGACTACTGCCCCATCAGTCCCAGTTACCCGCAATCTGAGTTATCGAAACATCCTCATCGGGAACACCAATCAAACCCCTCCAGTTGATGTACCACAACCCCAACTCCTTCAATCCTCCATGGAGCAAATGCTCCAAGCTATCATGAATACCATGATGCAATTCATGAACTCCTTCCAAACATCTATGCAAGAGATGATGCGAACACCAACTGAATTAATCCAGCTACTCCGATGTCCAAAATAAATAAACTTAAAATATCCTACTGGAATGCAAACGGTGCGAACCAACATCGAAATGAAATTCAACAATTCCTTGATCAGAACGATATTGATGTATTCTTGATCCATGAAACTCACCTGACAGAGAAAAATAATTTCAAAATTAATGGCTATGATGTCTATGATACTAAGCATCCCTTAGGAACACCCAGGGGAGGTGCTGCTGTACTTATTAAAAAAATTATACCGCATTTCTTATGGGGAAGACACTCATCTCTTAATATTCAAGCCTGTTCCATATGTATCGAAGGAAATCCAGGAAAAATTGTCCTTGGAGCATTTTACACATCCCCAAACCACAATCCTACAGAAGAAGACTACAAGACATTTTTCGAAGAACAAGGACATCGGTTTATCATCGCAGGTGACTACAACTCCAAACACACATTCTGGGGATCCCGTCTAATCAGCACGAGGGGAAGAGTTCTCTACAAAGTCATCAAGGATAAAGGCTACGACATATCTTCCTGCGGAGAACCAAACCATTGGCCAGAGGACACCAAAAAAACTCCGGATCTAATCGACTTTGCCGTTACCAGAAACGTCTCACGCACAAGTGTATCATCTCGACTTCTGCTGGACCTCTCATCGGACCACTCACCAGTTCTCCTCGAATTCCAATTCGAAAAGGAGGTAAGTAAACAGTCATCTAGTTTAACCTCCTTTTCGACGAACTGGCTGAATTACAAATATTACATCTCTCTCCACATGGTAGCAACATCACCGAGTAACCCGATGGAAATCGGAAAAGCTGTTGACGAATTTGTTAGGATCATTACGGAAGCAGCCAGATACGCTATACCACCTCCGAGGTCCACTACGAAAAGGAAAATTCTAACTGCAGCGCACATCAAGGAGGCTGTTGCTAAAGAGAGAAGGCTTCGTCGAGTATGGCAACATTCGCTGATCACTAAGAAAGTGTCTTTCAACCAAATCCAGAGAAAGAGAAAACAACACTGGATCACCAAATGAAAAAAACTATTAAAAAACTCAAAATTAAACATCGGCAAGTTACATATGTTATTAAAAACCAAATCAATGTTAAAAAGGCCCCTGGCCACGACCAGATAAATGGAAAGATGGTTACAGAGCTGCCGATAATTGCAACAAGGTGGTTGACCCAAATATTTAACGCTATGCTGAGAATAGGATATTTTCCCGAGCAATGGAAGCTATCAACTATAATAACAATACCGAAACCAGGCAAGGATCACCACCTCCCAGGCTCCTACCGACCTATCAGCCTCCTATGCATCTTTTCAAAAGTCTTTGAAAAGATTATTGCAGCAATAATTTCAGACGACCTCAATAAAGCCATTCCAATGCATCAATTTGGTTTCAGATCAAAGCACGGAACGATTGAGCAAGTGCACCGCATAATGGAAACAATCCAACAGACGTACCAAGAGCGCAGCTACTGCTCGGCGTTATTCCTTGATGTAGCTCAAGCATTCGATAAGGCGTGGCATGAAGGACTACTCTACAAAATCAATAGAATGCTGCCCTATGTTTACGAGATCCTGAAATCCTATTTAACCGGAAGGCGATTCCAAGTGAGATTTAAAAATTCTTTATCAACTAAACGTCCAATTCTAGCCGGTGTCCCACAAGGAAGTGTTCTTGGACCCATTCTTTATTTACTCTTCACCGCCTATCTACCAACGAGTCGAGGAACCGTAACCACCACGTTCGCAGATGACACCGCGTTCTTGTGTGCAAGAAAATCAGCAAAACTTGCCTCCAAGAACTTGCAAGAGCACGTTACTGATGTCGAACAGTGGCTCAATATATGGAGAATTCAAGTTAATGAGTCAAAAAGTGTTCAAGTCACCTTTACGCTAAATAAAGGAAACTGTCCAGCTATCAAACTCAATGGAAGAGATGTAGTGCAGAAGGACCACTACAAATACCTGGGAGTCCACCTAGACCGACGCATGACTTGGGAAAAACATATAAGATCAAAGAAGAAGGAGATTGATCTGAAGGTTTCTAAACTGTACTGGCTTATAGGCTATAAATCTAAGCTAGCCTTAGAGAACAAAGTTTTGTTATATAATTCTATGATAAAACCCATATGGTTCTACGGGTGTCAGTTATGGCAAACGGCTTCCTCATCCCTAATTGAAATTATAGAGCGATCACAGAACAAAATACTGCGGCTAATGTCTTGTGCGCCGTGGTACATTAGAAACACCAATATCAGGAAAGATCTCCAGATACCATCGGTTTCTGAACAAATTCTGAGAACAAGAACTAAGTATAGTCTTAAATTGAGACAACATTGTAACCAATTAGTATCTCAGCTGGGTACAAAAATTGTTTCAAATAGACTTAAAAGAAAAATTAACGTTATAATTTAAGCAGGGAGTGCCTCCGCACACCTCAAAGCAACGTTTAGATTTTAAGAATTGAAATAGGTTTATCTATACCCACATCTTTTCCATTTTTGTTATTTCTTTTTAAGAAGATTCAATAAACACACTTATAAAAAAAAATTCTTATACATGAATGAGTGGTATGTTAATAATCTCATTTTTTACTACTTGTTTGATTTCTTTAAGGTTCAAAATGTTGAATAAAAGGATTTGCTTTATAGCTAGATTGTTTGATTGTTATAAATTTTCTAATTCAATGTATATTTTATTTAGTGTTTGGGAATAATGGATGCCGGCTTCGAATAAGCAATTGATTCATTCCTTAAATTCTTGTTTTAATTTGTTTTTGTTTATTATTATTTTCTATTATGTCTATTATACGAGTAGATTCATCTATTTTGATTATACTATCGTGATCAGGTACCCCAGTTATAAATTTGAGTGCTGAGCCTAACAAGCTTCGAGCTCTTTTAGATCTGTGCTCGTCTATTAGGTACAGAAAGCTCTCTACTTTGTTGATACGCCGTTAACGTTACTTTTGTGAGTACAGAACGAAAGAGTTTGAAATTTAAATCTAAAGATTCTTTAGAAAATGTAAGCTAAAACAATGTATTTAAAATATTCTCAGCTTATTAATTTTGAACGTTTAAAGTCAATGTTTACCGGGCGAGCAGGGATGATGAAATTTATGTAGAGATTGGCCAAAAATGAAAAATCAAAGATCAGGAGCTCTTATTTCATCTCCAAAGAAAAAATATGCCGAGAAGAGAGTTGTTAAAAATGATCATATATCATACCCTTAGCGATTTAAGAACATGAAATTAAAAACTGAAGCTCTGCGCATTAAAAACTTTCAAGACACATTCAAAATGTAACATAAACATAAAACACAAAATATAAATTTTGTTAAACTGAAAAAAAATTATTTCCACTTCCACCCGTTTGTGCGGTGACCTGGCGTTCGATTGCTTATGTACACATGCTAAAAATTAACTGTCAAAAGCCGGTTCACTTAGGCCAGGATAGACCCATTGTGGTACCACATTTAGAAAGGGTGTGGCACTAAAGCCTGCTGAGTGACGAGAACCATTTAGATTCTCATATGAAACTGGCTACGCAGCTATTATTGGAACAAGCTACTTCCGTGAAGCTGTCCAGGTAAGGCGACCCCAAAGCCTGCATGCGCTTCCTGGACAGTGCTGGGCATTCACACAGAAAGTGTTGGATCGTTTCCTCTTCCTCCTTCGATCTGCAGCTGCTGCAGAAATCCTGGAAAGAGGAACCCAGTGTTTCTGCGCGTCTGCCAATTTAACAGTGCCCCGTCAGTATGGACATGATAGAACTCGAAGTTTCACGGCTCGTGTTGAGGAGCTGCTTGGTGCGCTTTGAGCTTAGTGTGTGCCAAGTTTCCAAGTCTTCCAGCAGCCAGGCAGCAGTGACATCGCGTTGAGTTGTGTGCGATATTCCACTATAATTTCGGATGAGGTATAAACGTTGGATAGTGATTGGATAGCAGCTTGACTGTCAGAGAAAATGTTGAGATTTCTTATGGAAATTTTCTGATTTCTCAGCCAGTCCACTGCCTTATGTATTGCGATGATCTCTGCCTGAAAAACATTGCAGTGATCTGGTAGCCGGAAGGATAGTCTCAGACCTAGCTGTTCGGAGAAAACGCCACAGCCAACTTTTCCATCCATTTTTGATCCATCAGTGTAGATGTCGACCGATGCCTGTATCCTATTTCCTTTCATGATCCAGTCATCTCCGCTAGGAATGACGGACTTGAAACCGTGGCGGAATCAAGGAATCGGAGGTGTGAAGTTTACTTTCCCTGGCGTTGGTCCATCCCTCCGTAATATGGTGGATCGAACGATATTCCCACCAAGCCAGAGATTTAGAGATTTCAATTGAATAGCAAAGCACTTGGCCTGCTGTTTCGTGAGAAGCTCCGTCGGGAGTCAATTTAATAGCATAAACAATGCCTTTGCCGGGGTAGTGCGTGAAGCTCCGGTGATAGCAATAGCCACAGTCCTCCTTGCCATCGCTGGCAACCAAATAACCGCGCCATACAGAAGGACTGGTTCCACTATAGAGCCATGAGACAGTTTTTGGTTTCAGTCCCCACCTTTTCCCAACAGCTCTTTTGCAGCAGTAGATTTAGCATGCCACTTTACGCGTTGTTTCTGCTATGTTCGCTTTCCACGCGAGTTTGGAGTCCAGAATCAGACCTAAATATTTGACCTGATGAGATGGATTGAGACTTGTCTCATCAAGTTTAGGTGGAACAAATCGTGAAATTTTGTATCTTCTCGTGAAGAGCACAAGTTTCGTTTTCTGCGGATTTATCTTCAGATCGCACTCTTTGCCCCACTTGGTAAGAACACTCAGGCCAAAGTAAAGTCTTTCAGATAGAGTGTTTACAAATTTGCCCGATATTGCTATTGCAACATCGTCAGCGTAGGCTACAACTTTGCAGCCAGTCGTTTTTATTGTTGTCAGGAGTTTGTCCACCACCATCGCAATGAATTCAGAAAAAATTCAAAAGGAAGATCCACTCGGCCCGGAAGGAAAGTGGACGAAGGTGACGCGTCCTTCTAGTGGGAAGAAGACCGCGATACTCAGCCAACCCCCTACTTCTTCGAGGGATGCATGCACCAAGGCAGCTATGTCAGGGGCAAGCACCTCCTCAATCAAGCCTACTGGCGCTAGCGGTAACACCAAGGTAACGGCGAACAAGCTGGCCCGCACTGTTTCCGAAGCGCCCTCCAACACCGCTTCCACTTCAGGTGTTAAGAAGCAACAAAACCCCTCGGTTACGGCTTACAGAGACAGAAGGTCCGCCTTCAAAGTCCTGAAAAGGCTGAAAGATTTACCTCCGGATGGTCTTTCCCAGAAGGATAAAATCTCCCTGAAATGGGCAACCACCACGGTAGAGGCCTACAAAGCCTCTTTTCCGAAGAAAGAGGCAACTCATAAAAGATAAAGATCTAATGAGTCTGCCCCAATTCAACCGAGCGTCCAACTGCCGGTTAGTAAAAGATCAAAACTGGTCACACCCAATCCTGTTAAGGGCAGGAGTTTCAGTGAAGCTGCCAAGGAAAGCCTGGTATGGGCTGTTATCGACAGAAGCAGCAGCGATGGCACCATCTCACCGTCAAACTGGAAGATGGTAGAAATCGCTCTTCTTCGTACAAAGCCCATACTCGAGGCAAATCCTGGCCCTCCACCAAGCTGTCGTGATGCTGGCTGGTACCAGGGTCACGTTAAATTGATAGCCTGCACAGATCAACGTTCAGCGGATCTTTACAAGCAGGCTATAGGTAGATTGGGAGAAGTCTGGCCTGTAGCAAAGCTGGACGCTGTCTCCAGGGAAGATATCCAGAATAAGCCTCGGTCCAGGGCGTGGATACCAGTGGAGCCATCCACACCGGAGTAAATTGTTGAGCTAATCAAGCTCAGCAATGCTGACCTCCCGGTGGAAAACTGGAAGGTAGCTAAGGTTAGCGAGCCCAGCAATGGACAGCGAGAGGCCCTAATAATCTTGAACGAGAAGTCGCTAGCTCCATTGGAGTCGAAGAGCGGGGTGATTAGCTACGGTTTCTCGGCTATCACCCTGCGAGTATATCGCAAGGACCGTACTGGGAAGGCAGTACGGGAACCGAGCAAGGAGAGTGGAAGCGAGTGAGCTATGGAAGCATCAGTAGACCCGACCGTGGACCTCTCTGAGTCAGATCTTTTCTCCGATGACGAAAGAAGCACCACCTCCACTGCGGGGTTGGCTGGGGACCTATTTAGATCCCTCGACCTGGTCGAGGAGGAGGAGATGTCCTTATCTGACGAGTAGGTGGATAAAACATTGTGTCGCGATGCTGAGGTTTCTGCAGATTAACCTCCATCACTCCAAGGCGGCATCCGCCGCGCTGCTCCTCCACCTGGATCAAAAAGAAGAGGAGCTAATACTGACCCAGGAACCTTGGGTTGTTGGAAACCGGGTTTGCGGGCTCAACATGAAGGGATACAACACAGTATCCTTCAACACAGCAGGTAAACCGAGAGCTTGCATAATTGTAAAGGAAGGCTTGAAGTTTTTAACCTTGTATAATTTCAGTGACCAGGACACCGTTGCGATAGCAGTGGAAAGGCAGTCCAAACCCCTTTGGGCTGTCTCCTGCTACATGGCGCATGATGTTCTGGCACCTCCAACTAGCCTGCAGAGGATTACAAGGGAAGCTACTGCAAGAGGCATCCCATTAATAGTCGGAGCGGACGCCACTGCTCATCATCGCATCTGGGGTAGCACCGACATGAATAAACGGGGTGAGTCACTATTTGAATTCATTTTATTACATGACTTAGCCCTAGCTAACAAAGGTGAGGATCCTACCTTCATTATGGCAAGCCGTAGAGAGGTTCTGGATATCACTCTGACGAACGAGCACTTGAACCAAGCTATCAAGGGATGGCACGTATCACAAGAGTGCTCGTTCTCCGATCACCTATACATAAGGTTCGATTTGGCACCTGACCCTCCGACAAATCCAACCTTCATTAACAAAAGGAGGATGGATTGGGTCAAATACCAATCGGTATTCGAGTCCGCGCTAGAAGGCGGACCTCCAGAGATTGAAGACATAGGTGGTCTAGAGAAAGCCGTTGGGACCCTTACATTGGCCTTCAATGACGCACCAAGGTCTGCATGTAGTCCAACGAAGCCTAGAGGGAAGTACAAGCCCCCATGTTGGAATAGTGACATTGCGGAGCTGCGGAAGGAATGTAGGAAGTCCTTCAACCGAGCTAAAGAAACTAATGACTCGTCTTCTTATAAAACAAAACTGAAGGAGTTCAAATCCTCTATCAGAAAGGCTAAACGCACCTCTTGGAGAAGCTTTTGTGCAGAAATAGAACACTTCAAGGATGTCAGTCACCTGCGAAAAGTCATGACGAGCTCCCCCTCATTTCTAGGGTCCGTTAAGGACGCAAATGGAGTCTGGACGAAATCCAGCTCCGAGACTCTGTCTGTTCTCGTGGATACGCACTTCCCGGGCAGTGATGATGTGGCTGACAAAGCGGATCCACACACGCTCCCGGATTGTATGCCAACTACTGTGCCTGTAAATGACAGGCTCCTACGCTGAGCAATCAGCTCATTTCAACGCTTTAAATCCCCTGGCATGGATAACATCTCACCTATTGAGATCCAGCAGGGTATCAATATAGCACTGCCATGGCTGAACGCCATTTTGAAAGCATGTGTACGGATGGCTTACATTCCACAGCAGTGGAGAGAAGCAAAAATAGTTTTCATACCTAAAGCGGGTAAAACATCCCACTCCTCACCTAAGGATTACAGACCCATCAGTCTCACCTCCTTTCTGCTAAAAACTCTGGAGCGACTGATAGAGATCCATCTGAGAGCTATTCTGAAACCACTCTCTAATGCACAGCACGCATACACAAAAGGGAGATCGGTTGAAACAGCTCTTCACTCGCTCACCAGCTACATCGAAAAATCGCTAAGCGTTAAAAAATACATTCAAGCAGTTTTTATAGACATCGAAGGGGCTTTCAACAATATCAGCCATAAGGCTATTGGTAAAGCACTCGGGGAAAGCAATGCCGATGACAACCTGATAGGGTTCATCGGTCAACTGCTTAGCAGCAGGAACATCAACTCCACGCTAGGAAAGAGTACCTTACGATGGAGGGTTTGCAGAGGCACCTCACAAGGTGGGGTGCTATCACCCCTTCTATGGAACCTAGTGGTGGATGAACTCCTGTCAAAAATAGAAGCGACTGGCTGCAAAGTCGTAGCTTATGCCGACGATGTTGCAATAGCAATATCGGGAAAATTTGTTAACACCCTATCGGAAAGACTAAACTTTGCCCTAGGTATTCTTACCAAATGGAGCAAAGTGTGTGGTCTTAAGATCAACCCGCAAAAGACGGAATTTATGCTCTTCACAAGAAGATATAAAATTCCACGATTTGCCCCACCTAAGCTTGAGGAGATAAGTCTCAACCCATCTCATCAGGTCAAATATTTAGGTCTAATTCTGGACTCTAAACTCGCATGGAAAGCGAACACAGCAGAAAGAGCACGCAAGGCTGCATGCGCAATCTACTGCTGCAAACGAGCTATTGGGAAAAGGTAGGGATTAAAACCCAAAATTGTATCATGACTCTATACGGCGATAGTGGAACCAATCCTTCTGAATGGCGCAGTTATTTGGTGGCCTGCTATGACGAAAGCATCAAATGTAAACCTGCTAAAAACGGACTACCCCGACAAAGGCATTATTTATGCTATTAAATTGGCTTCGGCTAGAGCTACTTACGAGACAGCAGGCCAAATGCACTACTGTTCGATTAAAAGCTCTGCGACTATGGCATGAGGATAACTTTGGTCACTCCACAATACTACGGAGGGATGGGCCAACGTCATGGAAAGTGGACCTCTCCGATTCCCTGTTTTCACCATGGTTTCAGGTCAGTCATCCCGAATAGGGAGGAGTGGACCACAGAAAGAGATGGGATACAGGAATCGGTCGACATCTACACTGATGGATCAAAAATGGAGGGAAGAGTTGGCTGTGGCGTGTTCTCAGAACTGCTAGGCCTGAAACTATCCTTCCGATTACCAGACCACTGCAGCGTCTTTCAGGCAGAGGTCATTGCGATTTATAAGGCAGTTGACTGGCTGAGAAGTCAGAAAATTTCCATAAGAAATTTAAACATCTTTTCTGACAGTCAAGATACTATCCAATCATTATCCAGCGTGCATACTTCATCTAAAATTGCGATGGAATGCCGCTCACAACTGAACATGTTGTCGCTTCACTGTGAAGTGATTCTTTGTTGGGTACCGGGGCATAGTGATATACCTGGAAACTGCAAAGCAGATGCCTTAGCGAGAGCTGGCACCGAGCTTCAGGAATATACACTTAACCCCGAAGTCGGCCAACCTCTAGCTTCCATAAAGCTAGGATTTAAGCAGGACTACCTGGAGGCTGCGAAAAGGGCCTGGCTGCTCGAAGAAACCTGTAGCACAACCAGGCAAACTTGGCACGCACTGTGCTCCAAACGCACCAAGCGGTTCCTCAACATAAGCCGCGAAACCCTGAGTTCCGTCGTTTCCGTACTGACGGGACACTGTTTGATCGGCAGACACGCAGAAAGACTGGTTGTCCCTTTCAATGATTTCTGCCGAAGTTGCAGATCGGAGGAAGAGGAAGAAACCATTAAACACTTTCTGTGCGAATGTCCGGCGCTGTCCAGGAAGCGCATGCAAACCTTGGGCACACCCTTCCTAGACAACCTCACGGAAGTAGCCGATTTGGACATTGGCTGCATAGCCGGCTTTATTCGAGAATCTGGTTGGTTCTCGTCATCCCGCAGGTTCTAGTGCCGCCCTTATATTCTGTGGTATCACAATGGGCCTCTCGTTGCCTAAGTGAGCTACCTTTGGATAAAAGGGGGCTGCCACTACAACCAACCAACCAAGTTCCATAGAAAGGGTGATAGCACCCCACCTTGCGGGGTGCCTTTGCACGTCCTCCTTCTTAGGATACTGTCTCCTAGTGTGGATTTGATGCTCCTGCTGGTTAGCAGTTGTATAGTAAACCTAATCAGTTTATCATCCACATTGTTATTCTCGAGTGCCTGTTCAATAGCCTTTCTGTTGACGTTGTTGAATGCTCAGCGATTTTTCGATGTAGCTGGTGAGCGAGTGAAGAGCTGTTTCAAACGATCTCCTTTTTTTGTATGCGTGCTGCGCATTAGACAGTGGCTACAAAGTAGCTCTCAAATGAATATCTTTCAGCCTTTCCAGAGTTTTCAGCAGAAAAGAGGTGAGGCTTATAGGTCTATAGTCCTTAGGTGAGGGATGGGATGGCTTGCCCACTTTGAGTATGAAGATTATTTCAGCTTCTTTCCACTGCTGTAGAATGTGAGCCATCCGGGGTCATGCTTTAAAGATGGCTTTTAGCCATGGCAGTGCTATATTCATTCCCTGCTGGATCTCAACAGGTGAAATATTGTCCATTCCAGTGGATATAAAGGGTTGAAAAGAGCTGATTGCTTGGCAATGTCACTATTCCACCAAGGGGTATTATATTTCTCCCGTTTCTCCTTGCTGCTTCATCGAAGGCGGATGTAAGGGCTCCAACAGCTTCCTCCAGATCGCCTTTGTCTTCAATCTTCGGAGTTCAGCCTTTTGATGCAGACTCGAAAACTGACTGGTACTTGACCCAATCCATCCTCCTTTTGTTAATGAAGGTTGGATTTTTGGGAAGGTCAAAAACCACATCGAACATTATGTATAAATGATCGGAGAACGAGCACTCTTGTGATACATGCCATCCTTTGATAGCGTGGTGCAAGTGCTTGTTCGTTAGAGTGATATCAAGTACTTCCCTACGGCTTGCCTCAATGAAAGTAGGATCCTCACCTTTGTTTACTAGGGCTAAGTCATGCGTTAGAATAAATTCAAAGAGTGACCCACCCCTTTTGTTCGTATCGGTGCTACGCCAAATGCGGTGATGGGCATTGGCGTACGCGCGGGAAACTAGTTGGATGCTCCATGCAGTGGCTTCTGTGACGATCCTCTGCAGGTTGATGGGATCTGGAATAACATCGTGTGCCATTTAGCAGGAGACAACGCAAAGGGGTTTGGACTGCCTTTCCACTGCTATGGCAATGGTTTCCTGATCACTGAAATTGTACAAGGTTGGAAACTTCTAACCTTCCTTTATTACTATGCAAGCTCACGGTTTACCCGGTGTGTAGAGAGATACTGTTTTATATCACTTCATATTGAGCCCGGAAACCTTGTTGCCTACAATCCAAGGTTCCTGGGCCAGTATTATGAAATGGGTTAGCAGGATCACCATGAAATAGATAAGCAGGATCACCATGAAATATGCTTTGTTAGATGGGGCAATTGTGTTTTTTTAACTGGCAGAGGGAGGGACTCACCTAAATATCGGTAAATTAAATCTAACCTTGCTTTTCCTAGTGCGTAGTTTTTTCAAAATATTTCTGCCAATAATTTCATCTGTAGTTACTGAGAATATTTCTTCAAAATGATTCCTTTTTGGCCCAGTTGGAGGAGCAGTGCGGCGGATGCCAACTAAGAGCAATGAAGATTTATCTGTAGAAAGCTCAACATCACGACACATTGTTTTATCCACCACCTCGTCAGATAAGGACATCTCCTCTTCCTCGACCAAGTCAAGGAATTAGAGAACGTCTCCAGCCAATTCCGTAGTGGAGGTGGCGCTTCTCCCATCGTCAGAAAGTAGATTTGCCTCAGATAGGCCCATGCTCGGGTCTAATGTTGCTTCCACAGTCACCTCACTCCCACTCTCCTTACTCGGTTGCCGTACTGGCTTCTCAGTACGGTCCTTGCGATATACTCGCAAGGAGATAGCCGAGAAACCGTAGCTTATCACCCCGTCCTTCGACTCCAATGGAGCTAGCGACTCCTCGTTAAGGATTATGAGGGCATCTCGCTGTCCATGCCTGGGCTCGCTTACCTTGGCTACCTTCCAGTTGTCCACCGGAAGATCAGCATTGCTGAGCTTGATAAGCTCAATAATTTCCTCCGGTGTAGATGGCTCCGCCGGTATCCATGCTCTGGAGCGAGGCCGATTCGGGATGTCTTCCCTGGAGACAGCTTCTAGCTGTACTCCGGGAAAAACTTCTCAAAGTTCTACTAATAGCCTACTTACGTAGATCTGCTGAGCGTTGATCCGTGCAGGCTATCAGCTTAACGCGACCCTGGTACCAACCAAGGACACGGCAACTAGGTGGAGGGCCTGGGTTTGCCTCCAGCATGGTTTTGTTCACCCGAAGAACAGAGATTTTCCTTAGCCACTTCGCTGAAACTTCTGCCCTGGACAGGATTGGGCGCGACCAATCTTGGTCTTTTGGTGACCTGCAGTTGGGCACTCAGTTGACTTGGGGCTGCTTCATTACATCTGCATCTTTTATGAGTTGCCACTTGCTTTGATATAGAGGCTTTGTGAGCCTCTACTGTGGAGGTTGTCCATTCACGGGAGATTTTGTCCTTCTGGTAATGACAACCGGAAGGTAAATCTTTCAATATTTTGAGGAGTTTGAAGGCAGATCTTATGCCGTGTTAAAAAACGTTGTTTCGAGAAAAAAGTGTTTAAAGTTTGCTTACTTTCGAACCTTTACTTCCTTTACGAAATTGATTTTTTGCAGGCATTTTCAATAATACGCAATTCACATAAAGAAGTCTAAATAAGCACTAAGCACAGGTAATAAAACCCGCATATAATGTATACTCGAGAAAGCGGTATTTTAGAGAAGGGAAATATATTAGACGCTAAGCCGGCCGGCTTGGAGTTTTAGTGTATAATCCAGCAGCTCATTGTTAACTCTCGCTAGAGAACTGTTGGCAATTTCCCGGCATATCACTGTTTCTCGATACCCAGTACAGATATGTAGTGCTTTTAATCTAATTGCAGAGCAGTTGTCCTGCTGTCGGGAGCCAATTAAACAGCATAAACAATGCTTATTCGAATTTGTGCGTCGTGTCTCGGGGATTGCAGTAGCTGTAATCCTTCTGACCTTGTTTAGCAGGTTTACATTTGATGTTTTCGCAATAGCTGGCTACCAAATAATTGTGACATACGAAAGGATTGGTTCCACTATCGCTGTATAGAGCTATGATACAATTTTGGGTTTAAACCTCCACCTTTTTCCAATATTTCTTTTGCAGCAATATATCGCGCATGCCACTTTGCGTGTCTTTTCTGCTATACTCGTCTTACATGTGAACTTGGAGTCCTGAATTAGACCTGATGAGATCGGTTGAGACTTACCTTATCAAGTTTAGGTGGGAAAAATCGTGGAATTTTGTACTTCCTTGTGAGAAGCACAAGTTCCGTTTTCGGCGGATTTATTCTAAGACTACGCAATCTGCGCTCAATTCATAATGAATAACTACGGCTAGGTTTGGACTTTGCGATAGCGTATTGATGAATTTGCCGAGTATTTCTATTGCAACATCCTCGGCATAGGCTACAACTATGCAGGCAGTCGCTTCTAGTTTTTAGAGAAGCTTGTTTACTACTAAATTTCATAGAAAGGGCGAAAGCACCCAAACTTTCGGGATACCTTTGCAAGTACTCCTTCTAAAAAAGCTGTTACCTAGTGTGGAGTAGATGTTTCTGCTGCTTAGCAGTTTTCTGAAGAACTCATAAGGTTGTCACAACATTGTATTCAAGAAGTGCCTTTCCAATAGCTTAATGGCTGACATTGTTGCTGTTGCTCCTTCATAATCTACGAAAACTGCTTGCATACATTTTTGTAGCTTAGTGATTTTTCGATATAGCGGTGAGCTGTTTCAACCGATCTCGTTTTCGTGTACCCGGGCTGCGCATTGGAAATTGGTTTCAGAGCAGCGCTCAAATTAATTTCTATCAGCTTTTTTAGTGTTTTCAGTCGAAAAATGGTGAGACTGATAGGCCTTTAATCCTAAGGCAAGGAGTGGGATGGTTTGCCTGCTTTGGGTATGAAGACTACTTTAGCTTTTTCTAGCGACGTGCAATGTAAGCTATCCGTAGACATGCTCTGATAATGGTGTTTAGTCATGGCAGTACTGTGTTAATTCCTTGCTGAATCTCCACAGGTGTCCATGGCAGGGGATTTGAAAGATTGTAATGAGCTGATTGCACACCATAAAAGCCTTCCATTTATAGAGACACTGTATGACCGGCAGTTCGGGGGCATTTGGAGATATCTGCTTGGTGAGTGCTGTTTCAAATTGGTGTGGGTTTGCAGGTACACTGCATCCCTAGATCTTTCTAGTGTTGCGTGCTAATGTAAGATTAATGCGAAACACTAATAGCAATTGAATAAAATGGGAGTTTGTTGTTTACTGTTGCTAAGTGTATGCACTGTTTACAAATTCTTGGTCATGCATTTCAAGAATATATATCAATATTATGATATTATTCTTAACTTTAAAAAAATCAAGATTTTAGCTTGAAATCTTCCGTAGAATAAGAATAAAATACGCCATGGCCATAAAAATTCTCAAACCGGCCGTTCTTGGCAATCTTTTCAAGCAACCCGTGGCACGCCCGAAGTCGGCACGATCAGAACCGGCGCATTTAGTATTCAGCCCGTCTTATTCGGCGTAACTGTTTTTCCGATTGAATAACATAAGTGTCGGAGTTTTGGTAGTTCAGAAGGTTCTCATAATATTTTATTGGTGTCGCCAGTAGCATACGACCTTAGCAGCTGTGTAGAATCGGTGTGACCACTTTACCAACGCCAAGCGCATGGTTTTTTCTTTGTGTCTTTTCATCGTATTCTGTTAGTAATAATAACTGAAATTTGTGGCAAACATGACTGACAAGTTAGAGAATAGTGATTATAAAGATGGGACAGGCCGCGAGGTGCGACCCTTCAGGTCCACACGGTCAACTTCCCAGTCATATCTACATAAACATCGAAAACATTAAACACAATGATAATTTTGAAAATACTACTACTTTAAATAATAATAATGAGAGGTATTCATAGCAGTAACAGGAATGAGTTTATATCAATCATATCATCTACGGAAGGTTTTTTTTTGGATTTCCAACATATAAGCAGTCTTTTTATTAACACTAAAACACTGTAAAAACTATTAAAAATCTGCTAAAATTTTGCAAATATTATAAAACTTGGATCGTATGAACCCTCTATACATGATAACTTTGAATATTTTTTTTTTATTTTTTATTTAGTTTTTTATAATCATGCAATATGGTTTTGCTGGTTTCTCTTCAAAAACTGATAAGAATGTATCAATTTTATAAACATCTATTATTGTGCTGTGCAAATCAGGTAAAAACACTATTTTTTATGAAAAAACCCTAAAACCCTAAAAGCCTAATTTTTTGCATTTTCTGTTATTAAATTAAAAAGCGGCTGAAACAATTTTTCTATAATGTTAAAAACATTGCAAAAATTTTAATACACGTCTATTGACACCATAATAATGCAAATATTATAGCTGGTTCGTGAGATATAGTGAATGATAAAAATGACCTTGAAAATCATGATGACTTTTAATAATTTTTTATTTTTAATTGAATTTTTTACGTGATCATGAGAAAAAAATTTGATGGTGTTTTTACAAACATTGTTTGGAGTATATAAATTTTATAAACGTTGATTACTATATTTTGCAAATCAGATTAAAGATTTATTGTTTATGAAAAAAACCTTTTTTTTGCATTTTTTCTCTTAAATTAAAATAACGGTCGAACAATTTTTGTAAAAATTTGATGGATTCGCGCAAATGTTGATACGCTTCGATGGACTTGTCAATGATGCAAATCGTATCTTTAGTTCGCGAGATATAAGGCATGACAGAAATGACCTTCAAAGAGGCAAAACAACAAACCCCCCCGACCGAAGTGTCCCAAAAACTAATCAGCTCTTAAGATTGCAAAGACGCTTCGATTGACACTTTAATGAAGTTGGTCGGACTTTGGTTACGTGAGTTATGCTCGTAGAAAAAACTGTACACGAGCGTACGTACGTACGTATACTTACACACACACATACATCTCCCTTTCTAAAAACACTTTATAGATACTCTATAGACATCAAAACGTAAAGAAATGTTGAAAATTTCAATTTAGATTTTCGAGGCGATTACAAGAACTTCCCATATACTGGGAAGTTAAAAAAGGTGGACAATGCTCGTCAAAAAGGCCGAGTATATAAAAAAAGACGACCTATAAACCGATATGAAGCGGAAGCACACGATCCCGACAACAGTGTCGGGACGTCCTCCAAGAAATTGAAAATAAGTGACATCGCGTACATACGCGATGTCGAAATCTATACAAATTTTTTGATATCGTCTTATCAATTTTTTAGCCGTTTTTGATGCAATTTCTTCAGTATTGAAGTGTAAAGTTTGTAGCTCTGGTGTGGCATTCAAAGAAAGTAGTGTACGCGGATTTGGTTTCAACATACTTGTTTCGTATGAAAAGTATAAAGTCCTCAAATTCCAAATTGCCCTCTAATAAATAATGAAACAAATTGAATAACCAGACGGATAATAGTAGTTATGCGACTGCTTCGAATAGGTTTACATGAAATGAAAAAAATCTGCGCATCCATGGATTTTATGATAAATTATTCACAACTATTTTAATGCCTTAGACAATGTCTTTAAGGCAAATATAAAATAAACCAGCAACAGTAGAGAAAGAAAAAAAATGCTAGAAAAACCATGAGTAGATTGGTAGTTTCAGGAGATGGTCCGTGGAGAAACCATGGGTTTTCTTCGTTATTGTGGTTAGTTTCATTGATCGTCTGTAATACTGGAAAAGTAATAGATATAATAATAAAATCTAATTACTGTAAGGTTTGCAAAAATATTGGGCAAAAAGTGATACTGTAGAGTATTTTGAATGGCTAGAGAATCATGAAAATAATGGTCAAGCAAACCACATGGGCTCTGCTGCAAAATAAACCAATAATTGATCAATAAACTCATGAATCGATCGATACATTATCGATTAGGAATTCGCAGACATCACGATTCAATTGAAAACATGAAAAATGTTGTTTGGGTGAAGGTATATCACAAGATATCAACAAACGAAAGACTTTAACACGATAAGTGGCCGGTTGGCAATTTTTTTATATATATGTAAGTTTATAGCAAAACTCAAAAGCCTCAAACAGATTAGATAATTTTTCTCACAAGACAACTCTTCCAGAAACAGTTTTCAACGCCATTAAGCCCATTCACGATGAATTGTGTAGTGACGATTTTCTAGGTCGACGCCTAGGAGGTTTCACTCAAAACATCTACGTAAGTTTTAATGCTACGGTTTGGTTGATGGCCCCAAAATTTAGATCAAGTGGAAAAATTGCATTGAATTTTATATGCCGTATGCACATTTAATGACAGCATAAGCAGCAAAATGAATGTTATGGAAGCTGTGGACATGACTGTGGGAACAAACTGTTACAATTCGTGTGTCGAGGCAAATGAGCTCCACGTCAATTTAGCGACCCGATCGATGTCTGAGGCTGAAAAGGTAGCTCGTATTGCCTTCAAATCAGCCAGAAAGAAGAAGATGGGTTGAACATAGATGTGAAAGTTCAAACTGAAGTAGGAGCAGGCGTCGCAGATTAAAGTTGTACTATGATTATCAGGCGTTACTTAAACTTAAGGAGCTGATTTCTCGAAATTAATTTTTTCAAAACGTATGTACCGCTAACCCTCCAACACCGCTTCCACTTCAGGTGTTAAGAAGCAGCAAAACACCTCAGTTGCGGCTTACAGGGACAGAAGATCTGCCTTCAAAGTCCTTAAAAGGCTGAAAGATTTATCCCCTGAGGGACTTTCCCACAAGGACAAAATCTCCCTTGAATGGGCGACATCAACAGTAGAGGCTCATAAAGCCTCTTTAGCAAAGCAAGGGGCTACTCACAAAATATGTAGGTCTAGTGAGGCAGCCCAAAGTCAGCCGTGTGCCCAACTGCAGGTCACCAAAGGACCAAGATTGGTCGCGCCCAATCCTGCCAAGGGCAGGAGTTTTAGCGAAGTGGCTATGGGCAGCCTGGTATGTACTGTCATCGACAGGAGTAGCAGCGATGGAACCATCTCACCGTCAAACTGGAAGATGGTAGAAATCGCTCTTCTTCGTACAAAGCCCATACTCGAGGCAAATCCTGGCCCTCCACCAAGCTGTCGTGATGCTGGCTGGTACCAGGGTCACGTTAAATTGATAGCCTGCACAGATCAACGTTCAGCGGATCTTTACAAGCAGGCTATAGGTAGATTGGGAGAAGTCTGGCCTGTAGCAAAGCTGGACGCTGTCTCCAAGGAAGATATCCCGAATAAGCCTCGGTCCAGGGCGTGGATACCAGTGGAGCCATCCACACCGGAGTAAATTGTTGAGCTTATCAAGCTCAGCAATGCTGATCTTCCGGTGGACAACTGGAAGGTAGCCAAGGTAAGCGAGCCCAGCAATGGACAGCGAGAGGGCCTCATTATCCTCAACGAGGAGGCACTAGCTCCGTTGGAGTCGAAGAGCGGGGTGATAAGCTACGGTTTCTCGACTATCACCCTGCGAGTATATCGCAAGAACCGTACTGGGAAGGCAGTACGGGAACCGAGCAAGGAGAGTGAAAGCGAGGGAACTGTGGAAGCATCAGTAGACCCGACCGTGAACGTCTCTGAGTCAGATCTTCTCTCCGATGACGAAAGAAGCACCACTGCCACTGCGGGGTTGGCTGGGGACCTATTTAGATCCCTCGACCTGGTCGAGGAGGAGGAGATGTCCTTATCTGACGAGTAGGTGGATAAAACATTGTGTCGCGAAGCTGAGGTTTCTGCAGATTAACCTCCATCACTCCAAGGCGGCATCCGCCGCGCTGCTCCTCCACCTGGATCAAAAAGAAGAGGAGCTAATACTGACCCAGGAACCTTGGGTTGTTGCAAACCGGGTTTGCGGGCTCAACATGAAGGGATACAACACAGTATTCTTCAACACAGCAGGTAAACCGAGAGCTTGCATAATCGTAAAGGAAGGCTTGAATTTTTTAACCTTGTATAATTTCAGTGACCAGGACACCGTTGCGATAGCAGTGGAAAGACAGTCCAAACCCCTTTGGGCAGTCTCTTGCTATATGGCGCATGATGTTCTGGCACCTCCAACTAGCCTGCAGAGGATCACAAGGAAAGCCACTGCAAGAGGAATCCCTTTAATAGTCGGAGCGGACGCCAATGCCCACCATCGCATCTGGGGTAGCACCGACACGAATAAACGGGGTGAGTCACTATTTGAATTCATCTTATTACATGACTTAGCCCTAGCTAACAAAGGTGAGGACCCTACCTTCATTACGGCAAGCCGTAGGGAAGTTTTAGATATCACTCTAACGAACGAGCACTTGTATCACGCTATCAAAGTATGGCATGTATCACCAGAATGCTCGTTCTCCGTTCATTTATATATAATGTTCGATGTGGCTTTTGACCCTCCGAAAAACCCAACCTTCATCAACAAAAGGAGGATGGATTGGGTCAAATACCAATCAGTATTTGAGTCTACACTAGAAGGTGGACCTCCAAAGATTGAAGACATAGGTGGTCTAGAGAAAGCCGTTGGGACCCTTACATTTGCCTGCAATGAAGCAGCAAGATCTGCATGTAGTCCAACGAAGCCTAGAGCGAAATATAAGCCCCCATGGTGGAATAGTGACATTGCGGAGCTGCGGAAGGAATGTAGGAAGTCCTTCAATCGTGCTAAAGAATCCAATGACTGGTCTTCCTATAAACTGAAACTGAAGTAGTTTAAATGTTCCATCAGAAAGGCCAAACGCACCTCATGGAGAAGTTTCTGTGCAGAAATAGAACACTCCAAGGATGTCAGTCGTCTGCGAAAGGTTATGAAAAGCTCCCCCTTATTTTTGGGGTCTGTCAAAGATGCTAATGGGGTCTGGACTAAATCCAACTCTGAGACGCTAGCCATTCTCATGGACACGCACTTCCCGGGCAGGGATGATGTGGCTGATGAAGCTGATCCACATACGGCCCCGAACTGCATGTCAGCCGCTGTGCCTGTAGACGACAGGCTCCTACACTGGGCAGTCAGCTCATTTAAACCTTTTGAATCCCCTGGAATGGACAACATCTCACGCGTTGAAATCCAGCAGGGAATCAATATGGCGCTTCCATGGCTAAGAGCCATCTTTAAAGCATGTCTACAGATAGCTTACATTCCATAGCGGTGGAAAGAAGCTAAAATAGTCTTCATACCCAAAGCGGGCAAGAAATCCCACTCCTCACCTAAGGACTATAGGCCTATCAGCCTCACTTCTTTTCTGCTGAAAACTCTGGAAAGGCTGATAGAGATTCATTTGAGAGCTACTCTGAAACCACTCTCTAATGCGCAGCACGCATATACAAAAGGGAGATCGGTTGAAACAGCTCTTCACTCGCTCACCAGCTATATAGAAAAGTCGCTAAGCGTCAAAGAATACACGCCGGCGGACATAGACATCGAAGGGGCCTTCAACAATATAAGCCACAAGGCTATTAAGAAGGCACTCGAGGAAAACAATGTGGATGATAACCTGATAAGGTTTATAGTACAACTGCTTAGCAGCAGGAGCATTAACTCCACACTAGGAGACAGTATCCTAAGAAAGAGGACGTACAGTGGCACCCTGCAAGGTGGGGTGCTATCACCTCTTCTATGGAACTAAGTGGAAGACAAACTCCTCTCAACAATAGAAGCGACGTAGCCTATGCAGAAGATATTGCAATAGCAATATCGGGCAAATTCGTAAACACCCTATCTGAAAGACTTTACTTTGCCCTCAGTATTCTTACCAAGTGGGGCAAAGAGTGCGGTCTGAAGATTAATCCGCAGAAAACGAAATTTGTGCTGTTCACAAAAAGGTACAAAATTCCACGATTTCTCCCACCCAAACTCGATGAGATAAGCCTCATACCGTCTCATTCTGGACTCCAGGCTCGCGCGGAAAGCGAACATCGAAGAAAGAACGCAAAAAGCGGCATGCGAAATTTATTGCTGCAAAAGAGCCATTGGGAAAAAGTGAGGATTGAAACCCAAAATCGTATCATGGCTCTATACGGCGATAGTGGAACCAATTCTTCTGTATGGCGCAGTTGTTTGGTGGCCAGCTATTGCAAAAACATCCAATGCAAACTAACGGAACAGGGTCAGAAGGATTGCAGCTATTGCAATCACCGGGGTCTTACGCACTACCCCGACAAAGGCACTGTTTATGCTATTGAATTGGCTCTGGACGGAGCTCCTTACGAGACAGCAGGCCAAGTGCTCTGCTATTCGATTAAAAGCACTACATCTCTAGCACGAGGGAAATTTTGGCCACTCCACCATACTTCGGAGGGATGGACCAACGCCAGGGGAAGTAGACCTTGCGCCCCCGATTCCCTGCTTTCATCATAGTTTCAGGTCAGTCATCCTAAGCAGGGATGACTGGGCATTAGAAAGAGGTGGGATGCAGGAATCGGTCGACATCTACACTGATGGCTCCAAAATGGACGGAAAAGTTGGATGTGGTGTTTTCTCAGAACAGCTAGGACTGAAACTATCCTTCCGGCTTCCAGACCACTGCAGTGTTTTCGAGGCAGAAGTCATTGCAATATACAAGGCAGTAGACTGGCTGAGAAATCAGAAAATTTCCATAAGAAACCTGAATATTTTCTCTGACAGTCAAGCTGCTATCCAAGCACTATCCAACGTGTACACTTCATCCATGATGGTGATGGAATGCCGTACACAGCTGAACGTGATGTCACTTCACTGTGAAGTGCCTCTACACTGGGTACCGGGACATAGTGATATACCGGGAAATTGCGAAGCGGATGCCTTAGCGAGAGCTGGCACTGTGCTCCAGGAGTAAACACTCACAACCCAAGTTGGTCAACCTCTAGCTTCTATAAAGTTAGGATTTAAGCAGCGTTACATCAAGGCTGCAAATAGAGCCTGGTGTTTGGAGGAAACCTGCAGGACAACCAGGCAAACTTGGCGTGCACTGAGTTCCAGACGCACCAAGCAGCTCCTGAACACGAGTCGTGAAACCTTGAGTTCTATCGTGTCCATACTGACGGGTCACTGTTTAATTGGCAGACACGCAGAAAGGTTGGGCGTTCCCTTCAACGATTTCTGCCGGAGTTGCAGATCGGAAGAAGAGGAAGAGACAGTCCAACACTTTCTGTGTGAATGCCCGGCACTGTCCAGGAAACGCATGAAAACCTTTGGCTCACCATTCCTGGACAACCTCACGGAAGTAGCTGATTTAAATATCGGCTGCATAGCCGGCTTCATGCGAGAATCGGGATGGTTCTCGTCATCTCACAGGGTCTAGTGCCGCCCTCGTCTTTTTGTGGTATCACAATGGGCCTATCTTGGCCTTAGTGAGCCATGTCTTCGACAAAGAGGGCTGCCACTACAACCAACCTACCAACCATGTACCGCGAATGGCTAGAAATCTTCATTGATTTCCTTGAAAATTTAAATCGCATCTTTTGACATGTATAATCTTAAAGGCCACATGTGGATTTTGCAATTAGTTGTAAATTTTATTGTTATGAACAATTTATCATGTACTTTTTATGCGAAAAATTTGACATTATTTTCAAACGCTCTCTCGGCGGTCTATTAGTTTTAATATATATTTTTAAAAAACCTTTGGTTTTTGTTCCAGGCTCAAATCTAGGGAAGCAGTAAGTACGCTTGTTTTTCGTGTTACGAAAATTGCTGCAAAGAGATCGGAAACTAGCACCACCATTTTTCACTCAAATTTTTTAAAACAAAATATTTTTTTACCCTTTAATACATGTATAATAAAAAGGTGAGAAAAATCAACTTCTTTTGGTATACGCTTGAAAACAATTCAGAAAATTAATCCTTTTTTACATGCAAGATGGCCTAAACAAACAATAAGGCGTGAGGGTATTTTATATGTATGACTTTATTTGAATATTACGAATGAGATTTCAGTTCTTATGCAAATATATTTCTTCATGATTGAATGTCATTATTTTTTTGTGTGCATCTTTGAGTTGATGTTATGAATGTTTTTAAATTTCGCATGCATAAAATTTTCTTGTAGTAACTATAATTCACTATGTTTTTATAATTCTTATACATTTATAATTGTTGAATATTTTCGAATATTTTCAAGTTGTTGCTATAAACTTTTTTTAAGTTCCATCGATCACAGTATTTGCACCTGTTGTGTCTGCCACTTTAAAAAAACCATGATATAGTTCATCGCGAGTTTTTCTATCTCTTATTTTTGAAAGGCCTAAGTTTCATTCCTTTGCATTAATTAGATTTGATTGTTTGGAACTATTTGTGCGTTTTTGCTTCATTAGATCTTTTATTTGTGTAGTTTTTTTGGGAGTGTGTTGTGACCGAATCTTTAAGTTATCCAGGTCGTCTAATTTATTCGTCTAGTTTTAAAAAATCGTTGTCAGATATGGTAATTTGGCAAATATTAGCTCGTGAGGTGTGTTACTCGTATCCATAAGAACAAGTAACATAAGATCCATTATTCCACTCTGCGTTGCTTGACAATGCTAGTATATACTCATTGAACACTCTATGGTTTTGTTTCACTGTACTAAGCGTTTCATGGTGATACGGTGTGTAAAATATCCGTTTAATATCTAGAAATTTACGGATTTCCTGCACTAAGGCATTCGTGAACTTTGTACCATGGTTTGCTTGCCTGATTTTAAAATGACCAAATCTTTAACTAATGTTGATGCGACGGTTTTTGTTCTTTTGGTTTCTAGTGGAGATGCCACTACAAATTTATCAAGCTTGCACTGTATTGTCAAAATGTATCTATAATTATTTTAAATTTTGAGAGGATTTACTACATCGAAAGATATTGTTCAAAACTCTTTGTTGCTGTATCAGTCGTAATCATTTTATCGTTTGGGCATCTTTCATGGTTGTTTATATTGCATTGCTCAGGCATGTTAATATATTTTTTATCGTGTTATTCATATTTTTTCAACTAAATTTCTGTTTCAGCTTCAGTACTGTCTTCCTGATTCTTAAATTTCCTCCAAGTAGCGTGACATGATATTCGTTTATTAGTTGATTTTGTACTGTTAGGTTTTTCATTGGGTTCATATATCATTAAACTTAACTTTAAGCGACTTTTATATATCTTGAAACGTATAAATAATGTTTCGGAAATCCTCTTTCCCCATGAATTCGTATACATTAAAATTGTTTGAAAAAGCTACTTCGTACATATTCATTTCGCATGTTCTTTCTAACAACATCTTTATGGTAGGTACATATATGTTACTGGTTTTATCGTTGTTGATTGACCTTTTCGATTTTATTGTATGTGCTCTTACTGATTGTTTGCCTCTCAACAGAAACTTATTTTTTGTCAGTTTTATCACTACAGTATAAAATAATTTCGTCGTTTTACTCGATTATATTTTTCTTTTCTTTATCGCGCAATATAAGTTGTAACCTTGGTATATTCTTTATTTCCGATATAAATATGCAATCTAATACGTAAAGTTGATCAGGTTTTACTTGGGTATCAGGTTTCTGCAATATAGTTTCTTTACTAATATTGTCTGCCCTATGTTTTACAGACATTTCCCGTGTTAATGTCAATACTGTCATGTTACTGCAAACATTTTTTTGACATTTTTGTCTCTTCCTCAAAGAATCATTGATTTAAGAGTGTCGGAATCTATCTGTATCCGAGAAAATGTATCCGCGTTGCAACATATTTTTTTTCCTATTTAAAAATAATCTGAAAATCATAACCTGACAGACCCAATATAATTCTGGTGAGCTGCGATGAAGGGTTCTTATGTGCAAAGAGAGAAGCTGAGGATCTTTGATGGTTGCTACCGTAAATTTCATACCAATTTTTGCAGACCAGAAATTTGTTCCTCAGTGAACTGCGAGTATTTTGTTCAATGAAAAGCTTGTTGACGTCGTATTTGCCTAGTGATTATGATATCGGTTAATCGGATTCAATCTCGCCTTGCAAGAGTTGTTTGATAGTTTCTTTATCAAAGCCGGGGTATTGCAGGATAGGCGGTCGAATAAGTTTCTGTTTTAGAATATTAAAAGCATGCAGTCGCCACTGGTTTTTATCATTGGAATTTTTCTTGGCTACTATTAGTAGTGGATAATTGTCGGGACTGATTGAGTGCTCAATTATGTCGTACTACTATATATCTTTGATCAGATTATTGATCTATTCAAGCTGCGCATAACGGAGTTCATATTTCTTAATAAACACGGGTGTGTTATCAATGAACTCAATATTTTGTTTATAAAAAATAGTAACAGTACGTCTCTCGCCTTCTAAGTGAAAAGCATCCAGGTACTCTTTGAAAATTTTCATCTGATTGTTCATTGCTTTCTTGCTCATTATTTCCGATGCGGTAAGCATTATCAATGTGTCCAAGTGTTCAGGGTTTTTGTTGGTTGTTTCTTTTCAATATCATATAATTGCCTAAAGGTTTCGTGTCGATTTCAAATTTACCGATTTTGACCGGTTTATTGTTTGTGTTGAAAATCTTTATGTGACATATGCCTATGCCAGTATTATTGATTTTATAACATACATATACCCCTTTTTGTATTTCCGTGCTGAATATAATGTTGTCTATTCTACGTACTAAATCAACTATTATTACTATTTGTTCTAATATAATGTATAATAAGCATTGAAGTTTAAATAGTTGCCATTATTTTTTTTGTAGTAATTCTCATATCTACAACTGTCAAATCTACCGAGCTATTTCGTTGGTTATTATTCCAAATGTTGTAAGCCCTATCGTTGTTTTATTTATGTCTGTCATTTATATTCATATTTTCTCTATTTCTATCATTTCTATTATAATGTAGAATATTATTTAAGAAATTGGTGTTGCTTTTTTCTAATTCTATTGTGAGATTAATGGCATCTGCCAAATTTTGTGGTCGGGCCACAAATCGTGAAATTTTGAATTGATCTTTGTAATCGTAAGTATCGTAGCGTAAGTATCATTTAAAGGTACAACTTTTTGTTTTTGTGTAGATGTTGCACTCCCTCCTAATTAATTTGAGTGCACTTTCCATGTTTGAATGCGCTTATTAAAGTAATAACTTATAAATAACTGTCCTTAGATGACTGTGCTGCGGGTTGCACGAATATAAGCTATTGTATTTTTATTTGTGACTTGGCTCCGAGATTTTCGACACTTTTCAAAATTTACATTATATATATCAATTGAATCTGCTTTCCCTGCAGCGTTTAGAGTCATACTAAATTTTTTTACGGTAAGCATTGAGTTTTTTTATTTTGTTTTCAATTTGGGGGTTTCGTTTTCATCGAAGTCTGGATGTCAAAATTAGCCATTTTTAATTCGTTTTCTGTTGGAAATTCACTTAATTGTTTTCTGAATACCTTCAATATAATTTTACTGTATTTTGATTTAAGGCCGAAGCATCTACTTGAGCCCAATAACAAAAAAATTAAGTTCGTTTTTCTCTCAATATCAGTTACTCGATTAAATTTTTCATTGATTATTTCGAGTTTATAGGATCTGTGATTAGTTTTCTTTGTATTGATCAAATACTTATTTCTCAACCTTCTCGATAGAGATAAGAATTGATTACATTAACGTTGCTAAGAAATGTCGAGTGTCATCTTCGATTACGAGGCCCGGGTTATAAGACAGCCACATATCCTCGAATTCTTCTTTCAGATGTTTCTGGCAGGATCCCCATGTAATTTTATCGATGCTTCTCATATCTCTTGTGATTGAGGACACTTCCCACCTTACGACAGCGTTTTTACGAATGTTTTAGTGGCACCCGAAATGCCGTTATTGGCAAAAGATATCAAATTGAGATCATCTGCCAAGTGTAATATGATTGACTGATTCTACTTTTCTGCATCGATGGTTCTTCTGTGATATGAAATTCTTACACGTTAATTATATACAAAACATTTTGTTCAATGCCCTGGGTATATGCTTACGCAAAGTGTTCACAAGACCCGGCAATACGTGAAGAATCGCAAAGTGGATGATCCACAAAACCCGACAACATTTGTGATTATTTATGTTATGTTATGTTGTTATTTATTTTTTGACACTCTAGCAAATAGTTGACAAATGATCACCATGCGTTGAAATATAGTTTTTGAACAACTTGTTGATGACAAATAAATTAGCCGTCCCATCTCTCGAAGGCGCTTCAGCATTGCCGTTGGGCAAGGTGTAGTATCACAATGCAATTTTGAACTTACTTCACATGTATTTTTACAACCATCTTTTGTAGCATGAGTTATTTGCTTGGTTGGTTAGTTGTAGTGGCTGCCTTGTCTATCAAAAAATGACTCACTCAGGCCGTTTGTGATACCAGAGAAGAGTGCATGCCATAATTATTCAACACCATTGCATTTATGGTAAGATACGACGGGCGTCGCCATGGTTTTTTGCTTTTTGCTAAATTGGCTATGAGACACGAAGAAGATCCAGGCTTAATTCTAGAAACTAATCTCTTCTTTTCATTTAAGAACCAACAATAAAAAAGAGATAATTGAAACTATTAATTCTCTACGAAACCATACTGCACCAGGTCTTGATGGTATCTCCGTTGATGACCTCAAATTAATCAAAGAAAATATTGCTGATACTCTCGCGAAATTAATAAATAAATGTATTAGGCAGGGAAGATTCCCGAAATACTTAAAAATCTCTGCAGTTATACCGATTTTCAAACGGGGTGATGAAACTGACCCAAGCAATTACAGATCAGTCTCACTCTTGAATTCCTTAAGTTAAATATTCGAAAAAATTGTAGATTTTCGAATTAAAGAATTCTTATGGCAAAACGAAATCTTGGATAGAAACCAGTACGGCTTCCAGCTGGGCAAAGGTACAACAGATGCCATTCCTGATGTAACTAGATTTGTAAGTGAATACTTGGATAAGGGCCACTATGTTGCAGCAGTTTCCGTGGACTTAAAGAAAGCCTTCGACACAGTTACACATGAAACTTTAATCAACCGGCTCGGTGAATATGGAATTGTTGGAAAAGCAAATAAATTTGTACGCAGATACTTGACGGATAGATTTCAAAATACACTAATTGTAGGTGTCAAAAGTAAAACTGCTGAATTTTTAATAGGTGTTCCGCAGGGCTCGATCCTAGGACCAACGCTATTTCTACTTTATATAAACTCCATAAAAAAGCAGACCTTGTTGCGAAAGTGGTTATGTACGCAGATGACACTGTGCTCGTATACTCAGGTAAAACTAGGCTCGAAATTGAACAAAAAGTAAATACTGACCTGGACAAGTATTGGTATTGGCTTCTAGAAAGTAGATTGGCAATGAATGAGAGAAAAACAAAAATATATTATTTTCAAGCAAAAGAACAAGACTGACATACAATCACACGTAAAAATCAATGGCACAAGCCTCCAGAGAGTAGAACAAATAAAATATATAGAACTTCTAATAGACGAGAAACTAACATAGACTTCACACATAAATGATCTAAGGAAAAAACTGGCTGTCTTCATTGGTCTTCTACGTCGCTTCTACTTCTTTCCAAAGAAAAAAAATCCAAATTATGTGCTCGCATCTCCTTTCCAAAATTTCTTACGGCATCTTGAATTGGAGCCAAACCTCTAAAGGTAAACTCATGACTATCTCCAGATTAGTAACCAAGGCGTATAAGACCATTTACAATCTCCCCATGTCAACTCCAACGAGCAAAGTTTACAAAACAGCCCAAGAATTGAATTTGCAAGGCATGATTTGCGTGGAAATTGCTGCATTCATACATAAGAATTAACGCCGTAATGAGTATACCGCTATGAAATTAAAAAGAATTGAAGGGAAAACACTGGCAGAATGAGAAACATGAATAATATAGCTATAGCATTTGCCAGAACTTATCGGCTAAAAGAAGACCCTTTCAACAACGTAGTTAGCTTTATCAATACACTATCGGACAAAATTAAAAACAGAGCGAACCCAACTTTCTTCAAAACGACAATAAAAAATATCTGCTTCAGGACCAACTTTCGAAGTAAGTTACAAGTACAATCAGCTACACTAAACTCAAAACCAAACATGTAATCAACAGGAAATAATTCATATAGTCTGAACTATTAATATAACTAAAAGTACACTAAAACTTACAGATTTGGTACTATCCCTTATACCGATTCTTATCGTCTGGGAAGTACTATGAACTGAAACTTTAAATACGGAGAATTACTAATATTTTGATGGAGAGAGTGATTGAAGGAAACGGAGGTGGTTTTAGTCGGTAGAAATCCGGCATGACGAGAGGTAGGAGCTGATCGGTATCTTTTGAAGATTTCTATCTTCGAACGTTGAAAAAAAATACTACGGATGATCCTACCATCAGCTATAATCTTGCTTGGATTACAAAAAATTTTAATAACCTATCCGATCAACAATGATTTTTTAGTACAATTTACACATCTACATCAACGAACAATTTGCTGATTTCTAAACATAAATGTAGTTGAACATCGCTCATTCACCTGAAACAAATTACATCCATAACTTTTTCAAAAAATAACAACACCGACCGGGGATCGAACACACAACCTCATGATCGCGCTGTTTTTTACACTACACCGCTTCTGCCAAAAGTGAAAACTTGCTAATACGTAAGCATTGCTGAAAATTTTAAAGTCTTTTTTTCTCAAAATCGGGGAATTTTCGCGGTCTTACATTTTAAGGATCGAATATCCTTGACGTCTTTTACTTATGTGCTCATTTTCTCCCAGATCTGAGAAGACTAGGACGTGCCTTCTCTTTTTTAGACATCCAGGACTTGCCTTGCCACAAATTACTGGTACTGACAAGGAAAGGCCACGACCTCGTCCACTCAGATCTGGATGAATTCCTTGGTATTTCTTCTTTCAAGTTCCCATTAAGGAATTCCAACCGATTATTGATTAAATTGGATAAATTGTAGGTGTTAATACTGAAGACAGTCCACGGGTCGTAAATCGAGTGCCGATTAGTTGTAATACTTGATTGAATTTTCAGAGTTTGTAATCATGTTGCGATAAGCTGTAAGCCAGCTTTTGCAAAAATATCTTTGCGTTAATTTTTTGGCTGGCGCGAGATCCGTGATAGATGACTCGACACCTTGTTTGAATATGGAGAGTATATGAAATAAGCATATGTATTGCCGAGCGTTTGGAAAAATATCGCGTAGAACTTTTGGTGCCGTGAAATCTTTGTTCGTCATGAAATTTTTAAGTTACATGGCGGTCTTTAAATTTTCTTCGGATCGAAGATCTACACCATCCACTAACCCCTTGCCATTCCCATCTACAACAAGCAATATCATCGCCGTAATGGCGTTTTTTAAAAGCTTTTACGTGCCATTTAAAAATGCATTTTTAGGCCAGGCTTTTAAATCTGCTCTCATTTATGGCGTTGAGAAAAATATACCCTTTAATTGGGCATGGCTGTCATGGGAGATGACGAATTGAGCGCCTGAAAGTTTTTTAAACAATTGATTTAAGAAATGCATTAGGAATTATAATAAATAATGCAGATGTGAGCATAAAAGTATAATTTCCATCGTTTTAGCGCTGATACAGTCAAAATTTGAGACTTCAAAAGTCAAGGGGCTGATGAGCAACTTCGACGCAAATGTCGCTGCCTGGGCCCGCCCTACCATGGCCTAGCACTTGCGTGTCCGCATGTGTTGTGCGCACTAGGCCCACCAATACTTACTTCAACCAGAGTGAACCCTGTTCCTTAAAGCCAGAAGGAGGGAAGAATCTTAGGAAACTCTCGCTGAATAGGTTAATTATTCCATTTTTAATTTTTTGAACCTGCATTTTACAATTTATAATTCATTTTGTTTGTTTGTTTTTTTGTTATTACTAATCATGGGTTATGTATTACGACTACTAACTAAAGCATACAAAACCATATATAACTTGCAAAGGATGACCGCTACATCTGAAGTATATAAAACAGCACAAGAACTTAATGTAGACGGACTGATTCACATGGAAAAAGGAAAATTCATTTTTAAAAATTTACACATTGAAACAATGAAAACAACGAAACTAGACATAAATGGGAGAAAAAACGACTACAATATGAGAAACGCAAATGAAATTTTAATAAAATTTGCTAGGACAGAGCGCCTGAGGATGGATCCGATTAACACCGCATCAAATTTTTACAATAAGCTACCTCAAACAATAAAAGAAGCGCGTAACATAATGACATTTAAAATCATGCTACGTAAACATTTACTGAAAATTCAATTTGAATAATTAAGAACGGTAATGTTTTTTTTATTATCAATTTTTTTGTTTTAATTTTAATTTTTTGTTTTTAAATTTTAATTTAATTTAATTTTTTTTTCTTTTTTCTATTTTTTCCTTTTTCCTTTATATATATATATATATATCTTTTTTTTTAAAAACGCTGATATTTTTTTTCCTGCTACAAATGTGAAACAAAATTAGATATATTGAACTCTGAATAAAACTTGTGAGATACTGGTACTATCCCTTATACCGATATACATCGTCTGGGAAGTACTATTTAAATGAACAAGCTTTCAGGAAATAATTGCACACGGACAGTGCAAGCAATGAACTATGGAGTAAAGATTTTTTGGAGGAAACGGAGGTGGTTTTAGTCGGTAGAAATCCGACATGCCGAGAAGCAGGAGCAACTCGGTATCTTTTGAAGATTTCCATCTCCCAACGACAAAAAAAAAAGCGAATTAACCAATTGTCATCAATCATATGCATGTAAACTAATTAACAAACCAGTGTTTCGTATATCCAATTCAATTTCTTTCATGCATCAAATATATACTGGTACTGGAGAAAAAAACAATCATAGCCAATGAAAATCACACGCCTTAGCAGCACTGCAGATAAAATTAACAGCATTGATTTGGCTTGACAAGAAAAAAAATCAAAATACTCAATCTTTACATGTTTGTTCTGTTTTTCAATTAATACACCGCAAATAATTATTTCGATATATTCAATTATTTTTTTCACTAATGTATTTCTGCTACCATTCACCGTTTCGTGATATTTTCATTTGTGTTACATAACATGTGTAAATCATTGTAACGAGCCTAAGTATTTGCATTTAGATTATATACATTAACGGTTTTCTTATTTTTTTATGTTTTCTTTCACTTTTCACTTATTTTATATTTTAGAGACTTATAAATTATTTATAAATATTTACTGAATCTTCTTTTTTTGGGATTGTTCAACAATTTGGTCAAGAAGAACCTTCACCTAGTATTTAACTTAGCGTTTAGTCTTTAAATTATTTTATTCCTTGTTATTTTAGAATTTTTTTCTGTTTCATGCAATGTGGTGTGATATAGGTTTTAGCGATTGAAATTCAATATAGTAAACTAGCGAAGGATGATTTTCTTATCAGATGGAACGCTTGATCAACTATTTCGCGTAATGCTTTCATTTCATTTAGTTAATTATGATACTTTCCGAATTGTTTACTGGTTTGTTCCTTAGTTTCCCACGCAATCACATCGCTCTCTTCCCCACAATTTTCGGTGAAAATCTTCCTCAGCTCGAGAAAATGCACGGGTTCAAATTCGATTCAGAACTCACTCGATAAACTAGCTTAACTTCAAATGACACTGTCGTCTCCTCCGGTTCTCAAACAAAAATCTCATAGACACGCGAAATCAAAAGGAAAGGGCAGAACTCGTGAACCTTGCCTTCATACATTTGTTCACATGGTCGCGCCAAAGTTTTCAGTTTGCACGTGTTCAGACATAACCTCACTTGGAACTCGTTAGTCGCAAAAAATAGCATATAAAACGATGCTTTTAAGTCCACTCACAAAAGCAAAAAAAACGCGAGATCAATCAGAGGCCAGACTCCACAACTTTCCACATTTCAGGTTTGTTTTAAAACGAATCGTACATCAATTTTTAGACTTGAAGCACATTTTTAACTGTTTCTTGGGCCTCACACGCCCTTTTCCTCTTCCAAAAAACAACTTCCCAAAAGTGCATCTGAAACCCTCCGTCCGGGTGCTCTACATCCACTCGACCAACTCCTAAGCCAAGTCTCTCTTCTCCCCTCGCAGCAATCTAACTCCCAGATCCGATAACGGTTCTCCCCAAAGAACCGGCGGGTAGCTGCCAAACCAAATTCCCTGGTTCGAGCGCTGTACGCTGGTTCTTGAGAATGACTTGGTGTGCGGGGTTGCCGCTTCTGAATACACCCAAAGATTACAAAATTAGATTTTTTTTCCATGCCGTGCGCTATTACAAAATAGGTGGTTAACTTAATGCCACTTGTGTACGCAGTCTCATATACAACAAAAAAATTGTTGAAATAATTGTTTTAAGCTTTCAATAAGGATACAATTAAAGCCATGATAATGAACAAATCAATTGAGCCGAAAGATATAAATAACATATTCAACAACTTAGTGTTGCTAAGTATTAACAAGCATTTAGTATAATTGTAATTTAATATTTGTTTATTTATTACGTCAGATTTTCGACGACCTTTGCGTTCGAGACTAACATCAACAATTTCCAAAAATGTGCAATCTTTAGAAAGCACAAGTTTTATTCGTTTAGTTGCTGGACTCCCAACTTTGAAATAGCTGTAAATGAAATAAATATTAGGTGTACAACTTTACTCCAGCCGTTTTTTTGTATTTTAAGGCTTTGTTTAAAAAAAATAGTTACATATTTATGTTTGAAAATATTATCCATCGCTTGACATTACTTTCGCCCATCTTTCGGGTAGCATACGAATGCTTTGCCGGAAAAACTCCTCATCCTGTGCTGAAATCCATTCGTCGATCCAATTTTTTACTTCTTCATAAGAGTGGAAGTGCTGGTCGGCCAGGCCATGTGCCATCGAACGAAAGAGGTGGTAGTCAGACGGAGCAACGTCTGGAGAATACGGTGGGTGAAGTATAACCTCCGATTTTAACGTTTCCAAGTACGTTTTGACCACTTTTGCAACGTGGGGACGAGCATTGTCGTGTTGCGAAATTACTTTATCGTGTCTCTCGTTGTATTGCGGACTTTTCCATAAATGCCCGGCTCAGACGCATTAATTGCGTTCGATAAAGTGCACCTGTGATTTTTTCAATCGCTTTTAGGCTAGACTTTCATCAAACGTTTATAACCACGGACGGCAATTTAATAGTGTAAAGGAGCTTAAATTGGCAATTCAAGAAGAGTGGAACAAAATCCAGCCATCCTACATCCAAACGCTTATAGACTCTATGCCAAACTGTTTAAAAGAGGTGGTCAAGAAAAGAGGGGGTTAGTTTTATAATGTTTTCTTTTTTCTTCATGTCAGCAAAAGTGCCTTTATATATATTTCGTACTATGTTTTTTTTCTTCATAATTACTTTCAAAGTGCTAACTCAGGAACTAGTTATTTATCATTAACTTTAATTGTTTCTTCTTTTCAAATAAAATCCAATATATTTAAAGTGGAATGCTCTTAAGTTTTTGTTAAAATTAAAAAAGTACTGCCTATATAATTATTTCGCAGAGTGTATATATTATAAAAATTTCTTTTTTCAAACTTCAAAACATGTTTCCTTCCACTTGAAAAACAATCGCAAAAAAACGGTACATTTTTGCTCTCTACTGTGGTGTAACCCTTAAAGGAGAGTGTCCTTGGTTAGAGTAGATTGGTTGGTAATGGTAGGAGCCCTTCTTTATCAAAAAAGGCTCACTTAGGCCAAAGTAGGTCCATTGTGATATCGCAATGAAGATTGGGATGGCACTATAACCTAGCCGGCTATGCAGCCGATATTTAAATCAGCTACTTCCGTGAGGTTGTCCAGGAATGGTGAGCCTAAGGTTTTCATGCGTTTCCTGGACAGTGTCGGGCATTCACACAGAAAGTGTTGGACTGTCTGTTCCTCTTCTTCCGATCTGCAACTCTGGCAGAAATCGTCGAAGGGAACGGCCAACCTTTTTGCGTGTCTCCCAATTAGACAATGCCCCGTCAGTATGGACACGATATAACTCACGTATGGACACGATATAACTCACGGTTTCACGACTCATGTTTAGAAGCTGCTTGGTGCGTCTGGGATTCAGTGCGTTCCAAGTTTGGCTGTTTGTCCTGCAGGTTTCCTCCAGCAACCAGGCCCTGATTGCAGCCTTCATATAATGCTGCCTAAATCCCGGCTTTATGGAAACTACAGGTTGGCCAACTTGGGGTGTGAGTGCATATTCCTGGAACTCAGTGCCAGCTCTTGCGAAGGCATCCGCTTTGCAGTTTCCCGGTATATCACTATGGCCCGGTACCCAGTTTAAAATCACTTCACAGTGAAGCGACATCACGTTAAGTTGTGTACGGCATTTGGTAATGAAATGAATGATCTGGCGAATGACATTGCTACGAAATTTCAAGGCAACAAGACTTTCGTCTCCTTGGCCTCAATGGACGTTAAGTCCCGGGGACGAGCCAACAAACCATTGTGTCTTTCAGACTAATTCGGGGTCGGCCTCTATCTTGCTAGAGGAGTGATGGCTGCTAGCAGGCCAGCTCAGTTTGGTGCATAATGTCGTGCGCGTGTTCTCTAGCATCAGTCTAGTCGTATAAAATTTTTTTTTATTATAAACCCATTATACTTGGTGCGTCTCGAACTTAGTGCGTGCCAAGTTCGCCTGGTTGTCCTGCAGGTTTCTTCGAACAACCAGGTTATATGTGCAGCGTTGATGTAATGCTTAAATTCCAGCTTTATAGAAGCTAGAGGTTTTCCAACTTGGGGTGTGGAGCACAGTGCCAGCTCTCGTTACGGGATCCGCTTCGCAATTTCCCGGTACCCAGTGTAGAGTCACTTAACAGTGAAGTGGCATCACGTTCAGCTGTGAACGGCATTCTATTACAATCATGGATGAGGTGTACACGTTAGATAGTGCTTGGATAGCAGCCTGACTGTCAGAGAAAATATTCAGGTTTCAATGATTAGTTTTAATTTATTTGGGGAAGTAAGGCAGATCCTCTGGTCGTGGTGCACCCCGAATAACGCTAAATGATCTAACGCACGACTTAGAATGTTCGTGGACTACTATTTCGTCTAAACGACTCTATTTGATGCTTTGGGCTGGTAATGTTGGTATTCTGTCACCTGAGTACGCAAGAGTGACATCTTGCGGAAAGCCATTCGGGCTTATGCCACTGCTGCCTCCGTCCCGGTAAAACCCTGGCAGGCCTGGCGATACGTTCGAACCTCGTCGCCACTAGTCTGGCCGTGTAGTTTCAGTTGAGGAAAGACTCCTGATTAGTTCCTGGCCTGGCTCTTAGCACATATCCTCATAAGTGAATGTGCCAACCCTCGCATGGCCTCCCTGCTTCGGCATATACTACCATGGGAACTCAGGGAAACTGCACAACGAGTGAAGATAGCGGCTGCAAGGGGGGAACCAATTGCCATGAACTCAACAGAAGACAAAAAGGAAGATCCACTCAGCCCGGAAGGGAAGTGGACAAAGATAGCGCGTCATTCTAGTGGGAAGAAAACCGTCATGTCCAATAGGACAACATCCAGCCTACCCCGCACTTCTACGAGGGGTGCAAGCACCAAGGCAGCTATGCCAGGGAACAGCATCACCTCAGAAAAGCCAATTGCGGCCAGCGGTAGCACCAAGGCAACGGCGAATAAGCCCGCACGATTGCCACTGCGCTCTCCAACACTGCCTCTTCTTCAGCTGTCAAACAGCAGTGAAAATTCTCTGTTATGTCTTCCAGAGACAGAAAATCTTCCTTCAAAGTCCTGAAAAGGCTGAAAGATTTACCCTCCGGTTGTCTTTCTCAGAAGGACAAAATCTCCCGTGAATGGGCAACCTCCACAGTAGGGGCGCATAAAGCCTCTCTGTCAAAGAGGCAAAGAGGCAAAGATGTAGATCTAAAGAGGCAGCCCCAAGTCAACTGAGTGCCCAACTTCAGGTCACCAAAACACCAAGATTGGTCGCGCCCAATTCTCTCCAGGGCAGCAGTTTCAGCGAACTGGCTAAGGGCAGCCTGGTATGGGCTGTCATCGACAGGAGTAGCAGCGATGGAAACATCTCACCGTGAAACTCCAAGATGGTGGAAATCGCTGTTCTTCGGGTAAACAAAACCATACTAGAGGCAAACCCTGGCCCTCCACCTAGTTGCCGTGTCTTTCGTTGGTACCAGGGTCGCGTTAAGCTGATAGCCTGCACGGATCAACGCTCAGCAGATCTATGTTAGTAGGCTATTAGTAGACTGGGAGAAGTTTGTCCCGGAGGAAAGCTAGAAGCTGTCTCCAGGGAAGACATCCCGAATCGGCCTCGCTCCAGAGCATGGATACCGGCGGAGCCATCCACACCGGAAGAAATTATTGAGCTTATCAAGCTCAGCAATGCTGATCTTCCGGTGGACAACTGGAAGGTAGCCAAGGTAAGCGAACCCAGGCATGGACAGCGAGATGCCCTCATAATTTTCAACGAGGAGTCGCTAGCTCCATTGGAGTCAAAGGGCGGGGTGATAAGCTACAGTTTCTCGGCTATCTCCTTGCAAGTATATCGCAAGGACCGTACTGAGAAGGCAGTACGGGAACCGAGTAAGGATAGTGAGAGTGAGGTGACTGTGGAAGCAACATTAGACCCGAGCATGGACCTATCTGAGGCAGATCTTCTCTCCGACGACGGAAGAAGCACCACCTCCACTACGGAGTTGGCTGCGGACCTTCTCTTATTCCTTGACCTGGTCGAGGAAGAGGAGATATCCTTATCTGACTAGGAGGTAGACAAAACATTGTGTCGTGATGTTGAGCTTTCTACAGATAAATCCCCATCACTCTAAGGTGACATCCACCACACTGCTCCTCCACCCGGCCCAAAAAGGAGAGGAGCTAATACTGGCCCAGGAACCTTTGATTGCAGGCAACCAGGTTTGCTGGCTCAATACGAAGGGATACAAAACAGTATCTCTCTACACAGCAGGTGAACCGAGAGATTGCATAGTAATAAAGGAAGGCTTGAAGTTTCTAACCTTGTACAATTTCAGTGACCAAGACACCATTGCCATCGCAGTGGAAAGGCAGTTCAAACCCGTTTGCGTTGTTTCCTGCTAAATGGCACACGATGTTCTGCAACATCCCATCAACCTGCAGAGGATCGTCACAGAAGCCACTGCATGGAGCATCCAACTTGTTTCCCGCGCGGACGCCAATGCCCATCACCGCATTTGGGGTAGCACCGATACGAACAAAAGGGGTGAGTCACTATTTGAATTTATTTTAACGCATAACTTAGCCATAGTAAACAAAGATGAGAACCCTACTTTCATTAGGGCAAGCCGTAAGGAAGTTCTGGATATCACTCTTGCGTAGGAGCACTTGCACCACGCTATCAAAGGATGGCATGTGTCACAGCAGTGCTGCCTTTTCCCCTCCCAAAAATCCAACCTTCGTTAACAAAAGGAGGGGATTGGGTCAAGTATCAATCAGTATTGAAGTCTCCACTAGAAGGTAGACCTCCGAAAATAGAAGACATAGGCGGTCTGCAAGAAGCCGTTTTGTACCTTACATCTGCCTTCAATGGGGCAGCAAGGTCTGCCTGCAGTCCAACGAAGCCTAGAGGGAAATATAAGCCCCCTTGGTGGAATAGCGACATATCGGAGCTGCGGAAGGAATGTAGGAAGTCTTTCAATCGGGCTAAAGAGTCCAATGACTGGTCTTCCTATAAACTCAAACTGAAGGAATTTAAATGCTCCATCAGAAAAGCGTGGAGATATTTCTGTGCAGAGAAAGAACACTCCAAGGATGTTTGTCCTCTGCGAACAGTTATGACGACCTCTCACTTAATTTTAAGATATATCAAGGACGCGAATGGGACCTGGACTAAATCCACCTGCAAGATGCTAGCCATTATCATGGACGCAAACTTCCCAGGCAGTGAGGATGTGGCTGACAAAGCTGATCCACAAACTCCCCGAACTGCTTCTCCACCGCTGTGCCTGTAGACGACAGGCTCCTACGCCAGGCAATCAGCTCATTTCAATCCTTGAAATCTCCTGAAATGGAAAACATCTCTCCTGTTGAGATCCAGCAGGGCGTCAATATAGTGCTACCATGGCTAAAAGCCATCATTAAAGCGTGTCTACGGATAGCTTATATATATAGAAGCTAAAATATTCTTCATATCCAAAGCATTCCGACTCCTCATTAAGGACTATAGACCTATAAGCCTAACTTCTTTTCTGCTGTAAACTCTGGAACGGCTGATAGAGACTCATTTGAGAGCTACTCTGAAACCACTCTCTAATGCGCAGCACGCATATACAAAAGGGAGATCGGTTGAAACAGCTCTTCACTCGCTCACCAGCTATTTTGAAAAGTCGCTAAGCGTCAAAGAATACACGCAGGTGGACATAGACATCGAAGGGGCCTTCAACAATATAAGCCACAAGGCTATTAAGAAGGCACTCGAGGAAAACAATGTGGATGATACCCTGACTAGGTTTATCGTACAACTGCTAAGCAGCAGGAGCATTAACTCTACACTAGGAGACAGTATCCTAAGAAGGAGGACGTACAGTGGCATCCTGCAAGGTGGGGTGCTATCACCTCTTCTATGGAACTTAGTGGAGGAAAAACTCCTGTCAACAATAGAAGCGACTGGCTGCGAAGTCGTAGCCTATACAGAAGATATTGCAATAGCAATATCGGGCAAATTCGTAAACACCCTATCTGAAAGACTTTACTTTACCCTGAGTATTCTTACCTAATGGAGCAAAGAGTGCGGTCTAAAGATAAATCCGCAGAAAATGGAACTTGTGCTCTTCACGAGAAGATACAAAATTCCACGATTTGTTCCACCTAAACTTGATGAGACAAGTCTCAATCCATCTCGTCAGGTCAAATATTTAGGTCTGATTCTGGACTACAAACTCGCGTGGAAAGCGAACATAGCAGAAACAGCGCGTAAAGCGGCATGCCAAATCTACTGCTGCAGAAAAGCTGTTGAGAAAAGGTGGGGACTGAAACCCGAAACTGTATCATGGTTCTATACAGCGATAGTGGAACCAATCCTTCTGTATGGCGCGGTTATTTGGTGGCCAGCGATGGCAAAAACATCAAACGCGAACCTGGGCAACAGGGTCAGGAGGACTGTGGCTACTGCTATCACCGGGGCTTTACGCGATACCCCGACAAAAGCATTGTTTATGCTATTAAATTGGCTCCCGACGGAGCTCCTAACGAAACAGCAGGCCAAGTGCTTCGCTATTCAATTGAAAGCTCTAAATCTCTGGCATGATGGGAATATCGTTCACTCCACCGTATTACGGAGGGATGGACCAACGTCAGAGAAGGTAGATCTAACTCCTCTGATTGCTTGATTCCACCATGGTTTCAAGTCCGTAATCCCTAGCAGAGATGACTGCATCATGGAAGGAAATAGGAAACAGGAATCAGTTGACAACTACACTGATGAATCAAAGATGGATGGAAAAGTTTGCTGTGGCGTTGTCTCCGAACAGCTAAGACTGAGACTATCCTTCCAATTACCAGATCACTGCAGTGTTTTTCAGGCAGAGGTCATCGCAATACATAAGACAGTGGACTGGCTGAGAAATCAGAAAATTTCTATAAGAAATCTCAACATTTTCTCTGACAGTCAAGCTGGTGTCCAATCAATATCCAACGGTTATACCTCATCCGAAATTGTAATGGAATGTCGCACACAACTGAACGCCAAGTCGCTTCACTGTGAAGTGATTCTTTGCTGTGTGCCGGTCATAGTGATATACCGGGGAACTGCTGAGCTAGAGCTGGCACTGAGCTCCAGGATTATACACCCAAGACGGCCATCCAATGGCCTCCGTCAATCTAATTTTCAAGCAGTATCATATAGAGGCTGCAAACAGGGCCTGGCCGCTGGAAGAAACCTGCAGGACAACCAGCCAAACTTGGCACACACTAAGCTCAAAGCGCACCCAGCAGATCCTCGACACGAGCCGTGCAACATTAAGTTCTATCGTGTCCACACTGACGGGGCATTGTCTCATTGGCAAACACGCAGAAAGACTGGGTTCCTCTTTCCACGATTTCTGCCGCAGCTGCAGATCGGAGGAGGAGGAAGAGGAGGAAATGATCCAACACTCTCTGTGGGAATGCCCAGCACTATCCAGGAAACGCATGCAAACTTCAGGCTCACCTTTCCTGGACAGCCTCACGGAAGTAGCCAGATTAAATATTAGCTGCGTAGCCGGCTTCATACGACAATCTAAATGGTTCTCGTCACTCAACAGTTTTTAGTGCCGCACCCTATCTAAATGTGGTATCACAATGGGCCTATCTTGGCCTAAGTTAGCGGGCTTTTGACCAAGGAGACTGCCACTACAACCAACCAATGGTTAATTCGGATATTTTTGAGATGAGCTCCCAAAATTTTTTTTGTTCGCCGACATGGTTAGAAGAAATAATATTCATATCGACTTGCATGAGCCGATCAGTTTTGTGTTCATTGTAATATTATTTTTATGAGGAATCTCTAACTAGCTTTGAAGACCAGTGGAACCTCCACTTACTGTAGAATCAGCGTGGTTCGATTCTAGATAGCTGCGTTGATCATATGGTTTTTTTTACTTACACCAGTTGTTCGTTTTTAAAGTTTATTTAACTAAGAAGAAAAGACAAACGATAATTTTTTAGACGGTATACTTTTATTACGGTTGCTTTTTCTATAAGTGGTTCGATGTTGCCACGACGGCGTCCGACACTCGTCTGGTCCTTTTTGATGGCAACTGGTTTCAAGGCAACTGGTTTGACGGCATTGGCGATTCAACACTGCCCGCCTTGCACAACCGTGCAACAAAAAAAATATGCAGAAGACAGTAAAAGTATAAACAATTTGCCAGAATCTTGCAAAAACAATAAACAAAATTTCAGAATAGTAGATTTTTACCGTATATGTATACACGTAAAACAAAGTAATAATCTTAATATTTAGATTCTGGTTTCGATGTTTACTTAATATTAGTGAAAAAATACTTAATCTATCTTAGCAAAGCGACCAACTTTTTACAAAAAGAAAGTAAGATTATTATATATATTGGTATATTGATACCTTTCGCAGTCACTTAACCTAATTCACCTAACTCTCCCGCGCGACCCGAAATCACTCAGACCTGATGCCATAGTGTAAGGAAAATGCTTGTTGAGCTGGCTCTGAAAGAAGTAAGTAAACGAGCTTATGAACCGGGCGATCAAAAGTTGATTTTGCATCGGACTAAACCGGATATAGCTTAAGATCGAAGTTACCGTTGCCCAAGGCCAGTAGGACGGGTTAGTTGACTTGTCCTTTATGAGCACTAAGTCATCTACCTGGAGGTTTCTTTGTGGAAAGTACCACTTATTGGATTGCAACATATGATGCAAGACTTCCTTTCTCCATTTACTCCAGAAGCTGTTCTTCATTGCTAAGAGAAGCATGTATCAGTCTTGGTACTTTTTCGTCGGGTCAGACTCGCTGGAAGCCGGTGGTGAGGTTCTCAGGGGGCAACGAACTAAGAAATGGCTTGGAGGTAGAGATATTGGATCTCGACCATCGGAGCTTATTGCACACAAGGGGCGAGAGTTCAAGCATGCTTCGATTTGAGCAGCTAACGGAATATGTATGTTCTACAAAAGTCAACGATGTTTCGCCTAAGACTCTCCTATAATGGTGCTTAAATGACTTCACCGCAGCTTCCCAAATACCACCAAAGTGCGAGCCATACGGGGGTGAATAAGACCACGAGATGCCCAAGTTACCAGTGTCTTCCTTTACCTAAATGGAAAGTGTTTTTTCGGGATGACGAATGGCTTCCTCTTCAGGTGCTGTCATACGCCAATTCGCCATCGGACATCAATGTGCAATGATAGTGTTAGTAAGTTGCTAAACAAAAAGCACAACTAGTAGACAATGTTATCGACTAGATTAAGAGGTTCTAACCCAGGAAAAACCCCTTCCTTTACCTTTTGAAACTCCAGTGATTTTTCGGAAACTAAAACGTCACGGATCACCTTTTCTGCTCTTGTGAACGTGGTGCCTTGATCGCTGCGAATTTGTTTCGGTAGACCACGCCTACTTATAAACCTGTTAAGGGCGGCGAGAAAAGCTTTAGAAGTTAAGTCCCAGACAATCTCAGCGTGACTAGCGCGGGAAACAAGGCAAACAAAGATACATATATAGCCTTTGCTTGAGGTGATGCCTCTTCCCCTTGATGGAGTCACTTTGATTGGTCCCGCATAATCCAGCCCTGTAGCAGCAAATGGATACTCATAAACTAGCCTGTCCCAAGGCAATGAAGCCATTTGTTGGGAGAGGCAACGACCCGAATAACGCAAGCATCTGGAATACTTACTTTCAGCAGTTCTCACAACTCGCTTTCCACAAACGATGAAGTATTTTCTCGAAATTACCGACAAAATTAATTGAGGACCGCCGTGTAAGCTTATTTGATGATAGTCCTAAGCTAAGATTCACGACAAGCTACAACGTTTGTCTAAGATAATCGGATATTTTTCGTTGTACGTCAAATACGGACACTCTTCTACTTGGCTTCCAACTCTTAGGAGCCCATTTTGCTCCATGGAAGGCCTGAGAGGAGCTTTTTACTTCTCTTCAAGATTTGCGTCCCGTTTCGAAGATTATTCACATCATTCGAGAAGAGAATCGACTGATCAAATTGCAACACCTTAGTACGAGCGGGGTCCAATTCTCCAGCTGACAAAGGCGTAAACCTATTATTACGTCGAGAGGGGGTTAATCTATTAAAACTATGAAACCGATCTAACCAATAACCGACATCCTCCGCTTCATTAATCGGCACTGAAACAAACGAAGAAATTGTGGGGTGATTAAGATCCAATTGATCTGTCATTGAGAAATTATTTGTAACCACGGAGGCCTTGACCACCACAGAGAAAACTTTTTTAGGTCCTGAGCAGACATGCCTCTGGTAGCGCAATCAGCCGGGTTTTGAAACGTTGGTACGTATTTCCAGCGTACATTTAGAAAGGTTGTAATGATGTCGCTGACTCGATTTGCCTCAAAAACTTTCAACTTGGCAGGGGCTGTTTTAAGTAAACAAAGTACATTACGCGAATCACTCCAGCAGTGAATATCTGCGGGCTTATGAACAAAGCTGGGCGATATGTACTCGATGAGGTGTGCCAACAGCTGAGCGGCTAATAGTTCCAATCTAGTAATTGACATAGTGTTTACTGGAGCTACCTTATTTTTTTTGAGCAAATTAGTGCGGGGCGACCTGAAACGGGAACAAAATATATACATGACGAATAAGCTCGTTGTGACGCGTCTATAAAGCCATGTAACGACCACTGTAGATCGGAACTCAAACCACTCAAACGAGGTATTTTGATTGCTTCTAAGCCACTTAGTTGGCGTTTAAGTGTCTTCCACGTTTGCAGAAATTCTGCGTTTAAGGGGGTGTCCGAATCCTGGAATCAATTCCATATGTGACAGTGCACAACTTAAAATGCTGAATTCTGCTACCAAAATCATAAACAATACGAAGCCAGTCTCGGTCGAGAGGATGGATCAGAATTCGCCGAAACTGACACTACATATTTATATCAACGCCACCTGATTAAAACAAGAACTATGTCTTGTTGCAACTTTTGACCTGTATAAAGCGAAGCATTAAGCGAAAGCCCGTTAGAGGAAGGTATAGATGCGTTAAATACAACCCTAATTTTATCATTGTGAAATACGGCATGATGAGGAACGTAATAAGTTTTCTGATTATTAACCTCGTTCTCCGGCACCAGTTCCATGTGTTCTAGGTGTAAATACTCCTGCATAAACTTATCGTAAGCTTGTTTTAAATTAGTATTTCGAAAGAAGCGCTTGGCCAACTTGGACCAACAGCTAAGAGCTATTTCTCTGGAACCTGGGAAAAACGAGGTAATTTTAAAAGGTAAACGAACCCCATAACGTCCGTTCACTTTGAAATGTGTTTCGCTGAGGTTTTTTTTGCAGGCTGCTTCCTCCTTCGACAAGTAAGTTTTCACTGTGAGCAAAATAAATATTCACAAAACAACTCTCAGTATAATCGGATGACTCAGGTACTGTCAAGACTTTTATTTTGCTCCACAGCCACCTATATTGCAGACGTTTTGGCTAGGACAATTATTGGTATGCTTGTCCGAAAAGCAATTGGCACAGCGACCCTTCGAATTGACGTAATTTAACATCTCAGAGGCGCTAAGTTTAATGAAGGCCACGCACCTGTAAATAGTATGTTCGCCTGAACAGAAAAAGCACGTTGGTAGGGTTTTTTTACCTTTTAATTTCCCCACATGCTGGACATGATGAGAGCTTATTGAATTTGCAGTAACTTTCTTACCTTGCTTATTACCCTGTGCGTTTTTTTGAAGGAAGGGCGTGAGATAATTACCGGGGACTCACTTTCAACGTCAGAGGGATCGGCTAAACTATTGATTCTATTTTCTAAAAACCCTAAAAAGTTTTTATAAGCTGAGAAACCTTCCACCTCTTCTTCGTGAACGGCCCAGTCTTTTCTTGTATTTCGATCCATTTTTTTTGACCAGCAAATGCACGAACCAATTATCATCGTACTCAACAGGGCAACCTTGGCTGTTTAGACCTTTAACAGCCTCCTCAGTTTTGTCTACAAGACAACTCAACTCCTCCGCCGACTCTAAGCTGCCCTGGGGCAAGTTTATAAGCGCTTCTAAATGTATGTAGAGTCTACGTTCATTACTGTCAAAACGACGCAACAACTTTTCCCACGTGACTTTAAAATTAGTAGAAGACACTGTGACGCCTTTAAAAGCCTGCTTGGCGGAACCATACACGCTATTCGAAAGATGCTGCAATTTTACTATTTCCGAAAGTCTCGCGTCGTTTATAACGCTTGCCGTGAAAAGCTCTTTAAAACAGTCCCATTCCTTGTGAGTGCCGTTAAATGTCGGTATGGGTATTTTCGGGGTTGAGTGACTTATGGGTTGCATGTAAGTTACACTTAGTTGATTGTTCGCATTAGGCGACCATGGCTCGTTTGGTTGGTGTGTGCTTGCGTTTGCTGTATTTAATATATCTATCTCGGTTTGTATTTTTGCCGCAGCCGCAACATAATAATTTCACCTGTAGTACATTGATCCTGTTTGAAGTAATCATTATCTTTGTATCGCTGATCTTCATAGTAGATCAGTAACGAATCATTATTATTCATAAACAGGTCCCAGTGCTTCTCTAAAATGACTAATTGCTTTTCAAAATAATGCTTGGTGCGATCCACTGCTTTTACTTTATCAATAGTAACTGTAATACTGTAAAATTCTTTTAATATTTCAAATACATGGCTTGTTCAGTCAGCTACTCAAGAACTGAATCGTTTGACATTTTTAAGCCGTATTAATTTATAATAAAGGAAGCAAGAGGAAAATTAACAGGTGAGAAATTTATCAAGCGTGAGCACACAACCACAACCGTATTTATTACGTAAAAACTTGGTATTTTCAATTATTTGTTGAGTAATAAGACTATTTATGAACGAGATTCGCTTTGGCAGTGTTTAGATTAGAATTTAATTATTTTGAGCAAAATTGTAATAAATCATACGTTCCCCAGCACAACATGCGAAAGTTCGTTAAAATTTACACAATTGCCTAATTAATTAATTGTTCGTGTTGAAGTCTACAGTTAGTCCAATGTTAATTAGTAATGCGTATATACGCAGCATGTAGAGTTGAGTGAACCGTTGAACATAAGATGGATCAGGAGCGCACGAGACGCTTGCGGCTAAATCCCAACGTTTCAAAACCCGTGCGAAATATGTATGCGGAAATAATTGAAGAATACGCCACCTTCTGCTCGATCATGCAATCACGCCGCGCCTACATATACGTATCACGATCTGCTACCATGTGCCAATACACCAAACTGCACTAGGCAACCGTTTCAAATGAACCGTATTTCGTAATGATGTAATTGCACGTGTTCTAGATACGAAACTGCATAACGTGCCTTATAGTTTCACTAGCTAAACACTCTTCAGTGCAATTAAGTTGCGCCTAAATATCACGCTCTGCTACCATGATCGTTTTTTGGGTTTATTTAACTAAGAAGAAAAGACAAACGATAATCCTTTTAGACGGTATACTTTTATTACGGTTGCTTTTTCTATAAGTGGTTCTATGTTCCCATGGTGGCGTCCGAAACTCGTCTGGTCCTTTTTGATGGCAACTGGTTTGAAGGCAACTGGTTTGATGGCATTGGCGATTCAACACCAGTTCTATTTCAACAGTTTTTTGAATGCATTTTAAAAATTTGGTTTACTTGAATTAACTTTGTTATTTTGTTAATAAATATTCTGTCATTCAGACCGTTAACTTCTTGTTTCTTTAAATATGCTTTGGTATGTCATACCAACAAACAGGTTAATTTGGTTCAGAGTGGTGGGCAATTTTTTTTCTTTAAAATTTAAACTTTGTCACGGTTCGACTCGCGGCACCCCACCACTCACTCACATTAGAAGTCACCACTCTTTGGTTAAGTCTAGTCTATTGTAAAAAATTGTCAACGCAACCACCTTGTGTTATTTACGGATGACGTCAAGACAAGTGGTAGGAATAGTCGGCGAAGTTCGGCCAGCGTCAGGAGACACGCCTCAAACCAACGCACCACCCACGAGAAGCTGCCCTTCTATCGAGGCAAAAAGCTCGTGGGCTGCGATCAATATCAAGAACATGGCTCGAGCACTCCCTTGCCCAAGGTCAATGACCGCATACAAATAGTCCAGTCTCACCGCTGGTTCCGGGAACTGGCCAAAAGATTTTGGGCGGGGGTATAAAAATGAAACCGCACTTTGGAAGCGGGATCTTTTCCATTGTCATATCCACGAGAGTCAGCCGCTCGTTGTTTTGTTTGGTGAGCCGCAAACTCAAAGAAGCAAGAAGCAACGCATCACCAACAAGCTTCAGCAAGAAGCGATACATCGCCTTAAATCCCCAGCCAGAAGCAAAAAACGACGCATCGCCGAAAATCCCCAGCAAAAAGCAACAAGCGACGCATCGACGAAAAGCCCCAGCAAGAAGCAAGAAGCGACGCATCGCCGACGAGCCCCAGCAAAAAGCAAAGAAACGACGCATCGCCGAGGAGGCGGCCTGAACCAAGTTCAGCCCAGCGTGTAAAGAAGCGGCGTGTCCGAGCAGGTTAGGTAGACAATAAGCAGAATTTAAGCCTTAAAAAATCGATAGTTCGTTGAATTATAAAAGTGAGTGAATGGTTGCTAGGTATGTGTGGTTTAAGTACGTTACGATTGTACTTTATCTCATATAAGAATAATTTTCCATCCGTTGTCAACAAAAGCCGTGAGCCAGGACGTTGTTGTTTTTGGGAGCCAGAAACAAATTTCAAGGCACATCGGTGAGTCGCTGTCTCGTGCGATGGCTCAAAAAGGCCCATTGGTGTGGACGAGTGGTAACCACGACGATCTTCAACGGGCTGACCGGCACCCGAAGGCCTCAACCGATCAATTAGGAACCGATTTAGGTCCTTACCCGGGAGGTACCAATAACATTTGGCGCACAACGTGAGGCCAGCTTAATAAAAGTTTGCCGTAACCACCAGTTTTGGGTCTGTAAGCAGTCGTAGTGGTGAATGTGAAGTGATTTAGTGTTAAATTTTTTTAGGCAAAATTGAGTTCGTAGGCGGAACAATTTATGGAGCATCCAGCACCACATCCTATAGAGTGTGGACAGACAGAAAGATGGTGTAAGAGTGACCTGGATGTGAACCATTTCTTCGTGATCTTCGCTCGTGATTTTTGCAATAGTGCCGTAATTGAAGCAGTGACTTGTAATTTAATCAAAACGAATTTATAGAATACAGTGCGTTTTATTCAATCTTCCGATTGGCGCGGGTATGAATCAGATACGCAGCGGAAATGTTTGTTTACTGTTCTTCGGTTCTTGGCGAGCTTTCGATCTCCCCTCTTGTCTAACCTCTTCTTTCGACCCCATCCTAGCACAGTCTTGACCGATGATTGCTACGGTACACATTCGGGTAGAAACACGTGTTATGTATCTCAGGAATACGCGCGTCCATCCACGTAAGTTTTTTAAATATTTTATTTATAACTAATTATAAAAAGTAAAAGTTGTAAAATTTGTAATTCATTGGTAATTTAAACTAACATACAAATTAAATTTACACTTGATTCAAGCTAACACTGAAATTTAACGGACTTGTATGTGTCAAAAACGCGCGACCTTTAATGACTGTATCATTTAATTTTTTTACTTTTTTTATTTCTTATATATGTTAATTGTTTTCAGTCACTATGGCTGACAAAAAGATTTTTAATTTGAACAATCCTTTGGACGTGGAAGCTGTACTAAATGCAATTTTGTGTGATACCGACGATTAGAGTGATCAAGATAACTTTTTTGCAGAAGATAGTGATACTGATCAAGAAGAGCACATCTCGGAAAGAGATGAAAATTCAGACATTGAACTGAGTGCTCAGTCCAGCTAATATTTTTGGTTCATGGAAATGCCTGCACAATGATTCAATGCATTGTAGACAATACAAACAAATTTATGATTACCATACAAGATAACTATTCTCGTTCAAGGGACGCTCGACTGACAGACAAAGTGAAAATAAAAGCCTTGTTCGGGCTACTTTATCTCGCTAGGGTGTACCACGCGAATCGCCTAAATCTCGGTGAATTATGGAGGATGGATGACTTTCTTACGGTCATGAGTATAAATCGATTCAAATTTTCAATGCGAACTATTCGTTTTGATGACTTGGAAACAAGAGAAGAACGAAGAAGAACTGACCGCCTATCTTCTATAAGAAATATTTTTGAAGAATTTGTAGGCAACTGCCGAAAATGCTATTCACTTGGTGAAAATTTCACAATCGACGAAAAAATCGAGGCTTTTAGAGGACGTTGCGGTTTCATACAATATATTCCAAAAAAACCTTGTAAATATGGAATCAAAATTTATGCTTTGGTCGACTCTCGACTATGTTGTGTATATAATATGGAAATATATGCCAGCACCCAACCAGAAGGCCCATTTAGTATAAGCAATAAACCTTCAGATGTTGTAAGAAGGTTAGCAGAACCTATTTTCTACAGTAGGACAAACATCACGGCCGACAACTGGTTTACGGACTACGATTTGGTAAAGGAGTTGACATCAAAAAACTTTCATATGTTGGGACTAAGCGGAAAAAAAGTCTCAGATTCCCCCTGAATTCACAGCTACAAGAAAGCGGGCACCCCAGACAAGTTTGTTTAGTTTTCAAAATAACGCAACACTTGTCTCATACGTGCCAAAGAAGTATAAGAATGTTTTGTTCATTTCGAGCCTTCAAAACGATGGCAATATCGATGAAGAAACAGGGAATCTCAAGAAACCAGAAATTATAAGTTTTTATAACCAGACTAAAGGAGTAGTAGATACTCTTGACAAACTATGCGGATCATTCAACATAGCGAGAAATACAAAAGGATGGCCTCTAGTGGTGTTTTCTTCAATAATGAATGTAGCTGCCATAAACTCATTTATATTATATAAAGGAAACACCAACAATAATATGAAGAGAAGAAGATATCTCAGAAAACTTTTTGATGAACTTGTACAGGAACACATACAAAGAAAAAGTGCAAAAGTGACGGGAGAACTTCGTAACAAAGTTTTGAAAAAATGAGGCTTGCGGAAGAGCATCAAGAGAAACAAGATGAAGGAGAAGATCAAATTCAAGAGCCTCCTAAAAAACGATGTTGGCCATGTTTACAAACTAAAAAAAAACGAGAATCACCCGTTTCAAGTATGAGATATGTAGTCAGTTTATTTGTTTGCAGCATTCAAAAAATGTTTGCAATGACTGTATTTTATCTAAATAATAAGCGATTTTCTTAGAACTAGTTTTAAGTATAATATTGTGAAGCTTTCCATTAAAAAAGTGTGGTATAAAACATAAAATGTTTATTTTTGAATAATTTTTTATTGAATTTTTTTTTATTTTATATATTTTTATATATTTATATTTATATATTTTATATATTTTTTATATACCAAGTAAACTATACCAATAAATATATCTGCCTTTTGAAGTGTGTATATAATATAGATATGACGATTGAAAAGACAGATATGTTTATTACAAACAAGTGGTATCTGTGAGATACGCGCGCTCGCCTGCGTCGGTCTAGGAGGCGCGCCTATCGGAAGTTTAAGGAACTTTCGATAGAGTAGTGGATGTAGTGAATAATAGGTCGATAGGTAAATATTTAATTTACGGATAATGGCGAAGGCAGCTAAGATTCTTATACACCGGCTTTTACCCGATTATATACCGACGAAAAAAAATCTCCCAAAACAAAAACAAAACATACTATTCATCTTGTGAGGCTATACCTCTTACGTTACTTTACCAAGAAATCCTCGCGCGAGTTAATTCAAGTTGAACGGCGTATGAGTGTCTGATCCAACATCAAAAACCCGTCTGACTCGGTCGAGTGTTTCTACTCGTCTTACAATGTATTCAGGGTGGTAGTTCCATGTTCTGATTGGTTTCTAAAAATAGATGTGATCGCAGTTTTGTTACCATATATGGTATGAATTGCTTCGTACTTAACTCCCCCCTATGTTAGTTAAATTTGCCCTCAATTTTCATCAATTTCAATAAGGTGTTCCAGTCCTTTTTTCTTTAAAATTCTACAGTATACTTTGTTTACATTTCTTCTAAATTTCAATTTTTTGTATTCATTATATCGTTTCATTCCTTTACAAGTTAGGAATATTAAAAGAGCAAAAATTACAATTGTTCCGATAAACATGAAGAAACTTTCAATTGGACTGTTTTCAATAGGTATCATTAATTTATTCTGGCTTGAATATTTGTAAATTTGTGAGGTGACTCTATTTTTAATATATCTTTTATTTCGACAAGATTTGTGTCTTCATGAGATGACCAATTTTCTGCTTGTTGTTTGTTATTTATGAATTGTTCATTATTTATAACAAAACTGTCAAAGAAGTTTACAAAATATTTTTCTGAATATGTTCTGTTATAAATTTCGTTAGTTCCAGTTATTAAAATAATTTCTGGATTTATTCTTTTGATTTTCTGATCATTTTCCTGGATCACATTACATTTTTTTTATCTGCTAGTAGTGGTATTGTACAATTATTATCTTTAGATATTTCACATACAAAAAATTTATTTAACAGTTCTTACAGGATTCTAGTGGAATATATTCGTTGTCTTTATATGCTATATTATCGTGTAATTGATATTAACCATACTTGTTGACTAAACTAATTAGATCATAAGATTCTGCATCAAATGTTACAACAGGATATTTATAAATAAGTACGATTGTTTTTGGGTTTTCACGGTAAAGATAATTGCATATTCTAATACATAAATGACTGGTATGTTATTTTCTTCATTTTTTTTACTTCTTTGACTTCTTTAAGGTTCAAAATGTTGGATGAAAGGATTTGCTTCATAGCTAGATTGATTGCTTCTAATAAATTTTCTAATTCAATGTATATTTCATTTAGTGTTTGGGAATAATGGATATGGGCTTCAAATAAGGAATTGATTCTTTCGGCAAAGAATGTATTAATTTGTTTTTGTTTATTATTATTTTCTTTTATCTCGTTTATAGATTCCTCTTTTTTGATTATACCATCGTGATCTGGTGGGCCAGTTATAAATTTGAGTGCTCAGCCTAACAAGTTTAGAGCTCTTTTAGATCTGCGCTCGTATATTTGGTACAGAAGGGTTTTAATTCTGTTGATAGTTCTCATATCAGTTTTTTTTTAAATCTGTACTACTCTTTATTTCGTTAAGTATACTCGAAATTTGTTTTGTGCTGCTGCCTGTTTAAGGGTCATTGCTAGCATTAGCTTTATTATTATTTGTATTCCGAATATCATCTTTATGGATGGTCTTCCCTCGGGTAGTTAAGATTGTGTTTCCACGATCTTCTTGAACGATGTGTTTCTTGAACTTGGGTTCCTTCTTATTTCGCCTGTTTTCTTTTTCGAATATGGTTTCGTTGGGATGAAACAGTTTAAAGATTCTGTTTTTATTCTCGAATTTTAACATTTTCTGTTGATGTTCTACGATTCTATCCTTTATATATCTAAATTTTTCATGATTTAAGTGAATTTCTATAGGTTTTATATTAGTTACTGAGTGAGTGGTATTGTTGTACTCATGTACTGCGTTATAAATTTCCACATCAGGTTTCGACTTACTCTGAGCTGACAAAATTCTTGTTAACTCGAGTATTGTAGAATGAACTCGCTCTACTTGTCCGTTCGTTTGCGAATGCTGGACAGGAGTCTTATAATGATTTATATTCAATTTGTTCAACAGGGTTTCTAACGATGCACTAGTGAATATGCTTTCGTTATCTGTTGTTAAATTCTTTATTTTAGGGAATATTGTTCGTATTATTTGTTCGATGTGATTTACGATTTTTAGTTTATTCGGTATCGCATGGAAATACGTGTATTTAGAAAATTTATCTATACACGATATGTAATAATTATTAGACATATGAAAAAGGTCCATGTGTATGAATTCGCCTGCTGTTTCAGGGATAGGAGTTCCTTTAGCTTCATGCTTTTTCGGATGTCTCTCATATTTGTTTGTTAAACAGTTTTCGCAATTGTCAGCATATTCTTTGAGGTCTGCCTTCATGGTGGGCCAGAAGTATAGAATTTTTGCATCTTCGATATTATTCCTGAAGTTGCGATGAGCTCTATTATGTATTTTCATTGCACAATATTTTTGTTTTTCTAAGTCAGGAATGTCCTCGATTAGAAGGGTCGTATGAACAATTTTATATTGAGAAAATTCATTTTTTATTGCATTTTTAACGTGATACCAAAGTTCGGTATTGCAATGTATTGGCGTTATAACCTTAGGATTTAATATTGTTTTCAGATTTCCCAAGAGGAAGGCTTGATTAGTGAATTTTATTATCCAGTTTGTATAACCTGTGAATGGGTTTGAAGTTTCAACCTTTTCTTCTAAAGAATTTTCTAAAAGAATTCTGGTTTTAAATTTATTTACCGGTTGGTCAATTATTTTGAAATGGTTGTCGGGAGTACTGAGGCCTGAAGGAATGTCGGATGGTATACTTTGTATGGAATTATCGTCTATAGAGTTATGATTTAGTTGTTGACGACTTAAAGCGTCTGCTACTGTATTTTCCTTGCCTGGTTTATATACAAGTTTTGCGCCGTATTCTTCTATTAAGTTTTTCCATCGCTTTAGTTTCGCGTTGGGGTTCTTTTCAGAAATTGAATAAACGAGGGATTGGTGGTCTGTGAAAATTGTGAGGTCAGCTATACCGTAAAGGTGGTTTCTTAGCTTTTGAAGCGACCAAATTATAGCTAATAGCTCTTTCTCATTAGTGGAATAGTTTTGTTCAGTTTTATCGAGAGAACGGGATATTAACATAATAGGTTTACCTTCTTGGCTGAGTGAAGCGCCGATTGCAAAGTTACTCGCATCAGTAGTGAGCTCGAAAGGTTTTTCGTAGTTAGGTTGGAACAACTCGATTTGTTCTTGGAGTTTGACTTTTAAATGGTTCATGGCGTCTTTGGCAATAGGATCTAGTTGAATTGAAATAGATTTACTTTTATTTTTTCCAACTGAGGCGTTGTCTCCTTTTAAAATGTTTGTGAGAGGTTTTGCGATTTTCGCAAAGTCTCTAATAAATTTACGATAATAGGAGGCGAGTCCCAAAAATGATCTAAGTTCTTTCAAATTAGTAGGTTCTGGATATTCTTTGATAGTTTTGATTTTCTCAGGGTCTACGGTTATTCGTCCGTTCTTTATTATATGACCGAGATACTCTATTTCGGTTTTAAAGAAGTGCGATTTTTCGTTAGATATTTTCATATTAGCTTCCTTTAATGCTGCAAATATTGTTTTCAAATGTTCCATATGTTCTTTTTCATTCTGAGAGTATATTAATACGTCATCGATGTAAACATATGCAAATTTACCAATGTATGGTCGAAGAATGTCGTCGACACATCTTTGAAATATACTAGGAGCGTTTTTGAGACCAAATGGCATTCTCAAGAACTCGTATTTTGCTCCGTTTATAGAGAAGGCTGTTTTCTCTGTGTCTTCTTCTTTGATTTTGATTTGGTGGAATCCCGATTCCAAATCAATAGATGAGAATATATTTGCTTTGCCCAAATTCTGGATAGTCAAATTTACAACAGGGATAGGATATCTATCCGTTATGGTTTGAGAATCAAACTTCTGAAAATCTATCACAAGTCTTCTCTTTGCATTACCATTTTCATCAATACCTTTCTTGGGTACAACCCATACAGGGGAATTGTACGGTGAACGGCTTGGCTTAATTATTTTCTGATCCAAAAGTTTCTGGATTTCTTTATTTACGAATTCATTATCTTTGTAAGGATATGGGTATTGTCTAGTCCAAATCGGATCATTAGACTTTGTACGAATAGTAGCTTCAATGGTTGTAGTGAAGGGAAGGGATTTGTTGGGAGAATGGTTTTTCCTTAAATTAAGTATCTCATTTTCGTAATTTGGATTATTGATTGTGAAATTTACGCAATGATCAAACTTTTTGCTATTTGTATACATTTTAAGTGATTGTTTGAGCAAATTTAGTTCAAGGCCTAACTTTTTGAATCCTTCTACTCCTAATAAGAGTTCGTACTCAAAATTGTTGAGGACATAAAATGTAATTTTCGTTTTAAAGATATAAATTATTCGTTTATACGTTATTTTTTCTTTGCCATGCATAGTTGACATGGTGAAACCTTTCTTTAATTTAATGTTTTTTCCTAGAGTGCTTTTTTCGGTTATGTAGTTATTCGTAGATCCACAGTCTAGAAGCATTTTAACATTTCTTATCCGGTTTTTTTCCTTTCAGGTAATTCCATATATGGCAAACCCCGGTTTATCCTAAAAAATTACTAGCATCAAATTCGTCGAATTCCGTTTCGTAATTCGTGCCCATGGATACGGTATTGTCGTACCCGCATTTGTCTATTTTATTGACTCTTTGGGATTTGTGAGCCTGATCTTTATTGTGTGAGATATTGTCGTCTCTTTCTCTCTTGGATGGTGGTGTCGGTTTATTATCGTAGAACCTATTATTCGTTCTGAATGGTTGATGTAGATTGTACGCTTGTGTTTGTCTATACCTGCCGCTATTGTCAATTTCCATCGGTTCAGGTTTTTGTAATCCATTTTGTGGTCTAACTTGCTGTTGGTTCGCATTTGGAAAATGTCTCATATTCTGATGTTGGCGTGGCCGGTGGAATGGTTTTTGCATAGCTTGGTGATGATTTGGTGTCTGATGTGTCATGTTGGGTTTTTGTACCTGGTGCTGTCTTTGATGATTCTGTCGCCTGTCGAAATACAAATACATACTATCGTGCTGGATCGTCTGTGCAAAGGCGTATGCATCGGCTAAAGTGGTTATTTCTCGTCCGCATAGTATGTTCGTAATTGAGATGCTGTTGACTCCGAACGTGAAAACTCGTACTGCATTTTCTTCTGTCGCTCTACTCATGTTCTCGACTGTTGCACTGTCGGTGTATGAAATTTCAATCTTTGACAAACATAGATTTAAATGTTCATTTAGTTTGTGATAGAATTCGTTCACTGAATCTATTCCTTGGCGTATTCGCATCATTTCGTCGTTTAGCACGTAAAGTGGTCTTTTGTCGGCATAAACGCTATCCAAAGTTCTCATTATAGCGTGGAAATTATGTATTGTGTTACAATTGATCAAAACTTCTGCAGCTGCACCAATTATTTTGCTGCGAATCATTAGTAATGCTTCGGCATATATGTTTTTATCGTTAAATTGCCGATCGATTTGTGTAGCAATGTCACCATTTTTCTCCAAGGTCGATATTTCTTGATGTCGCCGTCAAATATTCTTAGGCTTTTGAATATGTTTAGATTTACATCTTTTTCGCTGGCATATCTACAGCTTTGTTCTACCAGGACTTGTGTGGCTGGTTGTCTGGATGAGAGCTGAGTCTCTAAATTCGCTAATTTCGTTGCGATTTCTGTGTACATCGCTCTAAGTACCTCTATTTCTTCAGTCATTTTGATTTCGTTTAAATTGCGTCGTTTGTTAAAACAATCTCCTCGTTGGATTTTCCTCAACCTCACTTTGATAGACTCTATTTTTAATTATTTTTATTTATTGGTTACACGTTAGCCTCTTCGTGTAGTTATGGCGTAAAAGCTTGCCACCAATTTCTTACTGAGACTTTTATTGCACTCTTTACACTTTTAAGGATTACACTTTACATTTGGTTTCACAATTTTGCTTAAAGTCTATCACTTTTTACATACAGGTAAAGTGAATTATTACTTACAATGAATTATTTACAAGTTGTAGTAAATGCTTGATCCTCGTTTTACGTCTTGAAGATTTTGATTCGACGTCCTGCAAATATCGCTTGATGTCTCTTTTGCTTCAGATGATCACCGCTGTAGTTTGTAGGAATTGATTTGGCTGGGACGCTTGATTAAGCTGCAACTCCTTTGTTTGATACTCCTTGGAATCGGATATCTTGTTGAAAGGTAGCTGTGTAGAACGGGACCTTGTTTTCGGCTGTTCGTTTATAGCTGGCTGGAATCCGCTAAGTTCTTCGATCATGCCTTGGTAACTCGGTTGATCGTTGTCGACTTGCTTTTGCTTCCTTGTTGCAAGTTTTGGAGCAATCCCGGTTGAGCCCCCAGTTAATTCAAGTTGAACGGCGTATGAGTGTCTGATCCAACATCAAAAACCTGACTGACTCGGTCGAGTGTTTCTACTCGTCTTACAATGTATTCAGGGTGGTAGTTCCATGTTCTGATTGGTTTCTAAAAATAGATGTGATCGCAGTTTTGTTACCATATATGGTATGAATTGCTTCGTACTTAACTCGCGCATACCGAGACCTACCCGAGAGTTAAAAATTTCTTTACGTTATTTTGATCTACGTGTGAAATTCCCAAACTACTCAAAAAAAACGAAGGATTACCGCGTTCAGGAACAATCTCTCTTCTTATTTATTATCTGTGCCGTAAACATGTGTAACTATTCACGTAAATTCTTTACTTTTTTATCTTATTTGATTCTAGTTGTGTTTTATGCTTATTTTAGCTTTAATTTCAAGAAAAAAATCAATTTTTAGGTTTTGTACGTTCTCCAAATACCTCACATGAATTTGTAGTTTGCTTTTTTTTATTTCTATATATTAAACATGGCTGATTTTATAGTGTGGGCGAAGGAGGAAGGGTACACATATATATTTCTTTTTCTTGTTATCGATGCAAAATAAATCTTTTTACAGAAAACCGTCAATCAATTGTGACTCTTCAACTCAACTAACTGTTATTTTGGGCCTTCGCATTGTGTACGACAACTTAAGTTGCGACTTGCTTTTTAAATTTAAATAATCCATGCGCATTTTAATCGACATTAGACGAGTTTGCCTACATTCCATTCGCTAAATCTAATGTTCAGGCACTTCTGAACTTAAATTGATTTTTTTTATGTTTATATTCTTCATCACCTTCCTTACCAGGTAAACATTACATATCCTATCTGCACGAATTAGTCGGTATGAAAAACTTTTAACACAAATCCTTCGGCTCCTTTGTTTCCTCCTGTACATTATACAGATTAATATTATGATATAGGTGGTTGGTAACGATAAAAAAAATTGAAAATCTCGATTGTTGTTACTGATTTTCGGCTCAATAATCCAAAAAGGTTTGAGGAACACTGCACTTCCGTTACTGCTAGATGCAATATAAGATAATTCAAGGAAAATTGCGTTGTGGGTGGTTGTAAATTTAATGAGACTGAAAAATGAGAGATAGCCTTCCCGACGACAAATTCTCGGGTTCTTGCATTCACAAAACACATTAATTATCATTAATGTTCAATGTGCGTCGTCAGTGTGCAGTGCCCCGCATAAGTTTTCAGTCGTCCAATCATCGACGCAGAAAAAAACAATTCTGCTTAGAACCTTACCACACGGGTCGACCTTACAAACCAGACTCCGTTTTTGCACTTTGTCAAATTTCTCCGTCCGCCCAGCCGGCACTAACAGGACTCTTTTTACTACCATCAGCGACTCAACTTCCGATCCGACAACGGTTCTCTCGCAAGAACCGGTCGGGTAGCTGCCAAACCAGATTCCCATGATGTGACTGGTTTTCAGGTCGACGTGAATTGGAAGCGGGGTTGCCGCTCCTGAGGGCACCATACCACCCGCCGCAGCCAGTCTACTGCCTTGTATATTGAAATGACCTCTAGCTGAAAAACACTGCAGTGGTCTGGAAGCCGGGAGGATAGTTTTAGGCCAAGCTGTTCTGAGAAAACGCCACAGCCAACTTTTCCATCCATTTTGAAACTATCAGTGTACTTAGATGTCGGCCGATTCCTGCATCCCACCTCTTTCTCTGAAACCATGATGAGAGAAGGGGACGCAAGGGCTACTTCCCCTGGCTTTGGTCCATCCTTCCGAAGTATGGTGGAGCGGCCAATAACTCGCTCCTGCCAGAGATGTAGTGATTTTAGTCAAATCATAGAGCACTTGGCCTGCTGTCTCGTGAGGAGCTCCGTCGGGAGCCAATTCAATAGCATAAACAGTGAATTTGTCTGGCTAGTGCGTAAGGTCCCGGTGATTGCAATAGCTGCAATCCTTTTGACCCCGTTTAGCTGGTTTGCATTAGATGTTTTTGCAATAGCTGACCACCAAACAACTACGCCGTACAGAAGGGTTGGTTCCACCATGGCCGTATAGAGCCATGTTACAATTTTGGGTTTCAATCCCCAATTTTCCCAATAGCTCTTTTGCAGCAGTAGATTGGCCATGCCGCTTTGCGCGCTTTTTCTTCTGTGTTCGCTTTCTACGCGAGCTTGGAGTCCAGGAAAAGACCCAAAAATATAACTTGATGAGACGGTATGAGGCTTATCTCATCGAGTTTGGGTGGGAAAAATCGTGAAATTTTATACCTTCTTATGAAGAGCGCATATTCCGTTTTCTGCGGATTAATCCCTAGACCACACTCTTTGCCCTACTAGGTGAGAAAACCCGAAGCAAAGCTTAGTCTTTCAGATGGGGTGTTAACGAATTTTCCCGATATTGCTATTGCAACATCATCTCTGCAAGACCTCCTTCCTAAGGTTCTATTTCCTAGTGTGGAGTCTGCTGCTCAGCAGTTGTCCGATAAACTTCATGAGGTTGTCGGTCAACACTGCTTTCCCCGAGTGCTTTGCCAATAGTCTTATGGCTGACATTGTTGAAAGCCCCTTCTATGTCTAGAAAAACCGCTTGCGTGTATTCTTTGACGCTTAGCGATTTTTCGATGTAGCTGGTGAGCGAGTGAAGAGCTTTTTCAACGGATCTTCCTTTTGTGTATGCGTGCTGCGCATTGTAGACTGGTTTCAGAGCAGCTCTCAGGCTGTCCTTCGCAGCTTCACTAAATCTCCTGCCCTTAACAGGATTCGGTGTGACCTATCTTGGTCTTTTGTTAATCGGCAGTTGGACGCCCAGCTGACTTGAGCAGACTCATTAGATCTACATCATTTATGAACTGCCCCTTGCTTAGGAATGGAGGTTCTATGAGCCTCTATTGTGTTGGTTGCCCATTCAAGGGAGATTTTGTCTTTTTGGGAAAGACCATCAGGGGGTAAATCTTTCAGCCTTTTAGGGATTTTGAAAGTAGATCTTCTGTCCCTGTAAGCCGCAACTGAAAGGTTTTGCTGTCCACTTCTCTTCCGGGCTGAGTGCATCTTCCTTACCGAGCTTTCCTGTATTCATTGCAATTAGGCTTCTCCTTCGCAGCCGCTATCTCCACTCGTTGTGCAGTTCCCCTGAGACCGCATGGCTATATATGCCGAAGCAGGGTAGCCATGCAAAGTTTGGCACATTCCCTTATTAGAATATGTGCTCAGAGCCGGGCAAGAGAATAGTTAGAAGTCCACACTCAACTAAACCCACACGGCCAGACTGGTGGCGACGAGTTTTGAACGTACCGTAAGGCCTGCCAGGGTTTTACCGGGACGGAGGCAGCAATGGCATAAGCCTGAAAGCAATTTTCGCGAAATGGCACTCTTGCGTACTCAGCTGACAGAATACCACAGCCACCAGCCCAAAGCATCCGATATAGTCGTTAAGACGAAAGAGTTGTCCGAGAACATTCAAATGGATAGAGTAAAATAAAAGATATAGCGGTACGAAGTTGATGTGAAATTTTGGTGGAGTTGGTTGATTTTAAGTCAAAATTTTGTAATTGTGTGATTACATGGCTGAATCTCGGTGAATGGGATTTGGAGCCTACGCTAGAAAAGTAACCCTCAAAATTACATACAGAACTGAGCTGGCATCGCCTTTGTTGCTAAGTGGAAGCTGAACCCGAAATCAAATTGGTTTGCACGACAAACTGGTTTGTTGGCACATGCCCATAATTGAACTTCCCTGAGATCAATGAGAAGAAAGTCTTGTTGATATAAAATTTCACCGTGATTCCATTCGCTCAGACATTATATCTCATTTTACTCCGAACTAAAGCCGACCAAAGCCAGACAGAAAAATTTCGGTATGGTGCGTAATTGTAGCTCACTAAAAACAACCAAATGTGTCAATGAAGCCTTCGGTATAACTCAATTCGCCTTAGTTTTGTTTTTTGCCTGATTTAATGATAACTGAGGGAGCGAAAAGTTGGCTGATGCTTCCTCTATGAAGACGGCAGGACTACAAAGTCGTGGAAACATCAAGATTTAGAGGGGACTTGTAACTAGAAACATGCAAATTCTTTATGATCCAATTCAATACCGATTGGGATGGGTAAGAGTTGCACTTCTCTAGTTAAGCAAAAGACTGTAGACTTGAAAGAGTCAGGCTTCTCATATCGAAAAATTACCAGCTGCCCAGAGTGTTCCATAAAAATGGTTTATGGGGCACTGAACCACAAAAAGCCGCAGAATTGTCCAAAATATTCCTCGGACTAAAAGAGCTCGAAAAACATCAACAACGAATATATTGAAAACCAAATTGCCCAAAAAGATCAGCGGTTAAAGTGTATAGCCGACTCTTCGGGGAAAGTGGTGATATTGCGGTGAGAACAGTCAAAAGACGTTCTGCGGGGACCGAACTACATGGCTAGAAAGCCAGGAAGACACAGGCAAATAATCGGAAGAAAAAAATGGACTTCGTTCGGGAACATTTAGCATGAGAAAACGAGTTCAAATTCATCCTTTGAGTGACGAAACAAAAATAAATCGCATTGAATCTTATGGCAGGAGATGTGTAGCACGACCAACAATCAAACACCTTACACACTATTGGCCTATCGAAATGAGGCGAATGTAATTGTGATGCTCTTGAGTCAATAATTATGCTAAGATAATTAAATAACGAAATATGGTATTACCAATTGGATTATATAATTATGAGCACGTAGACGTCATCAACGTAACTTCACCCAGTCGAACTGCAGCGTAGGGAACAGAGCCTGCAGTTTTGGGGTTACTGTTGACGTAACGGAGGATGCACTTCGAATTTGTATCATCAAAACTAGCAGATGACACATACGGCAATGATTTGAGCTAGAGTTGGAAACCGTGTGTTTCCTATTTCTATTACTTTCCAGGTTCTTTATAACTGTCATGGTGTTGAAATTGAATTCTGGCAATGAGTTGCAGATGAAGTTATCTTTTGTGGTTGTATGGTTGATTTTCCCAAATACAGTTAGATCGATCTTAAGGTTCTCCTAAAATTTCCTTAATTCTCTTCCCTTGCCGTTTATTTATATGTTGCCGTTTTAAAAGTGGAAAAGCTTTGTTCATAAAACACTTTCGGGGGTAAAGGGACAAGTGAAATTGATGGGTTCTTCTTATACTACGAACATAACTGTTTTCTGGGTGGGATATTTAAATTTTTCTGGCTACTTCCAAAGGTTTGCAATTGGCAGGCTCATTCTGGACTATTACACAATTTAAAATTATATTGCCTTCTACGTGGGTGGATTTTCCACACAAGAATCCCTTTTTTTACTCCGGGGTCTCTTCCTTGCTAGTGTTGGATGTTGCTCGGGACTAAGAGGATGTATGGCTTCGACATTATTTTTGGGATACTTTGTATAAGAATTGGGATTAGGTGTAAAAAATTATTACGTTCAAGCGCATAGCGTCGTTGACATCCATATTACCAGTAAAAAGTTTCATAGTTATTCAAAGTCCATTTATTGATCCTTGTTTGTTTCGAATTTTTGGTAATAGTTTACTAAGCGTGGTTTGTGTAACTCAAGTTTTGTGGTATTTAAGTATTGTAGTGGAGGGCGGGTATTTCCAGTGTCTGGCATTGCGTTGTGGTTAACCTATATTTTATTGCTGTTTTTTTCCATTACTTGTTGCAGTTTCTGTTCAGTGTTTGGATAAATTTGTTCTTGAAATTTCATTTATGTTAAGTTTTTTTAAAATTCGTGATCATTGTCAAATGTTACTTTTTATAGGAATTCATGGATGTGGAGTATGGTTGGTTGCAGAGTATATTGCGATATTGTATGCTATTACTGTCTCGTTTAGGATCTCATCATGGCCTCCGCATATAGTCTTTTCGTTTACAATACGGTAGATTTTTGCTCGGGTTGGAGGAGTTACTAGTGCTTTGTGAAAGCGAGTTCGTATGGAGATGTATATTATAGTTGCAACAACATTTTTGAGGATGTTTGAAATAAATTTCACACTCTGATTCGTAATGAAGATCTTTGGAAGTTTTTTGAATTCACAGCGTGGAGGACAGGAAACGATAATATTTTCTAGGTATGCAAGGCACATTTTCAATACATTAACCATGACCGTTTGAAAAGTGGCTGGGGCATTTTTTGAGCCGAAAGGCAAACAAACGAATTCGTGAGGCCTATCTTCTACCGTGAATGCGGTATTACCTATGCCCTAAAGGTTTACGTCGATTGGATGAAACCCGCTTGCCAAATGGATAGTCGAGAAATACTAGCACCGTTCTAACTTATCCAGAGTTTCATTAATGTTTGGGATGGGGTATTCCCGCTGACGGACTTCTCGTTATGCTTCCGGTCATCTTTTACCAGACGCTACTTTTTCTTTCCACTAGCATCTTTATTCTATGGAACATTCCAAATCGGAGAGGTCCAAGGCGAGAAACTATATAGATAATATTATTCCCTGCTCCAAGATTTGCTAGATTTGTGATTAAAGTCCCTCATTATGAACAAATGAAACCCTATATGATCTTGTATAGATAGATGTATCATCCGTTGTCTGGATATGATATTATATGTTATATGTGAATATGAGGTTATTCTCTGTTTGAAAAAAATCCTCTTGTTTCCTGCATAACCCGAAAAGATCGTCCTTCTCCTCATCTCTTAGATGGAAAGTACAAATGAGATAAGCAATGTCACAATAGTTGACAGGGTTTGAATTGGGGGTGAAAAATTTTGAAGTTACTTATTTCACAGATGCCTTGTGCGTTAAATTTTTGGACTTTGATGGTTTAATCCCCACAAATTTCGTCTTGATTCAATTTTTTGGTTACTTTGATAGTACTAAACAAATAGAAGTCACGATGAATGGTTTCAGATGCAGTTACATATTTGGAAATTTTGCTTTGAACCAAATATATTTCTTTCTTTTCGACATCCACTTGCAATTCTGCTAAAAACTTCAAGTCTGCTGGGACATTTTATTTGGGTTGGGTTTGAAATGAACGGGTTTGGCATTATTTTTAATCACCAAGCTCTTATAAGATTGGATTTAGCTGCTAGCTTAAAAGAGCATCCAGTCTCCATAGTTCACCGAAGAAAGTTCAAAACTAGAAGATGACGATCTTTTCTCTTGTCTTATTGAATTCCGCAAAATGAGTTAGAGTGATTCGCTTATTCGACTTTTGACTGTTGAGGATCATCAATATTGAAGTTGCGTCTATTTCTTCTAATGGACATACTCTACGTACCCGATGTTGTCAGTAGGATGTTTATGGAAAATCTAGATCCAAAATTTCGTTATCAAAGTTTTGTTCGAGCTACTAGTCAAAGTTTTCGTCTTTTGTTTCATTGTTTTCGTAGTTATAATAACTTTCCAAATTTTGAAAATGTGCACTTATGTTTTGTTCCGGCTTGTTGGAGGATCTATGTTGAACAATTTATTTGAAGTGCAGTTTTAAGTTTAGGTAGCTGCTAAAAATTTAATAACTCTCCTCAAAAGGCACCCACTTGGAGGAGCGTTATTAAATTTTTGTTTGGCTGCGTAAATAAAGGTGTTCTTATATACAGTGGCCGGCATATACATTGAGACAATTGCAAACAAAATTGAGACCTCACGATTAAGGGAGAAGTACGGCAGTGCAAACATCAAATTTATTGAAAGTGTAACAAATGATCACTATTAACAATAAATACTTAAAACAAAGCAAAATTAGTAAGTAAAAAGAAAAAAAGAGCCAAGCAAATACACTTTGAGACACCGGCAGAAACATTGAGACAGCGAAAGAAACTTTGAAATTTATTATTTATTATTTTAATAAGTGCTACTTAGTACTTCGTCTGAAAGCCTCGAGCTTCTAGAATAGCACTCAAACGTCGCGGCATCGATGAAACCAATTTATGGAGGTGAGGAATTGGAATTTTAGCCTATTTGTCTTTGAGACGTTTTATGAGGTGGTTGCGACTGCTAATAGGGTTTTGCGGATCTGCCGTTCTAAGTTATCCCACATGTGTTCTATTGGAGTGCAATCTGGTGATTTTGGGGGCGTTTCCAGAACAGTTATATAACACCCATTTTCTTGTTTTATGGGCTTTGTGTTTCGGGTCGTTGTCTTGGTAGTATGTAAACGTCCTCAGAATCCCCAATTTTTCTGCGCTGCTATGTAAGTTCTGCCTCAAAATATCTATGTACGTCTCTGCAGTCATAATTCCATCAATGATAGCAAGTGATCCGACTCCCGAAGCTGCGAAACACCCCCATACCTTAACATTTCCACCACCGTGTTTGAGAGTTACACGAAAGTTTTTGAGTTGCAATTCCGTATTCGGCTTCCTCCAAACCTTCTGCTCGCTGTCATTTTCAAATTTTGACTCTTCCGAGAGTATGTTGTTCCAAAAAATTTCGGGTGCATCAATATACTTGGCAGCAAAGTCGATGCGTTTCAGTTGGTTCGCCGCGCTAATGAATGGTTTTCGTCGGGTCATACACGAATTGCATTCCTTCCTGTTCAAAATTCGACGAACTGTTTTGTCCAAAATTGGAGCCTCACGTCTCGCGGATAGGTCAACCGTGATTTGCGAAGCACTCACTTTTTGGTTCTGGGCCACACATCACACAATAAACCGTTCATCTTTTTCGGAAACTTTCGAGGGGCGTTCCGGGGTTTCCTTAAAGTCGATTCTATCGTCGTCGTTGAATCTTTTTATTATATTATAGACAGTGAGCCGCGGTAGTTGCAATAACGACATAATTTCCTAAACTGTCAATTTTCGCTTCTCCAAGGAAATGTTTCCCGATTCTTTCGACATCTTCAATTCACTTCGACAGGAATCGTCCATTCGCGCACACTAATTGCTAAATTGTATTAGGAATAGTGTGACTCATTTACTTTGATGAGCCTTTTGCCGTTTTCGGTTATTTAGAATCAGCACAGTAGCGTCGATATGTGAATGAGTTGTGTTGTCTCAATGTTTCTGCTGGTGTCTCAAAGCTTATGCCGCGTTAATTTTTTCTTTGCTAGGCTCTTTTTTTTCTTTTTACTTACTAATTTTGCTTTGTCGTTAATAGTGACCATTTGTCACTTTTTCAATACATTTGATGTTTGCACTGCCCTACTTTTTGCAGAATCGTGATATCTTAATTTGTTTGCAATTGGCTCAATGTAAGTATATGCCGGCCACTGTAGTTATTTGAAGTAAGTGATATTATTTACTCTAAAATTCGATGGCTTGAGTATGGTGGTATCATATCTAGCGTAATAACAAAATACCGTCAGTAGATTATCCGACTTATTTGCTCTAATGATAGGAACAAAAGTTACTCTGAAACCCGTTAGGATTTCTTTAAGACACATTTTATCTTGCAAGTCACGTTTTGCTTTTACAACATTCGAATTACTCTAGTGAATTTGTACGTATTAAATTTTTTGTCAATATCTCAATTATTTCACTATGAACGTTCAATTGACTTGCTACTCTGTTTTAAACCGTAAAGGTCTCTTATAAGTGAAGTTTCCTTGCACAAATTTACAAAATGCATGACTAAATTTAACATAATTTAGGTCCAGTCGGAAAGGGTCCCATACATGTTAAGTGCTTTGTTTGCTGGTACGTCTATCTTGTGAAGTTTGGCACTAATGGAAAGTTTGCCGTAAGGTAAATCAGTACAGTAAATCAGAGACCAGTACAGTAAATCAGAGACCAAATTTCTTTAACGTTGTTTAGAAATTCAATCCAAAATTTAGGACTCCCAGTAAATTTGGGTAGATCCCCGATTGCTTCCGGTATCAGTAAAGCATTCCCGATATTGGCCGGAGCTATTACCGCATGATTAGAACTACTTTTTGTAGTCATTTGCAAAAGGATCCGATCGTTCAATATAAACCAATCAAAATCCTATTGAAATGTTCAAAGAAAGCACATTTTCACTTTTATTAAAAACGGTAAATTCTAACACTTTGAAATACTTCTAAACACTCATGATTCCGTTTTATCTTTTGTATGCTTTTAAAAATGTTTTTAATAAAATAGTTTTGATTGTGCATATACATACCTTTAAAAGTGGTGACAACTGAAAGAGAGTTTTAAGGATTTATAGTGAAATGAAACAAAATTCAACCAACGCCAAAATTTGATGTCTTCATTGTCAAACTGCTCCTTTGGTATATTGTTTATTGCATTATTTGTTGTTATTTTATTGAATATTTGCCAATTCACTGAATTCTGGCTCAATTACACGGGTTACTACCATGCTACCGGTTGTTGCGTTATTCTTTCCGATATTCCTGCGAATTGAAAACTTTTTTTTGTGCGTAAAATACTCCGATTAACCGTCAAATTTTATATCAGAAATTTTCCAAAACTGGACCATTGACTGCAAAAATAACGCCAGCTCTTTCAATTTCACATAACAAACAACAATATTGGTTTGAGAGAGGTTGATTCCATAATTTTTGGTTACATACACTTAACTGCCATGGCCGCATGAGATGCGCTTTTTATGAGATTATATAAGTGCTTGCTCAGATGCATGGGCTAGTCAAACGAAACGCAGGTACAACTACATTCAAACAGTTATAGTGTTATTGGCTTATTAGAAATGAGGTGAAACCTATTGTTGTTCTATTAAATCAGTAATTAAGCCAAGATAATAGACTAACCATGTATGGTTTTATCTTTGTATTTTATCATTATGATCACCCAAACCTCATCGACGTAACTTAAGCGAGAATTTTGGGGAGACTTGAGTAGGAGCTAAAGCCTCGAAAACTGAATGATTTTTCATCGATATGTTGTTTTATTTCACTGGAATTTCGTAATCGAGCATTTACATTGCTGAATTTCTGTAAACCAGATTTGAGGCTCAAGCAACGATATCACGCGCCAATTTGAACTAGCCTGTCAGATGCCATTGATAGTAAGACAGACACTTTCATACAAAATTCCTCGGGGTTAGATCGGGAAGAGCTGTACCCTACATGCTGAAAGTGTAGTAGTAAGCAGACGTAAATATGCTCAAAGTGAAATAGGGCGCCGATGTTAATTTTGCTCAAAGTGTACTAGTAGCGACAGCCAACTATATTAAGCCTTCTTCAATAGCTTGAAAGTATATTAACCAAGCTAAACTGTACTACTACGCCAACACCAAAGTGTATTACTAAATGGAGTCTTGTAGGAGTGAAGATTGTTTCGCAAGTAGTAAGACAGACACTTTCATAGAAAATCGTTCGGCGTTAGTAAGGGACGACATGTGCCCCTACACATGCTTAAAGTGTGTTACCTCGGCTAGCTGCCCGACACGAAAGTTTATTAGTGGATCAATAGCTTTTTCTATGAAGATCTGGTTTTGAGTCAGGCCGGCTGGCTGTATGTGAGTGGGCGAGCGTGTGTGCTATGCGATGGATAATGAGCTGGATTTTTGAGAGCGCTGGTTTGAATGCGGAGAGAGTGGTTTTGATATGGGGTATCGTGAGCGAAGTGAAGAGCCCGAGCGTTGTGTTTGAATAGAGATGGATATAGTTCTAGCAAGATCAAAAATCAATAGTTTTGAATAAAAATATCGTGGAGAAAACCACATGGCAATCGTAGGGTAAAAATCAGAGACTGGTTGTCGTTTTGTTATGAGTCAACGTCTGCGTGATCGCGATGCAAAAATTACACATCTTACACCGAAATATTTGTAATAGACAAAAAAATATTTGTAAAGTTGCTACATTTCAATTTTATGTTCGTAAATGTTGTCTCCTAAGGGTAACATATTCCATATTCTGCTTGACAAAGTCCCATGATTATTGTGTTTATTAAAAACACCTACATGCGTGTTTCCTGCAATAAGAATACGAGTTTTCCAGAATAAGCCGGGAACGATTCCTTTTACTGATTTGTCTACTTCATTATCGTATTTATAGAATCAAAGTGCCATTTCTTATTGGGTCGTTGGATTTTCTTACAACATACGTCGAAATTCATTAATACTAGCACACAACACGTGTGCTCACATTTTTAAGAGTTTCTTTGATTTTGCAACGCAACAACTACTTGAATATTTTCTAGAGAATATTTGTTTATTCCCTAAGCTTTTATATTGATTAAAGTGCCTATTCGTTTTTTTGCCAGACAGTTTTCTAAGTTTTAATATGTGCCATTTTCCAAACGACTGATTCAAATGTGCCATCTCGTTATATTTTGTCTTGCCACATGCGCCGTCTCAAATATTTTACTTTGGCAGCCCTTATTTCATTGAATCCATGACGTAGAGTGCGTGAAATGTGCGAGCGAAATAGCATGACGATTTAAAAGTGAGACTACCTCTACGTCTATTTACCTTGATCGCGATGAAATGATGACTTTTGCTGGAGATGTTTTGGACAGGCTTCGGGTCTTCAGGGCGTGTAGATGCACGCTGATAAATTTCGCTTGAGACGCTTTGTCGTGGCGGCTGTCTTGATCGGCTCATGAATTTGGCTTGAGATGCTGCTTGATAACTGCCTGCAGGAAGATGAATGAAAGGAAAAGACAGATTGATTGGAAGATGTTGTTGTATTTAAATCGCAATAACACGTGGATGCAGATTTGCATGTCACGACGCTGACACGTGTCGAATGCAGAGACGGCGAGTGTTTTGTATAGAATTAACGATTTGCGGAAGAAGAATGAAAGAAAACGGCAGATTGATGGGGACATGTTTTTATCTGTAAATTACAATACCTGGTTGAACATCAACATCGTTTACTTTTGCTAATAATGAAGATTAAAAGACCGGAATTCATGAAAATAATTTGTTTGTTATTAATGAAAAATTGTACATGTGCATCAAATTGTCAATTACTATTTTTACAACTCCTGTAAGCATATTCACAGATGTAAAACAAACACGTTTATAATATGCAGACGAGATTGTAGAGGTTGACGAATTCAATCACCAAAAGCGATATCAGAATTGTTAGCATAACTGTTTTAAATATAGTAGAAAAAGATGGTCTTTGGTGTTTGTATGATTTTTTAAGTGCTTTATCATACGGGCCGCAAACGTCTTTACCGCTAGCAAACACACAATCTGGAGACAGACGTAAATATTCTGCTTCAGCATCAGATGGTGAAGTGATGGCACTCATTATCAGTAAGCAGAAGAATCACTTGACGTAGTCCTTCTAGTTGGTGTAAAAGTAACCGCTTTTCACAAGTTTCAGTACCTTCCTTTCCTCAAGATCCAGATTCTTGAATGTCTTCCAACGGTCGTATTTTTGCCTTAAGTTCAACATATTGACTGAAAGTCCGAATGCTACAGAACATCTTTTATATCAATCCAAGAATTATGAGATGGTGGAAATCCAAGCCATTTTACAAACACGTGATCTTCCTTCCGCTTCAAAATCCTCTCCACTAGATAAACATCAGGGTACATGACCTTTGTCAATTCTGTCTGATAAAAACCTCCATTGATGATATTATCTTGCATATTAATGGTACGTTGCCTTGTTGTGTTGTATTTATTCACCAATTTACTGCTAAGACTGAGCCAATGGTAATTTCCGTTCTTCAGCATTAACTCTTTCCACATTTTACTCTTCAGTGTGCGATTAAATTTTTCGGCAATTGGTGCTTTTAATGCACTGAATGTAGAATAATGGTTTGTTTCATAATATTTCATCGTCTGCTGAAATATTTTATTGAAAAATTCTTCGCCATCATCACTTTGCAGATTTTTGCCTTAGCTACATCATTGGAATTTTTATTTATGACGGGCAGAACCCAAGCGTATTTGGATTTTCAGATGCATACGCAGTCATATCAACCAGATCTGCTTGCCAAAGATCATCAATTCCCCTTATAACAACACGTCGGCATCTATAGTTTTTTCGTGCGGGTCTATGAAGTTCATACACATTTTGTCTTCTACTCATCTTGAAAAAAAGTGTAAATAAAAGATCTGTAATAGCTTTTATAAGAAGTTCTTTTTTTTCAAACACAAAAAAAATCTGCACGATAAACACCTTTTTACAATGATGGTAGCTGGACCGTCTGGTTGTGGGAAGATGACATTTATAGAAAATCTTCTTAGAAACGGTGCGATGATACGACCGTCAGTGAAGAAAATTATTTGGTGCAATGCCGAGAAGCATGCAATGCCCTTTAAGAATAAAGAATATATGGGCTTGGTTGGTTGGTTGGTTGGTTGTAGTGGCAGCCCCTTTTAATCCAAAGGTAGCTCACTTAGGCCACGAGAGGCCCATTGTGATACCACAGAATTTAAGGGCGGCACTAGAACCTGCGCGATGACGAGAACCATCCGGATTCCTGAATAAAGCCGGCTATGCAGCCAATGTCCAGATCAGCTACTTCCGTGAGGTTGTCTAGGAGGGGCGTGCCCAAGGTTTGCAAGTGCTTCCTGAACGGCGCCGGACATTCGTACAGAAAGTGTTTAATAGTTTCTTCCTCTTCCTCCGATTTCCAACTTCTGCAGAAATCATTGAAAGGGACATCCAATCTTTCTGCGTGTCTGCCAATCAGACAGTGTCTCGTCAGTACGGAAACGACGGAAGTCAGCGTTTCACGGCTTATATTGAGAAGCCGCTTGGTGCGTTTGGAGCACAGTGCGTGCCAAGTTTGCCTGGTTGTGCTACAGCTTTCTTCGAGCAGCCAGGCCCTATTCGCAACCTCCACGTAGTGCTGCTTAAATCCTAGCTTTATGAAAGCTAGAGGTTGGTCGATTTCGGGGTTTAGTATATATTCCTGAAGCTCGGTGCCAGCTCTCGCTAGGGCATCTGCTTCGCAGTATCCAGGTATATCACTATGCCCCGGTACCCAACAAAGAATCACTTTACAGTGAAGCGACATCACGTTCAGTTGTGGGCGGCATTCCATAGCTATTTTAGATGAAGTATGCACGCTGGTTAATGATTGGATAGCAGCTTGACTGTCAGAAAAGATGTTTAAATTTCTTATGGAAATTTTCTGACTTCTCAGCCAGTCAACTGCCTTATAAATCGCAATGACCTCTGCCTGAAAGACGCTGTAGTGAGCTGGTAATCGGAAGGATAGTTTCAGGCCTAGCAGTTCTGAGAAAACGCCACAGCCAACTCTTCCCTCCATTTTTGATCCATCGATGTAGATGTTGACCGATTCCTGTATCCCATCTCTTTCTATGGTCCAGTCCTCCCTACTCGGGATGACTGACCTGAAACCATGGTGGGCTTTATTTCTGAAGAATTTCCAGCAGTACGAATCAACTAATGCTAATTATACTGGATGACATGATGTTAAATGCTTTTTCACGACAGGTATGGATCTGCTCACAAAAGGATCACATCATCGTAACCTGTCTGTTGTTCTGGTGATTCAGCATGTTATTCATCAAGGAAAATTTTGCCGACATATTTCGCTAAACTGTAAGTATCTAGTATGCTTGAAGAAACCACAAGGCAAGATTGAATTTCATCATTTCGCTAAACAAATATATCCTGGAAACTGTCGTGAGCTCATGAGAATATATAACGAAATAACTCAACAACCTCATAGCTATTTGTTAATAGAACTAGCACAGGATCAAAATGACACCTTACATTTTCGCACCGACATATTTAATACAACGATTTTCACCCCCAGATAGTTTAAAGGAAGACAATGGTATGCTATATGTTCTTAAAAAAGCAACTACGTGCGTAAGCTTTCAGCGGCATAAAAATCTGTTTCGCAACAGCCTAAAGTGTAAGTGCAGCAAGGAGGATTTTTGACTGTGCTAATACAATTATGAAATTGGACGAAGGAAAAAATCATTCAAGGAGACGAAAATTGAAAATAAATCATTGAAAGATCACATGGATAGGCTAAAATATAAGAATTATATAGAATTATATTTTGTCTTGCCACATGCGCCGTCTCCGATATTTTACTTTGGCAGCCCTTATTTCATTGAATCCATGACGTAGAGTGCGTGAAATGTGCGAGCGAAATAGCATGACGATTTAAAAGTGAGACTACCTCTACGTCTATTTACCTTGATCGCGATGAAATGATGACTTTTGCTGGAGATGTTTTGGACAGGCTTCGGGTCTTCAGGGCGTGTAGATGCACGCTGATAAATTTCGCTTGAGACGCTTTGTCGTGGTGGCTGTCTTGGTCGGCTCATGAATTTGGCTTGAGATGCTGCTTGATAACTGCCTGCAGGAAGATGAATGAAAGGAGAAGACAGATTGATTGGAAGATGTTGTTGTATTTAAATCGCAATAACACGTGGATGCAGATTTGCATGTCACGGCGCTGACACGTGTCGAATGCAGAGACGGCGAGTGTTTTGTATAGAATTAACGATTTGCGGAAGAAGAATGAAAGAAAAAGGCAGATTGATGGGGACATGTTTTTATCTGTAAATTGCAATACCTGGTTGAACATCAACATCGTTTACTTTTGCTAATAATGAAGATTAAAAGACCGGAATTCATGAAAATAATTTGTTTGTTATTAATGAAAAATTGTACATGTGCATCAAATTGTCAATTACTATTTTTACAACTCCTGTAAGCATATTCGCAGATGTAAAACAAACACGTTTATAATATGCAGACGAGATTGTAGAGGTTGACGAATTCAATCACCAAAAGCGATATCAGAATTGTTAGCATAACTGTTTCAAATATAGTAGAAAAAGATGGTCTGTGGTGTTTGTATGATTTTTTAAGTGCTTTATCATACGGGCCGCAAACGTCTTTACCGCTAGCAAACACACAATCTGGAGACAGACGTAAATATTCTGCTTCAGCATCAGATGGTGAAGTGATGGCACTCATTATCAGTGAGCAGAAGAATCACTTGACGTAGTCCTTCTAGTTGGTGTAAAAGTAACCGCTTTTCACAAGTTTCAGTACCTTCCTTTCCTCAAGATCCAGATTCTTGAATGTCTTCCAACGGTCGTATTTTTGCCTTAAGTTCAACATATTGACTGAAAGTCCGAATGCTACAGAACATCTTTTATATCAATCCAAGAATTATGAGATGGTGGAAATCCAAGCCATTTTACAAAAACGTGATCTTCCTTCCGCTTCAAAATCCTCTCCACTAGATAAACATCAGGGTACATGACCTTTGTCAATTCTGTCTGATAAAAACCTCCTTTGATGATATTATCTTGCATATTAATGGTACGTTGCCTTGTTGTGTTGTATTTATTCACCAATTTACTGCTTAGACTGAGCCAATGGTAATTTCCGTTCTTCAGCATGAACTCTTTCCACATTTTACTCTTCAGTGTGCGATTAAATTTTTCGGCAATTGGTGCTTTTAATGCACTGAATGTAGAATAATGGTTTGTTTCATAGTATTTCATCGTCTGCCGAAATATTTTATTGAAAAATTCTTTTCCATCATCACTTTGCAGATTTTTGCCTTAGCTACATCATTGGAATTTTTATTTATGACGGGCAGAACCCAAGCGTATTTGGATTTTCAGATGCATACGCAGTCATATCAACCAGATCTGCCTGCCAAAGATCATCAATTCCCCTTATAACAACACGTCGGCATCTATAGTTTTTTCGTGCGGGTTTATGAAGTTCATACACATTTTGTCTTCTACTCATCTTGAAAAAAAGTGTAAATAAAAGTTCTGTAATAGCTTTTATAAGAAGTTCTTTTTTTCAAACACAAAAAAAATCTGCACTTTAAACACCTTTTTACAATGATGGTAGCTGGACCGTCTGGTTGTGGGAAGATGACATTTATAGAAAATCTTCTTAGAAACGGTGCGATGATACGACCGTCAGTGAAGAAAATTATTTGGTGCAATGCCGAGAAGCATGCAATGCCCTTTAAGAATAAAGAATATATGGGCTTGGTTGGTTGGTTGGTTGGTTGTAGTGGCAGCCCCTTTTAGTCCAAAGGTAGCTCACTTAGGCCACGAGAGGCCCATTGTGATACCACAGAATTTAAGGGCGGCACTAGAACCTGCGCGATGACGAGAACCATCCGGATTCCTGAATAAAGCCGGCTATGCAGCCAATGTCCAGATCAGCTACTTCCGTGAGGTTGTCTAGGAGGAGCGTGCCCAAGGTTTGCAAGTGCTTCCTGAACGGCGCCGGACATTCGTACAGAAAGTGTTTAATAGTTTCTTCCTCTTCCTCCGATTTCCAACTTCTGCAGAAATCATTGAAAGGGACATCCAATCTTTCTGCGTGTCTGCCAATCAGACAGTGTCTCGTCAGTACGGAAACGACGGAACTCAGGGTTTCACGGCTTATATTGAGAAGCCGCTTGGTGCGTTTGGAGCACAGTGCGTGCCAAGTTTGCCTGGTTGTGCTACAGCTTTCTTCGAGCAGCCAGGCCCTATTCGCAACCTCCACGTAGTGCTGCTTAAATCCTAGCTTTATGGAAGCTAGAGGTTGGCCGATTTCGGGGTTAAGTATATATTCCTGAAGCTCGGTGCCAGCTCTCGCTAGGGCATCTGCTTCGCAGTATCCAGGTATATCACTATGCCCCGGTACCCAACAAAGAATCACTTCACAGTGAAGCGACATCACGTTCAGTTGTGCGCGGCATTCCATAGCTATTTTAGATGAAGTATGCACGCTGGTTAATGATTGGATAGCAGCTTGACTGTCAGAAAAGATGTTTAAATTTCTTATGGAAATTTTCTGACTTCTCAGCCAGTCAACTGCCTTATAAATCGCAATGACCTCTGCCTGAAATTCGCTGTAGTGAGCTGGTAATTGGAAGGATAGTTTCAGGCCTAGCAGTTCTGAGAAAACGCCACAGCCAACTCTTCCCTCCATTTTTGATCCATCGATGTAGATGTTGACCGATTCCTGTATCCCATCTCTTTCTATGGTCCAGTCCTCCCTACTCGGGATGACTGACCTGAAACCATGGTGGGCTTTATTTCTGAAGAATTTCCAGCAGTACGAATCAACTAATGCTAATTATACTGGATGACATGATGTTAAATGCTTTTTCACGACAGGTATGGATCTGCTCACAAAAGGATCACATCATCGTAACCTGTCTGTTGTTCTGGTGATTCAGAATGTTATCCATCAAGGAAAATTTTGCCGACATATTTCGCTAAACTGTAAGTATCTAGTATGCTTGAAGAAACCACGAGGCAAGATTGAATTTCATCATTTCGCTAAACAAATATATCCTGGAAACTGTCGTGAGCTCATGAGAATATATAACGAAATAACTCAACAACCTCATAGCTATTTGTTAATAGAACTAGCACAGGATCAAAATGACACCTTACATTTTCGCACCGACATATTTAATACAACGATTTTCACCCCCAGATAGTTTAAAGGAAGACAATGGTATGTTATATGTTCTTAAAAAAGCGACTACGTGCGTAAGCTTTCAGCGGCATAAAAATCTGTTTCGCAACAGCCTAAAGTGTAAGTGCAGCAAGGAGGATTTTTGACTGTGCTAATACAATTATGAAATTGGACGAAGGAAAAAATCATTCAAGGAGACAAAAGTTGAAAATAAATCATTGAAAGATCACATGGATAGGCTAAAATATAAGAATTTGCGTGAAAGCAGTACACAGACGAGGATTCTATTTAAAAACGAAATACTTATACAAACTTCGCTTCCACAGCCGCAGGAGATATTTGAGTCGGTAAACGAAATAACACCACCAAAGCAAGAATTGGCTGCTGCTTTTAAGCAATGATTATCAGCGAATGGAATAGCAAAACGTCTTAAACCTGCTTCCAAAATAAGGAAAATTAAAGCTGATTCATTTGTAGGAACCAGCAAGGACTATAGGATTATAACTGGCGATGATGGTATAACGCAGTATACAATTCCAGTGGATACGACTGCAGATGAAGTGGATGACGTTACCATTGATTTAGATGCAATAGATGATAGAGTTCTTGTGGCATCAGATTTCGATGACATAGGTCGAAAGTCTTTTAAGCATTCTATATTAAGACTCTCTCGTCTAAACCATGAACCAATTTGAGATTATCATCTCCATAAGAAAGCCTGCTCAATAAAATGAAAGGTAAAGATTGAAGACCGAGCTTCGTTCCAGAGTTAAAAACCTCAATTGGGACAGAATTTCCAAATGCCTATAAACATAATAGATGACGAGTTCTACATGTGTCTTGAGCAACAGTTCCCTAGGAATTTACCCTGACAATACGCTATCATCTTTCGAAAATATACTACCGAGTGTGTGTAAGTTTACCGACAATTGGTATGTCAGAATAACGGAGATCGCTCTACCCAAATGTAAAAACGACAAAAGCAAATCAGATAGCAGCGGCATTTCTAAAAGTTTTCTACTTTCTGTTAGTGTTACCGAAGTACCACAATCTTCACCAGTTCAAAAAGATTCAAAGGCAAAAATTGCTAAAATTGTTGGATTGGGCAAGAAATATGTTCGTTTTAGATGGGATGCTAATGATTTGCAAAAGCTATGTCATAAGGCAAATAATATGAACTTTTCATCATTTCTTTCGTCATTTTTCTTAGCAATTACTATTATAACCATTACCTGACCGAAAATAAACAAATAATGTACGATCGTATCGAAGAAGATAGAGATGAAAATGTAATCTCTGGCATAAGAAGTATTATGGAAGACAGAGATTTTTCCATACATATTGATCAGTCCGGAAAGATTGCTGAGAAAGTTTATTTAAAGTCAGATGCAAAATTTGAATCATTTTGAGCGCTTATAGACTACATAATTGGACAGATACCAAGAAACAAATGCAATCTCAACGAATTATAACAGCTGGTTGATCAATATATTTATCTGTCAACTAACTTAAGGTATAAATGGGTTAAAGAAGCAGGTATCCAACCGACATTCCATACATTTTATCTGAAAGATTATGGCGTGAAGCTTAATGTTGAGCTGCCTATTGCGTCACCGATTATCATAACAGATTTCATAGCCTTGCGGAATTGAAATTTATTGACCAAGAGCTACTTGATAAAGAAAAGTCATCTGGGACCACAACATATCAATCATCTGGCACTGAAACGTTACCCGATGAGTGGGTTAAAACTGATTTTCAGTCTATTATTAACATGCCATACAAAAGAGCCGAAGGACCAAATTCTACAACACCTGTTCCAATAGAAGTGGATAAAACCGATGATATTGCTGGCTTATTCATCGACGCATTCCTGAAAACACCCGTTGAGAAACGCGACCCCGAATCGATCGATGCAACAATAAAAGATTCGTTTGATAAGTCAGCTGGAAAAACCATTGTCTGTACTTGAAAAATGAACACATCGTAACACATCGTAACACATCCTCCAAAGCTAATGATGATTGTGAAGCAAATAATTCAATATGTGTTTATACGGATATCATTAAACCCAGAATAATAGGAAGTAAACTGGTAAGAAAGCTACGAAGAATCGCGCTGGAAAGTTGTGATAGCGTTTTTAGATTCGATCATGTCGAGTACTGTCCACTTGAGAAAACTTTTATTGAAAGTATCTCAATCAAAATTACAGACCATCACGGTGAGCAAATCAATTTTGAACCTAGCTTTACTCCAACTTACATCATGCTTCATCTCAGACAAAGGTAATAATCTAGAAATATTCGTAAATTCGACATATCAACATAGTTTTGATACGGGATTTAACACACCTCTATGCTAATGAGATGAATTCACACTACGCACGTTACTACCTTGGCCAGAGTGAGGGTAAATGATCTTACATTGGAGAATTGTATCGATCGTCACTTAAGTACCAGCGACGAAGGGGGGTTGGTAGTTTTTTCAGTGGATTGGTACTCTAGCTTCATCCATTATTTCTGCACGGGGCAAAAGCTATAGGCAACCAAGTCCCCGAAACAGCAAAGTCCATTTTTAAAGAGGAAGGAAGCAAACCGCTGGAGCAGGTACCAAAGGAACATAGAAAAACTGCAGTGCATGAATTAGCCCCAGAAGGTATAAATAAAATCTTTGATAAAATGGAAGGTAGAGGAAAGATATAAGATATAAAAAGCGCAAATCTTTTCACAAGCAAGCAGTTGAAATAAGTACCTAACTGCAAAAAAGGGGGAAAAGTGAGAAAGTTATCATCGAGCAGAACTAAGAAAACTATAAAAAGACGACGTGAACTAAGAAGGCGTGCATTGGATATATTTGACGAGTAGATGATACCATCACGATGCAGAAAGAATGTATGAAGTCTGAATTGATTATTTTTGCCTCACCACCAATTCAAAACAGTATTCTGAAGACCGAAGAAGTTTCTTACAAACTCATTGCATCACTGGACAACTCTTCGGTGTTGGAATTTGTCTCATTCGGCCATGGAGATACATATCGTGACTTATCCAGCATTTACTCACGACTCAAGGTGCAACTGATTAAACTAAGAAACGGTAAAGAAGAACTTTCTACCTGGAAGGAGAAACTGATGGGACTGACGTTTTAGCTGATCCCGTTGGGGTAGCTAATAACCTCATGCATTCACTTTTTAGACAATGCACTGTACAACCGAATGGCAAGAATATAGCTCAGACAGATAACAGTTACCACTATCGCGCCTCTATTGAAAATTTACTGAACTATGGTAAAGACACTGCATCAACCTATCTCGAATCAGCCGGTTGGTATCTAGATCAGAATGAGATGGACATATTTGAAGACTCAATACCTGGCGGGGGTCCTACTGAGTTGAATCAGGGCTATCTTAAAAGGTCTGCAATGGTGGAAAAGAGTAAGGTTGTGGAACTGATGGGCACAATTCACAGCGATCTATTAAATCAAGATAAACTCTTCATGAATGAAGTGGACTTCTGTTTAACACTTTCATTGGAAAAACCAGAATTTTATTTGTACTCGAAAGAAGATGATTTTAAGCCATGCGTAAACATTCTAGAAGCGACATTGTTCATTAATCATATTACGGTCAATCTCAGTATATTAATAGCACATGAAGCTGTATTACTTCGCTTGAATGCAGTATACCCATACAAGCGGGTGGAAGTGAAAACCTATACACTAGCCACCAACACCTATACTCTGTTGATAACGTAGTCATCGGGAAATTACCGAACCTGCTTGTTTTTGGTATGGTGATTACTCGTACACCGGAAAGCGCACAAACTATCCATTCAACTTCAAGCATAACAATATTACCAACTTCAATCTATCAGTAAATAGTGTTCAAGTACCAAACCTTCCTCTAGAGTTTGATTATTCACGCGAGAAACCAATTAGCACTAGAGGATATCTTTCTCTGTTCAAGGGGACTGGAATCAATTATTTTGATAAAGGTCATCAGATATCCAAGAAATTCTTTGATGATGGTTTGTTTTCTGTTAGCATTCGATTCAACAGCAGACAATTCATACGATTTTGGATGTGCTAGTTTGTTAAACCAAGGTGTGGTAAGGATCGAGGGAAGATTCAGAGAAGCTTCAAAGAAAAGCATCACCTGTATCATTTACGCGGAATATGATGGAAGGCTTGAAATTGACAAAAATCGGAATGTATTTACAAGCTTTTAAAAAAGCTATATATATATATATATATATATATATATATATTTATTTATATATATATATATATATATATATATATATATATATATATATATATATATATCAGAAGTCATAGCACATTGTTTTGTAAATGTTGAATACTTCTCAGAAGGTCACCTAACCTTCTTTAAGAAAGTATCGCTGACTGGGTTCGCATCACAGAACAAACTTTACGCGAAAAAAATTCCGTATAAATATCCTTCCACCTTGACTATAGCTACAGATCAGACGAGCGTATTTGGCAATTGGAACTCAAGCGACTCGATGAGGATCATATCAGATCGTTGGGAAAGTTTTCAACAGTGTTTGTGAACGGAGAATCGACAAAAGAATTCTTACAAAGCTACGTGACATCACATACTAAGGTTGTAAACCTTGAAAATATATTCTTGAAAGGACAGGAATGAACACAATAGAGATCATCAACGCGTTGAGAAGTAATATCATAACAAAAAGGTTTTTTCAAGGTGTATACCCCTGCGATCGTTTACCTCGGAAAATCAGAAAACCGGCATGCGTCATAGCCAACACAGATCCGTCCCAAAAGAGCGGTGTTCATTGGTTAGCATTCTACTTCCCTAAAAAAGGACCAGCTGAATATTTTGACTCGTTCGGTAAATATCCTACTAACAAGTACTTAAAAAAATTCCTTCGGCGCAATGGTAAAGTATTTGTAAATAATAAGCGTAGGTTACAGAGTGCATTCTCGACCGCGTGCGGGAAGTATTGCTGTGTATTTCTTTATTTTCGTTGTAGTGGTAGAAGCTTCAAAAGATTTCTGAACCGGTTCTCTACTACAAACTATGAAAACAATGATGATGAAATAGTTAATTTGTTCCAGAGAATCTATTCGAGTGTCTCTTCGCAAAGTGTAGGGGGGTGTTACAACCAGTCCTGTAGACAGGAGACATGCGCTATAAAAAAAGCAGCGTGAGCTCAGTATAAGTGGATTGGCCAGAAACCCCTAACTTTCAGTCTTACTTGAATAACCTTTCGGGCAGTATGACATCACCTATTCGGAAAATCGTGGACATTGCAAAACCGCAGCGATATAACAAAATGAGCAAACCTGGAGGCACAGCTGAATTATTTACTAAAAGATCTTGCAGGCAGAAAAGATCCGAGTTTCCTCGTGAAGATGTGCTACTGAACTACACCTACTATCTGGATGGATGTCAAAACTGGAAAGCTACGTTGGGCTTCGATCCACTCACATTTGAGGTTAAAATAATCTTCAGTTATCCTGGACGTTTCCCTATATCAACTAACTACCTAGAGTGGACTTCATTGTACATTTATCTGATCAAGATGAAGCAAGAAAATATTGAAACTGTAAAGCAACACAAGCTGATTTAAAAAAGGAGTACATCATACCAGTTGATCAAGGTAGTATCCGGCTAACACCCCAGAACCTTTTAAATTTGTTCGAGAAGATGAAATTCTTCAATATTATTATGTACCACAACAACAACGCAACTGACAGTGTGAAAGAGTATTTCAAACAGTATACAACTAGATGTAAGGCTAAAGCTGTAGTACAACTATCGAGTGATGAATTTTTTATACCCTCACGTGCTTCATATGTGCACATAAACTATACTCGACTTTTTTATGAAATCCCATGGTTTTGTAATCCTCAAATCATTTATAATATAACGATTGGTTAATAAAAGTATTAAATAACAACACATTTTCATCTTTTTCTCAATATTTTTCATTTATTAGCATATATAAGTATATGTTTACACAATTTTGCACTGCACATCGCTTGGACGGTGTCCCATCGTGAATTTCGCAATACGTGTGAAACTTTCTCAGTTCGCTGAGTTTTGGTAATTGCAACTGGATTATATCTGTTGATGGTAGATATTTTTTCACAAACTTCTCTTTCATCTCACCTTTTACATAGATCGTCGATGTAGCATATTTTGCAAATATATCTGGTAGGCTGGTGTAATTGATATTGCCATCATCCCAGTGCAAACCGTCAATGTTATCCACGTCAAAGTCGTTCTGTTTGCAGCCCTTAAAAGATAACTCCTGGTGTGGGTACGGTGGTGAAAGAGATATACTGATGGTATAAGTGATCCGAATTGTAGGACAGCAAGCTCTTTCGCAAAATATTGACCGTTATTTCCACACACAAACTGGATATCTACAATAATATGTGCCATATATGATGGTTGCAAGACTAGTAATGAAATGAAAGAAATGTTTACAGTACTGGTAATTATATTTTATTCCAACAACTATTCGAATTTCATCATATGCAAGACTAGTAATGAAATGAAAGAAATGTTTAGAGTACTGGTACTTATATTTTATTCCAACAACTATTCGAATTTCATCATATGAGTAATTGTTTAATTTCATAACAAGGCAAACATTACTTAACAACTTATTTACATGATATGAATATCTAAACTATAAAATGCAAATATAAAATTTTAATACAATAAAAATGGATAATATTTATTCTTTATACAAAACTTTTAAATATTATCGTAATTGTTTGGTCTTCATCTTTTAAAACCATAAGGATAAGAGAAATATTCATCGGACACAACTCTTTTGTCAAAAGTAAATCTCAGGAGTTTTTTTCGGGTTCTGATACAACAACACCTGGACGCTTTCGCTTGATTTTACGTTCGGTCGTCACATGTACGCCATCAAATAAATCATCCTCCAAAACTAAAGATTTTAAACATTCAAAATTTACAACTATTGAGTTTTCGAAATTAAGAGTTATGGCTTTACATTTAACCACACGTACAGGACCATGTTCAGTTTCAATTTTTAAACCATATGTTTTAGGGCCTGTACTCACATATTCCGATATATAAGCATCAAAACCAAAGCATGCCACCTCATTGGTCAGATCACCCAGGAAGTCAGAGATCGGAAAATTTATTGGTTTGTCTTTACTATCCACAAATATGACACTGTCTGTATCACAGTAGAGAATCGATGAACCCAGTTTTTCCAATAGTTCGTATAATTTAATTCTAGCCAGTGCCGTTGTATAAGCTGCGATAGGTATGTTTGCATGTGGCAAAGTTCTCAGATTTTCCTCTACATATTTCCATGTAACCCACATGTTATCATTATCAACCGGGTAAATTGAAGAAATTTCTACACCTGGTGATTGGAGAAGCTCACAAAATTGTTTGAAATTATTAATCACTTTAGTGTTTGTTTGATCATCCCTTTGACCGAACTTGCCCCACAATGAGTTTAAACAAAGTTTGGCAATATTACGTCGAACAAAATTTGTTTGAATTTGGTTTTTATCAAGAACAATACATTCTCGCCTTTCGTAAGATTCAATAAAATTATCTTTTAGTTCATCTGTTATATATTCATTACCCCAGCCACTAGCCATTTGTTTAATTTTCAAAAAATTATTAACATATTCAGTAAATAATCCGCCAGTCTTTGCATTAGGGTTGTACACTGTGTATTCATATTTCCATACTTCATATACTTTCATGACTTTGTACCCTCTTTTTACAGCTAAGGCGATTTCAGGAATTACCCTGTACCTGTGAGTTTTCGCTCATCATCTGAATGATCACAACTTGAAACTTTATTCTTCTCGGCACATTTTTTACAGAGTGTGAAATACAATTTATTGTTGTTTTTCAAGGGTAACACAGGAATGAGAAGGTTATTGGGAGCAATTGCATCGCATTTAATGAAACCATGCATTGAAATAATTTCATGTATAGGAGGTATATTTTCATTTCGAAATATCTCAGGATGCTCTATGGGGTACGGTGCGTATTTGTTGATATGCGGGTACAGACTGGTAAAGTGTAAATAACGTTTTTCCTATCCCTCTTTTACTTTATGGTAAATTTGAATACCTTAGTACGACCTCCAAATAGAGCATCCCGCACACATAGTGGTGGCATTATATCATTATAATATTCCCGCAATTTTTCATTTAAAACCCAGTCTCTATTTAGTACTTTTTTAAATTCACACTCCCACGAATGTACCAGATTATATCCATTTCTCCTTATCGCCTCAATACGTCTTTGTGTGCTTTCGTATCTTTGATTTATTGTTTCTAAACCCAACGAGCTATTTTCAGTCACTTCTTGAAATTTAAAGCAATCTCTACAACCGTGATAAGATAACAGCCAAAGAACTCAAAGACAGTATTTGATTCTTTATGAAAGCCGTCGACATAGAATCCACACTTATCCAACTTTAACTCACCATTGTTGTTTTCGGAGATTATCAAGCCGCTAGTTTGTGAATTTTTCCAAGCCAGCCACTTGCATGAAATTACGGAATGTGTTTTAATTTTGAAATAACCTCTTTTAGGTACTACGCCCAAGATATTTTTTTCAATATATTTTTTCCGAGAAACTAGCATACATGTCGATGCAATTGTGACACTTTTTATTAAGGGGTTCACATTGGTCATTTTAATAAATTCATCCATAAATCTTATACATCCTCGTCGTAAAATATCAACATCATTTACACAATATCGCAACAACTCATTTCTATCACTGATAATATCTTGTGTTTTTGTATTGTACCAATTTAAAAAGGACATCCTTTCTTTAGGTTTCATTGTATTGTAACCGTACATTTCTGGTGGTGGGTATTTACCGATATAATTTATATTCTCCTCCGTATTGAAATAATAAGGATAGTAACCTTTAGCACTGTCTTCAATATCGAAAACTTGTGGAAACTTAGGCAGGAAATTTAAAGAGTCAACAGATGAAACTTGTTCACATGTCAACTTCATAATTTTGAATCCATTCATTAAAGGTTCAATATGTTCTTTTCTAGCTATTAACTCTGAAATCAAGAAATGACAATGTGCATAACTATATACGTTGCTCACATAAGGTCTGGGTATTACACAATAGTCTAGAAACCTTTGCACAACAGAGGATTGATCACCTTTTTCAAATATATGCTGTCTGACACCACATGTATCACATGGTTTTTTAACCCTAGAAGCCTAATCTACGCCTGCGAGGCGTACACGCAACCGAATATCGTTTCTTTCTTTCTTACAGTTGGAGCTAGCGCGTCGTGCTCTTTCGCCAACTCAGAGGCCGACGGGAGCTAGCGGACGATGCACGTGTCGTTAAGGTTAGTCCCGCCATTTGTAATTTATCGAAGTAAAGCACGCCTGCGAGAGGTTTGTGTGATTTTACTATTGTTTGTTTTTCGTATATTTTATGTCTATGTTTGACGTTGTTTCAGGTATAAAAAAGTCACGGTCTAAAAGTTTAGACGAAGACGATATTTTAGCAATCTTAAACGAGGAAGATAATCCTTCTTTGGAAGATTCAGATTCCAAAGTTGAGGATAACCAAATTATCGACGACGTTCAAAGCGAAGATAAAAATAATTATGTCACTGAAGACGTTTCGTCTTTAAAAGAATCTGGTCCCTCTGAAGAAACCAACCAACCAACCAACGGAGTAGCCTTATTTGATCAAATGTGCTCCTCAATGTCGTGCAGCCGCAAGACTAATAGATGGCCGATGGCTGTATTTTATGGTATCCTAAACATGGCTTTTGTTAATTCTGCTATAATTTATGACCACAACATGATTAAGAATAATAAAAAAACCATTGAACAGAAGAAAATTCATGAAGAAACTCAGCACAGATTTGGTCACGCCTTGGATGGAGAAGGGAACTTGAAGCTCCGACATTGAAAAGATCTTTACGAGAAAATGTAAGCCAAATTCTCGTAAAACCTACTGATTCAAATAATGAAAATCGAGAAGAAGAACCTAAGCCCAAGAAACATAAATACTGCGCCTTTTGCTCCTATAAAAATAGAAGAATGTCAAAATTAGTGTGTTATAAATGTAAAAAATCTGTGTGTTGCGAGCCAAAGGTTGATATGTCTGTAGACTGCTCTTAAAGTTTAGCTAGTCTTTTAAAGTCTGATTAGTTTTAATGTTTGCTCTAAGAATAAATAACCAGCTTTAAAAAAATTTCTAAAAAAACATAGGCATGTTTCAGTTGATTTTGAAGAAGTTTATTTTATTTTGGTCCAATTAATGCATATTGTTTTTTATTTGTAATAAATAACTGTGATTATAATTATAATTCATAACAATGGTGTTTTATTTTTAGTGTATATTCCAAATTTAAATTTCCGCTAAATAATATTTCTAAAATAGGGCTATTTTTGCATACAGGTTGTAATTTAAATGTGTACGCCTCTGTGACGTATATTAAGGCGTTATGTACGTTCAAAATAGATAAGGCTTCTAGGGTTAATATCTTCATCTTGATAACAATTGTGACAAACATGTTGTGCTACAATAAGATTTGCAACATGTACAAAAGTTGAAGAGCTGTCTCCATACAGGCCATCTTGAGTAGTTTCAGAATCAACATATATAATGAGAAACTTTTTATCCTTTCTACCTATGTAGGGCTTTATAAAACAGTTTTGTTGGGACGGTTGTATTTATGAACACATCTGACAGAAGTATTCGTCACATTGATGTTTGAGTCCTTTCCTGTATGTAAAATTTATAAATTTTATGCAAAATACACATATCTTGAAAGTGTCACATACAGTTTTTTCTCTGAACTTTTTATCTAAATCGTTAGCGAAACAAAGCGGTCCTCTTAACCCGCGATTACACTCGCTACAGTCAACCATCTGTGATACATACACGCAGGGTGGGAATGTGATACAGTACGGACATTTCATTTCACATTTATGAAACGAATGATTTGAAACTTTATCGCAATAGTTACAAATATAACTTTTGGAAAGCAATCCGGTGACCGATTTTATGACGTAAAAATGTTTTGTACTTTCGAAATAGAAGAGGTAAATTTCTTTTTGCTGTTATATCCTGTAGCAGAATTTTAAAAAGGATGGAACTCGGATCTCGAATATTATCGAAAACAACAGTTTGATACCCACATAAGTATTTTTGAACTTTATAAAGATCTAGGATGTTGCATCCATTCTCACTGATTACCACTTTGGCATTTTTACACAATTGATCAGCCTTCAAATCCTAAGATTGTAAAATGACTGAATTATTATCACGGCTTATATTACCCTCAACCATTTCCATTGCGTAACAAATACACCTTGGTAAACATGAAAGATTGTCAGCTTTAGTGGTTTTACCCGCATCCACTAATACTTTTTTCCTTTTTAAAAGTTCATCATCATCTGTGTACTTTTTATTTATACGCCCCCACCGAAAGGAATGTTTACGACATCCGCATGGAACTGAATGATATCATCCGAAAGAAATTTAGTGTTTGATTGATTGACATTTGCTATAGAACCCATTATGTATTTACCATTAATTTCCTGAACAGGCTTTAAACTCGACCATATGGGTTTAACGTGTGGTGATTTTGGGAGTGTTATTTTAAAGCTCATTTTAAACTCCGAATTTGCGTTACCAAGAATGTCTGCAATTATCTTATCAAATATTTTTTCTAAAGCACTTAAATGATCAACAGCTATATTGGTGAAGTCCTTTATCTGAAAACTTAAGGTGACACCTGTGACGTTAATTTTTTAAATTGCTTCTCTTTCCTGGGAATTATTTGAAACGAGCTTGAGCCACCCCCTTGTTGATTACCTTCACTAACACATTCTTGTTGAACATCATCAGAACTGGTGGAGTTTCTATTATTCACCAAAAGATTAAATGTTTCGTTTAGCAAACCATTTGAAAACGACAGGTGATGTAGCTTTGAAAACTCTATCAACTGCAGTAAAAAGCTGTATTTCTCATCTAATGTTGGATAAATATTCCCATCACTAAATTTATTTGTTGTATTCCTCAACCACGTAATACAATCTTCAAAACTAGATGCTAACGCAATTTTAAAATCTTTAATCATATTTTCCATCTTATTATTTACTTACTCTCTATTTTACATTATTAAAACTAATACACTATTTTAAACTATTTAGTAATTTTATTAGCTTAATTTTATCCGCTCCAGTTGTTAGCGGTATAATCCGGTGCAGCTCTGCTGACGCAACTTTACCTGACGGCCACCTCGCTTCTTTGTGCGGGGAGCTGCGTTGAAGTAGGTTCAGCCACGAACCTTTTGCGCTGCAACCGTCGTTGCAGCTCTTCAACCGTCAGAGGTTGAGGCCCAGGGAGAGGTGACGTTCTCCTCGCCTTTACAGGCTGTTTATTCTCCTCAGTTGCGGCTCCTGACGCAGCTTCTTCACGGTGCTCGGCTGCTCCAACCCCAGTCAAAAATTTTTGCGGCCGTTGGAGATCTAGGGTCGCTGGTTTTCTTCCAGAAATTACTTCACTAGTAATCTGGTTTGACGAATATCTGTTGCGTTATTCTTCTAATGTTATACGTCGCAGTGGAATTTCTTTAAATTCATGCTAAGCTAGTTTACGTGTGCTGCGAAATAGCCCTTGTGGGGCAACAATTTACCAAAAATTATAATATTGCTGTAACCAAAAATAGAGAGAGAGAAATTAATATATAAAAAATAATAACTTGAAAATCAAAAAAACTTACTTCTCTGATAACCTATCAGAGTGCTGTCCGACAATTTATGATACCCCTGGTACCAGCCACGGATTTTTAAACAAATTTTCCCAAGCCGTACAATGTACAAATTGCAAGCATATGCATATATTCTGTGCTACCGGCCGTGTTAACCAAACGTCATTTTCTCATGAAGCTAATCAATTCACATTGCAAATTGAGCCATACCACATAATTACTCCATTTCGCAATACAGTGTAAAATATGTATCATAAAAAATGCGGAAGGCAAGAATGCGGAAGCGTTATTTTAATGATATTTACCTTCAATTCTACAGTTCCCCAGCAAACAACAAGGAAAAACGATTAACCTGCCATTACGTACAACGAATAACCTGCCGTTAAGTACTTGATCATTCATGATACATCTTTACACGAAAGAAGCACCTGTTGACAGTCAACCTTGAGGAAATACCTTTAATTACAATAAAAACACGTATTGGCCTCATACAGGTTGATCGTCCTCTTTACCATCATTCGTTTGCCTTCAAAAAAGACTTGAGATATTTTAACCTCCTGAATTAATGAACTCCTGTCTCGCAGTATCAAGAAAATTAATACATAGTTATATGTACTACAATACCTCTGTCCGATCATGGGTATTTAAACACATCGCAACGTACATGTGTATGAAGTTAATTGGATACTTTTCGTAATGCATTAAGGTTAGTATCAGAATTCAGCATGGATAGCAATTACCATTGAAATTGCTGCCTGTTTCTTTTCACCCATTATTCGGCTTGCCTTTGGCACAAATAACGTACAGTAACGCGGCGTATTGAAGATCATTGGGTTCGTAATACATTAAGCTAATTTTGATACAGTGCCCCAGAAAATGTGCGTGCAAGGCTTTACCCTGTCCCCATCATTCCTTGTCTTGAAAAGACGCTACATATATTCAACGTGACCAGAAGGTACAATCGCATTAATGTAGGAAGAAAAATGTGCGCACAAGGCATTTCATGAATATTTTGCCGTCAGCCTTTCATGACGCCCTGGTAATCCATTTCACAAAAACTCAATAGATTATCCGTTCTAACACACCCTACACTCGTAGCAACCAACCGACTGGGCCCACAACATCGCTCAACGCCTCGCAAATAACACTCTTAATGTATCTACATGCACAAATCTGTTTCCAATGCAAATCTAACAACACAAATCACCGCGACATACCTGAAAAAACCTCTACACCCTTCTACCAACCACGCTCAGCAACCCCTCACAACACAACACAAATCACCGCGACACACCTGAACAAACCTCTACACCCTTCTACCAACCACGCTCAGCAACCCCTCACAACACAACACAAATCACCGCGACACTCCTGAACAAACCTATACACCCTTCTACCAACCACGCTCAGCAACCCCTCACAACACAACACAAATCACCGCGACACACCTGAACAAACCTCTACACCCTTCTACCAACACAAATCACCGCATACCACCTTACAACCGCAACCCCCTCTTGTAATGAGAAAGTAAGCGAACGAGATCGCGACGAAATTGCAAGGCAACGAGACTCTCGTCCCGTTGGCCTTATTGGACGTTAAGTCCTGGGACGAGGCAACGAACCCGTTGGTCGTGTAGACAAATTGGGTTCGGCCTCTACATGGTTAGACGGCGATGGCTGCTGGCAGGCCAGCTCTGTTCGGCGCGTGATGTCGTGGGTACGTTTGCCTATACCAAGTCCCGAATCTCATTTTTGAGAGATTCAGCCATCTAAATTGCCCGATTTACAAATTCGACAAAAAAAATAGTCCTAAGGACTTCAAACGGAACAACAAAATTTCTGAGGCTTGACCTCCTACTTTACTTTAAGATCATTCTCGCGCGCGCATCGAAAAAAAAACAATCGCGAATACAACGCCAACCCGAGAGATAAATTACAATCTACGTTAACAGCAACGGACCCGAAGAAAATCGACAGAAAGCGAGCAAAAGAGAAACCGCGCGAGCAAACTAGCTCTCGGGCGGCTGAGTCACTACTCGAGGGAAGGAGACGTCACCGGAGACGCGCCGGACATCGGTGTTACTGTCCGGGCCCTCCCTGCCTTAGCTTAGCGCTTGCCAAGTAGGCATGTGTTGCGCGCTAAGCCCCTTAGTTACTTACCTCTGCCTGTGTGGACCCGGTTCCCTGAAACGGAAAGGAGGGAGGAACCTCAGGGAAACTCTCTGCTTATGTTTAGTAATTCATGTTTATTTTTTTTTTTTTCTAATGGAACAAAATGGCACATTTAGTTTCGGTGTAGTACATTTTCCTCTTATACAGTTTCGATATTTCAATATTCAATCTACTTTTCGTGTTCTTTCTACATAATCTTGCAAATATCAGTCCTTGTTAGTAACTAAAGCTATGATAATCTTTTGTTTTGGCTTGCAACAAAAAAAAACATTCCTTAAATTATTGAATTTTCAAACTAAATTACTTTCATATTAAATAAAGAATTGGTTCTCCTGATATTAAACCATTTTTCGATTTCAATTTCATATACTAGTTTTACTCAAAATTTTGCTCTTCATAATTCTCTTATCATTTTCTTATTTACTAGTCATGTTTGACTTGATACTACATTTGCAGACTAAAATAGAGGGTCGTCTTCAGATTAAGAAAAAAATGCATTTTTTTTTCTCTTGTCTCGACATAAAATCATGATCATTAGTATCGTCTCTGGCCTTAGTTACTTTTAGCTCCACAAAATATATGAAACTGACGTATCATACCCTAATCAAACATAATCAAATTGCGCTTACAAATTATTATTACTTAACCTCAGGACTGGCTGATGCCATCAACTTTAATTCAAAGTCTTTTTTTTTTTGCATCAATATTTATACTAATTAATTATTTACTGTTCCTCAAACGACAATAATCGTCAATCTTTTCCATGATTATGTATATTTGTTTATAATATAAATAGTCGGATCTAATGACGGTGCAATGCGCTCGATCGGAGCATGCATGACATGTTTGTAACTGTCGAATAGACTCTCGTGGCGAGTGCGCCTGCTTTATATTACCCTAATCCTATGTCCTTCGTAGCAAGTCGTGGCGTTTAAGCTTAACCAACCGAATCGGATGCATCGATGAGTTTCCTTATGGTACATAAATGAACGTTTTCTTGATTAGTTTGATCGCTCCGGAGAACAATTCCTTCCACATAGTTTACCGCTTCTTCGTTGGCCGCACCAAGAACCGTTATTCGCACTTAGGTTCACACAAAATTCCGCACCTATTACATACGACGAGGCTTTGATGCCTTCTATTCGAGTGTTATCATTTTTGGTTTTTCTTGCTCCTTATGATTTGAACTTTTTTTTTCACTTTATTTGTTTAAATACATTTCGTCTATCAGCTCTCGACCACGTTGCTAACGGGTGCTACCGTTGTCCCGGTTCGCTTTCGCTCACACTAACCGATTTCGTTCAAGCAAGAATCGTGTAGCAGGAAAAAATTTCTTCTTTAAAAATTCTCATTTAATCACTATATTTGTGTTTCTTGATTCCGACACGAACTCAACACTTTCTTTTTTTTCGTTCAAACCGACTGGCCGCCTCATCCAACAAGCCCAGCAACCTTCTCCCGCTCAGCGATCCAACTGCCCAGAGCCGGAGCCGGCAACGGTTCTTTTTCCAGCGAACCGGTCGGGTAGCTGGTGTTCAAGTTGCTTGAGGTGCGGTGTTGCCGCCCCTACGGGTGTTCAAGAGTATCGAATCACTACGATATTACAACACAGGCAAGAATGCAAATGCTCACGAGCATTCTTGCCTGAGATCACTACGTCCGAAAATCCTTCGAATGAAAGGTGCCGAGGATCTTTCCCTTTTCATCCTCGACCTTGTAACACGCGGCCCCGATGCGTTCCAGGATTCTGCATTTGCGAAACTTGGAGTCTAGTTTGGCGTTGTAGTGGGCTGCCGCGTTGCTTTGTGCAAAATTGCGCACGTATGCGGTGTCGCCAACCTGTAGTCGGGGCTCCCGGGATCGAAGATTGTATGTCCTTGCCTGCACCTGTGATGCCTTCTCTAATTGAGTCTCGACCTGGCGCCGTATGAGTTCTAACCTCTCATGTGGTCTCAATTCGATGGTTGGTTCGCGGAGGATTTGTAGGTTGCGTAACAGTGTGTACGAACTACCGTGTCCTATCATGCTTTGACCAAAGACCACGAAATACGGGGAGATCCCCAGAGAGACGTGATGAGAGGACCTTAAGGCGCAGCCGATGGCAGACAAGCGACGATCCCAGTCACGCTGGCTCGGGTGTACATAAGCGCGAATTGCGGCCAGGACGGACCGGTTGACACGCGCCGAAGCATTCGCCTGCGGAGCATACACGGCCGTGTATGCATGCCTGATCCCGTAGTCCTGAAGCAGCTGGTTGAAATCTTTGGACTTAAACTGAGGTCCATTGTCCGAAACGATGGTTTCTGGCACACCGTATGTGTGGAATACGCGCTTTTCGAAAAATTCGGCTATTAATTTGGTCGACGCCGTTCGAAGTGGTTCCAGTAACACGAATTTGGACAAATGATCCAGGACTACCAGGATACAAGTATTGCCTGTAGTAGATCGGGGATACGGGCCGAGCAGGTCCGTGTACGGGCGCTGAAAGATACGTTCGGGCACGGATTGGGGTCTCATGGGAGCACGAAGTATTTTGTTGGGCGGTTTCGTCTTTTTGCAGACCTCACAAGCACCTATGTACTCGGCCACTTGATTGCTCATGTGAGGCCAGTAGAAGTACGTCTTGAGACGCTGCAAGGTCTTTCCGACTCCCCCATGAGAGCACATAGGGTGATCGTGTGCTCTTTTAATCAATTGGTCGGTGAGCGCACTGGGTACCCACAGCTTCCAGTCGTTTTGGTCTAACGAGACGTTGCCGGTCGCATGCTTACATCGCCAGTACACGAACCCGCCGACAACCTGCATGTCTGGATATTGTTGCTGCTTGTCCTTAACCTGTTGTATTATATTCTGGTACTCAGCCGACCCAAAATGCGGAGAGGTGAGGTCTATCTCTTGGTGATCCTCTCTTATTTCAACTATTGCGTTACCTTCTGGAGAGTAGGCACGAGATAACGAGTCTGGCACCACGTTTTGACTTCCTTTTCGGTGGAGGATATTGAATTTGAAGCCTTGGAGTCGCAATGCCCACCTTGCTAGGCGTCCATGTAAGTCCGTCAATGTCATTAGCCATTGCAAGGAGGCATGGTCAGTCACGACTTCAAATTCCTGACCCTCGACATTGGCCCGAAATTTCTTAATGGCAAGAACAGCGGCAAGGCACTCCTGCTCGGAGACGGTGTAGTTACTCTAAGCAGCGTTAAGCTTTTGGGACATGTAAGCCACCGGTGCTTCACTACCGTCTTCGGTCTTCTGCATAAGCACCGCTCCGACACCATGCTGACTTGCGTCACAATGTATGGCAAACGGTTTTTTGAAGTCTGGGCTATGCAGAACCGGGGCGGCGCACAAGCTGTCCTTGAGGGTCGCAAATGCGGATATGCTGTTCTCGTCCCATACAAAGGGCTTTCTCTTGGAAAGGAGTTCTGTGAGTGGGGTCGCTATCTCGGCAAAGCCAGGCACAAAACGACGATACCAACCGCACATGCCCACGAATCGTCGTAGTTGTTTGACGGTTTGCGGCCGTGGGAAGTCTTTGATGGCCTCCACCTTCCCGGGGTCAGTACGTATGGTGCCGTCACCGATGATGTGGCCGAGATACTTTACCTCTCGCATGAGAAATTTGCTTTTCTCTACATTGAGGGTCAAACCAGCTTTTCTCATAGCTGCGGACACTTCCTGCAAAACAGAGATATGTTCGTCAAAGGTAGAGGTGATAATCAGAAGATCGTCCAGGTAGACGAATACCTGAAAGCGTAGGTGTGCTGGGATCACTTTGTCCATTAGTCGTTGCATTGTTTGTGGCGCATTGCACAGTCCGAAAGGCATGGTAACAAAGTGGTAAAGGGGCCGCCCAGGCACGGTGAAAGCCGTCTTATCCTTCGAGGCCTCATCAAGTGGTATCTGCCAGAAGGCGTCCTTTAGGTCCAAGCTGGAGATGAATTGTGCTCTCGGCAGTCGACCTAAGATACCGTCAATGAGTGGTAAAGGATAGGCATCCTTCACCGTGACCTGGTTGACCTTTCTCGCATCCAGACACATTCGGACTTTCACAGGTTTGACCACCAATGTCACAGGAGACCACCAACTGCTCTGCGACTCCTCAATCACCCCCATCGCAAGCATTCGATCCAGCTCAGCATATAACACCTTTTCTATGGCTGGCGAGATGGAAAAGTGTCGCTGTTTGATGGGCTGGTTGCGTCCCACATCAATCACATGAGTGATTAACGTTGTTCGCCCCAAACTTTCGCGAGCGTAAAACGGAAAGCTGGCGATGACGGAATTGAGGATTTGCTGCTGTAGTGGGGTTGTGTGGTGACAAAGAATCTCTGCATGCAGTACATTAAGTGTGGTGGGAGTTGGTGCTACTGTCCTTGCGAATAAGTCTGCTGCCAATCCAAAAAGGCGTACGAAGTCTATTCCCAGATAGAGGTCTTGGCTCAGAGAGGGGATAATTATAAAAGAGAGTGTTTTTGTTTTCCGCGGAAGTCAATGGTGCCTGTGGTGCGACCTACAGCCTTGTGTTGGGTGCCGTCAGCCGTCCTTAAGCCCAGTTGTAATTTTTCCACTCGGTGCTTGTATTGCTCTAGGACCTGTCGCGCGAAACTTGCAGCGATACAGCTTAAGCTTGCTCCGTTGTCGATCAACTCGCTAACCAGTTCTTCCCCGAATAATTTTACGTCGGCGTATGGTCTGAAATCAGCTTTCGGGCGATCCACAATCGTTGCTGCTACATATTGTTTTTTGATGCGCAGGACCTTCTCCCAAAAACGCCGTAGTCGCATGGTCGAGCGTTTTGGCTTCTTTGGGCGAAGCTCCTCCATATCAAAAATGCGCTGTCGGGCTCGGCGATATTCCAATAACCGGATATGATAAAGCTTACGCGGCATAAAGTTTCTGGAAGCCGGTGAACCAGATGCGTCCCTAGAAGGAGTAAAAGAGTAAAATGGGTCCTCAGAAGGAGGCAAATTGTGACCTGGGTCCTCAGAAGGAGGCAAAAGAGGCTCTTTAGGGGAATCTCTATTCAAAATCCTGATGGGTTTGAGGCAGTCCTGTTTAATTAGATCTGGATCAGCAGGAACAGCGGTATCCTGCAAGGTTTTGTGGTGCGCAGCTAGCGAACGGGCAACCGTGGGTGTGGGCGTGGTTCGAGATGCCGCTGATGTTGTTGCGGTCTCGAATTTTTCCCGTTTTTTGGATTGCTGCATGTATGGCACGTTGGTTTGTATGTGTCGGGCCTGCCGCAGCCATAACAAAAGACGGCTTTCGCTGCCATACAGTCCTGATAAAAATGACCAGGCTCTCTACAGTTCCAACAGATGAAATTTCTTTCCATCGCGTCCACCCTACAGTCTTCGGCGTACTCCCCTGAAAAGGTGGGGTCATTTTTCCGAGCTGGTTCATGTCGAGGGTTCGATATGCCGCCGTTGTCGTTGTAACTTCGCGGACACAATTCCTCCAGCTGTCGTGGGCCATTTTGCGCACGGACGTGAGGCCTAAAGGTGCCGCGTAGTACGTCCAGTCGCTCCTGTCGACTTCCATTATCTCTCACCATTGGTACGGAGGACATTGGTACGTGTAGCTGTTACGAAGCTCTAGCCTCAAGTTCAAGCGCAGTAGCTGTGTAAGATGAGCTTCTCGCATCGGGTGTACCAGTCGGTCGGAGAGTCGGAGCACCGCGTCGCAAAACGCATCGACCGGCTCATGGGCTCCTTGTTTACGGCTGCGGATCAGCTCATGAATCTCCATCTCAGACATTCCATCGCCGAACCGCTGCCGTAAGATGTGGCAAAATGCGTACCAGTCGATGCGCTCCACGCTGCGCATGTATCGCCAGTACCACTCCGCCGCTTCCTCCACCAAGAGCACATGTAGGTGTTGACACAGTAAATCGAAGCTACCTCTTAAGGTCGTCCTCGTCAAGGTCTGAATTTGAAATATAAATTTATCCACGGATAGAGCACCGCTGCGCCCGCTGAACTTTGCGTTCCAACTCTGAATTACGGTCAGGGCGCGTTCAGACGAAAGGTAAGAGGACTGCGTTCTCCATCCAGAGGCATCTTGCAGCCCTTGGGGAGGCCCTCTTTGTCGTGCTTGTGGTGACCTCTCCGAGTGCGTTTGATATCTCGGGGTTTGCTCCTCCCGATTGCGGCGAGCTAGTTCTTGCTGTACCCCTTGTTCGATAAAGCGCTGTATTTGGGCAAGAGATATACCCGCTGCTGCGGAAGTATTGTCTGGCTGCTGCTCGGGCGGACTTAGCGCTCTAGCAGGTGCAAGGTGAGTTATTTCAAAAGGATCGTGTAGATTACCCGATAATCCCTCTTCTTCATCCCTTGCTTGACTGGACGAAGCCTGCAATCGAGTTTGGTAACGGTTTTGTTTTGGCTTCGCTCCCTGTTTAGGTTTAAGAATGGGTGCCGGTGTAGCTCCTTCTACCGGAAGACCTGCCCCTCCTTGCTGGACCCGGTCTGAAAACAGCTTCAGGTCGCGGGGTTGACATGTCCTCCGGCACAAAGGGCAACTCTGGTGGCTGCTCAACCACTTCTCCATGCAGGTAGCGTGGAAGGAATGTAGGCATGGTGTTTGCACCCAGATTTCGCCTTCCTCGCCTTTTTCGGAGCAGATACTACAACCAGCATCTGGTGCCATGTTACTTGCTTTCGGGCTATGAAGAAGCGACTTCGAAATGTGAGTTCAGTTTCTACAAGATAATTTCAAAAAAAGACGTTAGTAATGATATCTATGAATATCACGAGTATCGACAAAAGGAAAATTGCGTGTGTGTATATAAAGGATATAAATTGCTACTTAGATATATAACTGCTGAGCTATATATCTTGTTACTATTGATAAATTTGAGTTTGAAAAGTTTTGTTTTAAGAGAGTTTCCTGTACGATTCCTCCAGCCTCAACCAAGATCCAGGGCCCCGGCAGAGGTAAAAAGCCCCCAATTAAGTCCTCCCTCCGACGAGAGTGCTCATTTAGTTCATTACAAAATTTATTCCCGACAAAAAAATTCACTTACTTTACCGAGGCGAGTGAGCAGGCAACTCCGAACTGCCAGAAGGGCGGACGAACGCACGGCGCGGATTAACACTCAGTACTTCGTGTTCCGTCGACCCCCGACATCCCGTGTACACGGCTCACTACACCTATCCCGCATTTTAAAAAATGTAGGGTACTCCCAATACAAAAAGGCAAAGGACAGGCAGACTCTTTTCACGAGACCAAATCAAGGCGAGTATTACCCACCAAGCTGGTATTCTCACGCGAAAGAGGCAGCTTTCTTTGCGAGTACAAGTACTCTGGACACACGTTGGAAGTCCCTCTCGCGAACAAAAAAAATATTAAGGAGTTTTGGACGACCTGCACTTGTAGCAAAAAATGGCATGAGCTATTACTCATGAAGTCCAAACACTCTGCGATTGGGTAGCCCCAAATTTGAATTCTGGATCGTAAAAGATCTATGTTCAGTCAGTGAACTGACTGGAAACAAGCTGTTCGGGCCCCACGTTGGGCGCCATTGTAATGAGAAAGTAAGCGAACGAGATCGCGACGAAATTGCAAGGCAACGAGACTCTCGTCCCGTTGGCCTTATTGGACGTTAAGTCCTGGGACGAGGCAACGAACCCGTTGGTCGTGTAGACAAATTGGGTTCGGCCTCTACTTGGTTAGACGGCGATGGCTGCTGGCAGGCCAGCTCTGCTCGGCGCGTGATGTCATGGGTACGTTTGCCTATACCAAGTCCCGAATCTCATTTTTGAGAGATTCAGCCATCTAAATTGCCCGATTTACAAATTCGACAAAAAAAATAGTCCTAAGGACTTCAAACGAAACAACAAACTTTCTGAGGCTTGACCTCCTACTTTACTTTAAGATCATTCTCGCGCGCGCATCGAAAAAAAACAATCGCGAATACAACGCCAACCCGAGAGATAAATTACAATCTACGTTAACAGCAACGGACCCGAAGAAAATCGACAGAAAGCGAGCAAAAGAGAAACCGCGCGAGCAAACTAGCTCTCGGGCGGCTGAGTCACTACTCGAGGGAAGGAGACGTCACCGGAGACGCGCCGGACATCGGTGTTACTGTCCGGGCCCTCCCTGCCTTAGCTTAGCGCTTGCCAAGTAGGCATGTGTTGCGCGCTAAGCCCCTTAGTTACTTACCTCTGCCTGTGTGGACCCGGTTCCCTGAAACGGAAAGGAGGGAGGAACCTCAGGGAAACTCTCTGCTTATGTTTAGTAATTCATGTTTATTATTATATTTTTTTTTCAAATGGAACAAAATGGCACATTTAGTTTCGGTGTAGTACATTTTCCTCTTATACAGTTTCGATGTTTCAATATTCAATCTACTTTTCGTGTTCTTTCTACATAATCTTGCAAATATCAGTCCTTGTTAGTAACTAAAGCTATGATATTCTTTTGTTTTGGCTTGCAACAAAAAAAACATTCCTTAAATTATTGAATTTTCAAACTAAATTACTTTCATATTAAATAAAGAATTGGTTCTCCTGATATTAAACCATTTTTCGATTTCAATTTCATATACTAGTTTTACTGAAAATTTTGCTCTTCATAATTCTCTTATCATTTTCTTATTTACTAGTCATGTTTGACTTGATACTACATTTGCAGACTAAAATAGAGGGTCGTCTTCAGATTAAGAAAAAAATGCATTTTTTTTTCTCTTGTCTCGACATAAAATCATGATCATTAGTATCGTCTCTGGCCTTAGTTACTTTTAGCTCCACAAAATATATGAAACTGACGTATCATACCCTAATCAAACATAATCAAATTGCGCTTACAAATTATTATTACTTAACCTCAGGACTGGCTGATGCCATCAACTTTAATTCAAAGTCTTTTTCTTATGCATCAATATTTATACTAATTAATTATTTACTGTTCCTCAAACGACAATAATCGTCAATCTTTTCCATGATTATGTATATTTGTTTATAATATAAATAGTCGGATCTAATGACGGTGCAATGCGCTCGATCGGAGCATGCATGACATGTTTGTAACTGTCGAATAGACTCTCGTGGCGAGTGCACCTGCTTTATATTACCCTAATCCTATGTCATTCGTAGCAAGTCGTGGCGTTTAAGCTGAACCAACCGAATCGGATGCATCGATGAGTTTCCTTATGGTACATAAATGAACGTTTTCTTGATTAGTTTGATCGCTCCGGAGAACAATTCCTTCCACATAGTTTACCGCTTCTTCGTTGGCCGCACCAAGAACCGTTATTCGCACTTAGGTTCACACAAAATTCCACACCTATTACATACGACGAGGCTTTGATGCCTTTTATTCGAGTATTATCATTTTTGGTTTTTCTTGCTCCTTATGATTTGAACTTTTTTTTTCACTTTATTTGTTTAAATACATTTCGTCTATCAGCTCTCGACCACGTTGCTAAGGGGTGCTACCGTTGTTCCGGTTCGCTTTCGCTCACACTAACCGAATCGTGTAGCAGGAAAAATTTTCTTCTTTAAAAATTCTCATTTAATCACTATATTTGTGTTTCTTGTTTCCGACACGAAATCAACACTTTCTTTTTTTTCGTTCAAACCGACTGACCGCCTCATCCAACAAGCCCAGCAACCTTCTCCCGCTCAGCGATCCAACTGCCCAGAGCCGGAGCCGGCAACGGTTCTTTTTCCAGCGAACCGGTCGGGTAGCTGGTGTTCAAGTTGCTTGAGGTGCGGTGTTGCTGCCTCTGAGGGTGTTCAAGAGTATCGAATCACTACGATATTAAACTCTTACAAACAACAAATCAACGCCACCACGCGACCGTACCCCAGACTCAAAATGGCACTGATTCCCCATCTAAACCCCTTGTAACCAAGACCCAACCTCCACTGATTGGATGTGATTGAAAAAGTGGTTCCCACCCATACAAAACCCGATTCGAAGATGCGTCACTTACTACTCAAGTCTACATGGCGACGACGCAGTGCTCCCGAAGAAGGCTGAAACTAGTGGTGAAGCACCCATGACATGACACAAAATCTAAATCCTGCCCAAAAATACAACACAATCTTCGAGTAGAAATGCCTCGCTGCTGTTCACGCCGTCTATGAGTTCAGTGCTTACATCAAGGGCAAGATATTCCTCCTTCTAATAGAAAATGAGATTGACTTACTTGCATAGACGCCATAGTGTGCATTGAATTTTCAAGGCTAAAAATTAATGATTGCTCTCTTTAAAAGTAGATAAAACATAAGACCGGATTCGCAATTTCCTGTCAATAACCCGGAAAGGAATATAATTGTCGAAGTGATAGCAGCCCATTATGGTGATTCGTTCATTGATCAGAACGAATAAACGCTCTAGGTTCCCAATGCACTAACAGCTCAGTTGACGGAATGGGCACATGATCACCCAATATATTTTCATGAGGGGATCGGAAAAATACTGAAGCGCTTCAAGCCTTTTTTTGGCCTGATATCACCAAACTGGTTGAAAATAATATCAGTGTCTGTGACGCCTGCAAGAATTCAAAGCCACCTTATGAAGTTTACCAGCTCCAATGAGACCAAAGCCTACATCAAACTACGTCTTTTGGTGCTTGTGCACGGATCTGCATTGTCAACACCCAAGATCTGCTGCTGGTATCGGATATATATTGTGCGTCTTCAACCATCTTTTGAATTGAGTCTTCTGCAAATCATTCCACACGACATTGGCTAAATTAATTACCAACTTTTTTCAAAAACATGGTTTTCACACTTTTAGAGTTTTCGAGACCAGGTCCATTTCTTGAGATCATTTTTTCTCCAAAGGTCCAGCCAAATAAAGAAATTGGTTTCATGTGCTTTATGTCATGTTGGTTGAAGTGGCAGCCTTCTTTGTTTTCATGTGCTTTATGGCATATTGGTTGAAGTGGCAGCCCTCTTTGTCAAAAGGCGGTTCACTTAGGCCAAGATAAGGCCCATTGCGATTTATGGCATGTTGCGCATGTTGGAATCATTTGCCCCTCAAACGATTGGAATTTATGTTTGGAATCAAAACAATGATGAACCATATGTCGGTAGCGATTACCACTAACGATTTATATCAAAATAGAAAGATATAAGAAATGAGACGAACGAATTATAAAATGAAATCAAAAGTTTAGTCATTCATCGCAGTCAGTAACTTAGTCTCAAAAATAAGGAGCATATGGATGAAGAGAGCAAGCTTCACCTCCAATTTATTAAGCGTAAGTTGCAGTCAAAACATTCATAAATGAAAGAATAAGTTGTTGCGTGCTCCCACACTACCATATTTCTTGCCCAGACAACCATCCTCCACGTGCCCCGCCAATTCGGACGCGACGGGGAAGATGATTGCCGAAAGGAGACCCCGTGAGGAGCACCCACCAACAGTGGCCGCATAGTGGCGACCATAGATAATTTTTTTTCGAAAACCGGCTAGCTCACCGGGTCGTGGGCTATGAAAAGGGAAAACCGAAGCGTACTCCGATCGCGATCACGCAGCGGAGAACACAATGACACTCACTTCATATTTTTTACACTTTATTTCCAATAAATTATTTAGCATTTAATTGAAGACAATCGTTTACATCCAACTTCACTAATTATTGTTTTAGATAGTCTCGTATATAGTACATAACGACTAAACCTAAATGGCTTACGAAATATAATCACTAATGCACATGTGATTGTTATAAGATTACAAGAGACTCGGAAAGGATGCAGTTATTGTAATAATGATCAAAGTAAATTAACCTAATCCTAGAAAAAGTTTACCGAAATGAAATAAATGAATATAACACACCTTCCTCTGGTTAAATTGTGATCTCATATCCAAATGTACGTGGAATCTGGTTAAGCACGTTCGCCTCGAATACGACGAGCAAGCGGGATGGTTTTCGGCATGATGTTGATACGTTGGCCATGAATAGCACACAAACTCGTATCCTTGAACAATTCAACCAAATATGTTTCACTGGCTTCTTGCAAAGCCATCACAGCAGAACTTTGAAGACGCAAATCGGATTTGAAATCCTGCGCAATTTTGCAAACAAGGTGCTGGAAAGGCACGTTACAAATCAGCAGCTCAGTCGGCTCTTGACAGCGACGAACTTCTTGCATGGTGACGGTGCCAGGACGATAACGATGTGTTTTTCTTGACTCCTCCGGTTGATGATGCACTTTTACGCGCAGCCTTCGTTGCCAATTGCTTACGCGGAGCCGTCCCTCCGGTCGATTTACGAACGATCCGTTTTGCCTTGCACATGATAACCACTCTCAATGAAGTTAGGTGGACGACTTAACGCACACACTACAATGAATATCGATTGAAATTTAATTTAATTTTTAAAAAAACGGAAAACCCGACAGCCTTTTTTTCTTCGCGCGGAGACGATCCTGTGATCGTCTTGGTGTCGCCTTCCTATTCAACTCCACTCTCTCACATTTCCCACTCAACTCTCCCCTCTCACACCCACTTCACCGCGATCACGAGTCGAAGCATTTTTGCTTCATTTATTACCATATATGGTAATCAGCAAATGTTTTCGGCCAATCAGAAAGTGACAGCATGCAAAGAGAACCGATTCGCGCTCGATCACCTGAACTCACCTCTCAAGAGAGACAGCGCGTGTGGTGGATTACCAATTTGGGATTTAGTACTGCCAATGCCGATTATTTGGGCAGTGTACTGAGGGAAATTTAAATAGGTTACAAATTTGGAAGAATTGAAAAAATGTGAACAAAAACAATGAAAACTGATCCGCAACAAAAATAGGGCACACAAATTAAATTTCATAAAGGTCATTTGATTGGTGAAGTTTTGATGAATTGCAAAATTTTAGTGTTGCGAGTAAAACGATGAAAACTGATCCGCAACAGAACGTGGGGATGACCACGCCCTGAGAAGAGTCTCTCCACAATAAAGCCGGGCTATAAATTAACTCTAAGTAATGAAAGATCTCATGGTTGGAATGAGGCTAGGCAGATGTAGTCAAAACGTCTAAACGTCGAAATCATCATGCTCGCTCAAACGAACCAGGAGGGTTTTAACAAAAGGGAATTCCTACGTGAAGCTCAGCAGATGTAGTCAAAACGTATTCACGTCGAAATCATCATACATGTTCACGCAAGTTCCTCGATACGGTATTACGTTAAGGTAACCCTACTTGATCGACAGTTTTACCCGAAATAAGCCTTCAAAACTAACGACTTTGTTGAACTAGCCTAAAACAGAAACGGAACCTATCGACGGTGGGTTACTAAGTTTTCAAACAAAATGAAACACTGGCTTGTTGGAAATATGAGTAATGAAACAGACTATTACAGACACGGATAACGTTACGAAAAGATATCGGGGACATTGCAATACACGGAAAAACGAAATGGAGGTCCGTCCGAGTTTTACACTGGGGTTGAGCTGTACTGACCAAAAGATATCGACCGTTGCCCCCTTTCTCAAACCTCATAGAGAGCCTCAGATATAACCTGACAGATTTCTACCCCAGTATCGGATCGGCCACAGAACTTAAAAAACGAAGACAAATACATAAATTTTGAGTTCAATATGAACCCCCCCCCCTCTTAAGATAGTTCACTAGCAACTGAAACGGTTGTATACCGGAAATGACAAGATGAGGAATACAAGATTCCGATAGGTGAAATGGTTAAAATTCAGAAGATAAAGAGCTATGTTTAGAAGACAAGAAATTATGGTCTCACTTCTGGTGAGCAATTAGCAAGGGACCCCAAGGATCGTCACTGCCTTAGTTGTTTATGACTACAAACCCTGTTATTCAAAATATAAACTAACACGATAGTATATACAACACCAAATATTTACATTATATACAGATGTCAACGCTCAACGCGGACTAGTTAAGGGACCCCAAAGGTCGTCAATTCTCTAGCATTTTGTGACGCCAAACCCAATAAGACAAAATGAAGCTATACGGACCGATACTAAATAATGTACAACCTAACTTTATACGGTGCATATATACATACTAAGACAATACATGTCCCCAATAATGCAACCGATACGTCACACGACGAGGCCATTAGGAAAACTCATTGGACTACGAAACAAACTAACTATATATGTCCACACTAATGCAACCGTTACGCCACACGACGAGGCCATTAGGAAAACTCATTGGACTACTACTTTTATAAGGGACCACGCCCTGTACTAAATACTATCGATATCTACAGCCTCACCTAATAATATCTAGACTTATTTTTATACAAAACTAGGACATACTAATATATGTATGATATATATACAGATAGGTATCAACAAAATATACAGATTGAAGTTAACTCTTAATGTCCTGTGCGTGACATACACTAAGAAATTTACTGGACATATCCCGAACTTCGTAGTCAACCTGTCCCACAGGTCGAACAATGATTATCGGCACAAACTTCGGGGCAAGTTTGGCGGAAACCCGATCAACAGCCTTACTCAAAAAAAAAATAATTGAAGAATAGCCATGTTGCAGGATAGAATGATAGAGAAATTACGATAGTAGTTGGTTATGATGGGTAGAGTTAAGTGATAGAGCGATTAAATGTTTGCGCGTATTATGTGCAAAAAAATGTTTAAGGTATTTTACAGAATAAGATATTACCCGGATACGATATTATACGCTATTATGCGATATTATGCGATATTATATTAAAACTAACGATATTATTGCTAACTCAAAAAGGCGGTCCAAATTACTCGTTTATAGCAAAACGCCACAAAACTACGATAAATATATCAATTATACGCCAATGAGCGATACGCTCAACTACTGAACGCGGCGAAGATACTAAACGCGTACTACCGAAACCGATTGTAGGAGTGTGATTGTGAGTGGTTTACAATAGTTTACAATAGTTTTACATGAATTTACATAAATTTTGACTTAAATTATTGTACATAGTTTTTGCAAAAAAATGTAACTCTGTATTATTGTTTCGATTCACATAACGAATCAAACTAACATGAAGTGATTATTGTTTGAATTATATATTTTTACAAGGATATATTTGGTCTCCGCACCAACAGACAATACGCGATCAGATACAAAATTTAATTAGACACTTAAATTGTATGTCACAACAAAATGTGAAGTACGTAAAACGAGATGATTCACGATTCGAACGACGACGACAAGTTAAAAGTGAATATATATTCTTTTTTTAGAAGTGGGTCGAAACTGGGATTGCGACGGTTTCAAACGTGGAAGCGATTACTGGGTGTGATTGTGATAATCACAATCCCGATTCAAACAAACTACCCGAATTACCCGACACTTTTCCGAATTTCGACACCACTATAGAAGTTGAATTTAGAAATTTAGAAATTTAAAAAGGCAAAAGGCCGAAATTATTGGGCGCCATGTGTTGCGTGCTCCCACACTAACATATCTCCTGTTCAGACAACCATCTTCCACGTGCCCCGCCACTTCGGACGCGACGGGGAAGATGATTGCCGAGAGGAGACCCCGTGAGGAGCACCCACCAACAGTGGCCGCATAGTGGCGACCATAGATAATTTTTTTTCGAAAACCGGCTAGCTCACCGGGTCGTGGGCTATGAAAAGGGAAAACCGAAGCGTACTCCGATCGCGATCACGCAGCGGAGAACACAATGACACTCACTTCATATTTTTTACACTTTATTTCCAATAAATTATTTAGCATTTAATTGAAGACAATCGTTTAAATCCAACTTCACTAATTATTGTTTTAGGTAGTCTCGTATATATTGTTCATAACGGCTAAACATAAATGGCTTACGAAATATAATCACTAATGCACATGTGATTGTTATAAGATTACAAGAGACTCGGAAAGGATGCTGTTATTGTAATAATGATCAAAGTAAATTAACCTAATCCTAGCAATAGTTTACCGAAATGAAATAAATGAATATAACACACCTTCCTCTGGTTAAATTGTGATCTCATATCCAAATGTACGTGGAATCTGGTTAAGCACGTTCGCCTCGAATACGACGAGCAAGCGGGATGGTTTTCGGCATGATGTTGATACGTTGGCCATGAATAGCACACAAACTCGTATCCTTGAACAATTCAACCAAATATGTTTCACTGGCTTCTTGCAAAGCCATCACAGCAGAACTTTGAAGACGCAAATCGGATTTGAAATCCTGCGCAATTTTGCAAACAAGGTGCTGGAAAGGCACGTTACAAATCAGCAGCTCAGTCGGCTCTTGACAGCGACGAACTTCTTGCATGGTGACGGTGCCAGGACGATAACGATGTGTTTTTCTTGACTCCTCCGGTTGATGATGCACTTTTACGCGCAGCCTTCGTTGCCAACTGCTTACGCGGAGCCGTCCCTCCGGTTGATTTACGAACGATCCGTTTTGCCTTGCACAAGATAAACCACTCTCAATGAAGTTAGGTGGACGACTTAACGCACACACTACAATGAATATCGATTGAAATTTAATTTAATTTTTAAAAAAACGGAAAACCCGACAGCCTTTTCTTCTTCGCGCGGAGCCGATCCTGTGATCGTCTTGGTGTCGCCCTCCTATTCAACTCGACTCTCACACTCTCCCCTCTCACACCCACTTCACCGCGATCACGAGTCGAAGCATTTTTGCTTCATTTATTACCATATATGGTAATCAGGAAATATTTTCGGCCAATCAGAAAGTGACAGCATGCAAAGAGAACCGATTCGCGCTCGATCACCTGAACTCACCTCTCGAGAGAGACAGCGCGTGTGGTGGATTACCAATTTGGGATTTAGTACTGCCAATGCCGATTATTATTCGATTTACTACGGAGGCACAGTTTGCGTAAAAAACACTGGTCAAGATTAACTCGAAGAGGCTGAATGGACTAAAGGTAAAGAAGGTAGAATCTGTCACAATAAGACACATTAGTGAAACTGTATCTTAAACTTGAAGAAATACTTAAAAAACTCATTGAACCTAAACTATCCAATTTTTTTAAAAAAAAGAGTAGGAAACTGTGATTAATTTTTGTAATATTAGCAGTCTCTACCGTTTTAATTACTCGCAAGGCTTAAACGATATTGTAGTCCAAATAAACCAGCCATTTGAATCCTAAGCTACTTCTTCATCGTGGTGTCAGCCCCGCAAGGTCACTTTCGTGCTGATGTTCCATTAATTCTCACACTTTGCCGCTTGTCGTCACCTCTCAGTTCCTTACTTCTGCTTTCTTGATGTAATCAGAGCGGTTCCAAATTGGAAAACAACTGCATCAACTGATTTATCACAAAGACAACGAAGTGTACGGGTCAGCCGTGGAATGCTCCTTTTGTACTCTTGCAAACCCTTCCGTCAAAGCTCCTGGAGTCTGCTTTTGCTAGTACCTTCGAGAAACCGGCTACCTCTACAAATAAACTTGCTAGCGCCCGGAAGTGCCCTCGACATCTGATGCATTTCTAGCAATTTCAAACTGTTGCTTACCTCCTCACATATCCTAGTCAACCCCCGCTGAATAACGATATGTTGTCGAAAATCTGAAGAAGATTTTCAATTATTATTTTCTTATTTATAGATCGTTTCTTACCCATAAACTTTTTGGTTGTGGTAGACGAAGTAGGCCTTCCTTCGTAGCACTTGATCTAAGTTCTACTATCTCCGCTAACCTCAGATTGAAACTTTTATATTTCTTTTCGAGGCTATTTCACTTATTTTTTTGACTAGTATCCCTATCCGGTCATCTACACACGTATGACGAATAAAATCATCATATTGGTATTCACCTCATATCTTACAAATAAAACATATAGACTCCATAGATGTATTTCCCAGTTAAAATTGAAGATTAAAGATCCCTACAAGAAGTCAGTCAACATGCTGATCAAACAGAAATACAGTGTAATTACTCACGTACACATTGTTGACACCTCTAGAGTATTTTTGAAGATCCTCTTAGAAATTATCCCAGCCGACTAGTATATAAGATTGATGCCTCCGTAGGAACATCAGTGTTTCTTCGAGAATCCATAAAGACAACATGGTAAGTATTTCACTTCAACGCTTTAAAGTCTCCTTTGGATCAATAGGTAGAGCTATGGCCTCTCAATTAACTATCCCACTTTTATTAAGCATTTTTCCATTTTTTAGAATATTTTCGAGCTTTTAGTTTCGGCTGTTGGTGAAAATGGCGACACAATGGTTTTTCCGCCTCGTTGAAGCGAAGTATGGAGTTAGGCTGGTGGTTCATCTAGACGGAGGTGTTTTTTTGCTTTCTGCCACCCAGATTTTCGGACAAGATATAACCCAGCGTCAGGTGGACGAACTCAACAATGCTTTCAATCAAAATTTCGTGGATGATTTTCCTCGAGTTACGCATTTTAAAGGGAAAAAAGAAGGAAAGATGTTTGTTGTACTTTTAAAGAATCAATAAAAGATCTATTTCTACAGCTTTTTTGTTGTTTTTTTCTTCTTAATTGTTGATTCTCACGTGGCTACAACATCAAAAAACAACAGGAGACATATTTCACTATGTTAGTAAATTATCTTTTAATCATCATTTTCAGCATAAATAAACACCGTTGATCTTTAAGCAGGTCCCACATTTTACAGATAAAACTACCCACAGATCTATTATTTCCATTAATTCACCTTACCAACCAAAAACACACAGCCGCTTAACTAAAGTATCTCAAGCAAAATTCTTGACCCGGCGTCGAACAACAAACGGGCGTCTACACGGCGGCGTGCTTTCGCTTATGAAAACGACTATCTTGTTTTTATGCTACGAACGTAGCCATATGAGTTTTCCACAATACTTTCCTTCAAAACAAGTGATTTTTTATCTTGCAAGAACTATATTCCTCTCTATTCAAACACAGCCCTAGGGCTCTTCACTTCTTTCACGAAAGCCCGTCTTAAAACCACTTTCCCTTCAATCAAACCAGCTTTCGATCAATCACCGCTCTCAAAAACCCAGCACAAGATCCATTACATAGTACACACGCTTGCACACTCGCAAAAAGCCGGCCAGCCATCGCGAAAAACGAGTTCCCCATACAAAATGCACTGATACCCTTTGAGCTTCTCTAGCTCTCGAAACTAGTACACTTCGAGCATGTGGCATGGGGTACAGCCTGTCCCTATCGGACGCAGTACAAAATTGGCTGAAAATGTAGGTCTTACTACTGACGATGGCAGCGGTGATCGAGGACCAGGAAAATGCATGGATGACTAGTGGTTGAAAATGCGCTACCTCGTTGTTTAGCGGTTGAGATGGAGATACGTTGAACATTGGTTAAGAAATTTTGAAAATTACCGAAAATCTCAATTCTTCTGGCCTTGGGGTGCTGCAGTAGTGCGATGTAGTAAGTGGTCTGTGCCAAGGATTTCGTGTCTTGGCATATTTTCTCTGTTTGCTTGGAAGTATGCAACATGTTGTTTTCATCAGCCAAATTGTCGTCATATGAGAAAAGAATTTATATAGAGTTCAAATTTTTTTCTCGCGCAAAGCCAGATCGAAACCATTCACCACCCGAAACGTGCTCACCTTATGCACCACGGTGTGGTAGCAAGGAGTTGGTTTAGTTGAAAATAAAAGGTGGAGCTGAGTGTCGTTCGTTGGAGAAGGACGTGTCCGAGCTGAACTCCAAACAACCGTCTTTTAAGCGAAGCCCCGGTTACCTGCAATAGATCTTCAAAGTATCTCGCGATATCTTCGGCGCCCCATCTAAGCTGCAAACTTTTTGCACACGCGCCTTTCCTCGAATTGTGCACGTTACGTGGACGAGGCTCGATCTGAAACCGCATGTAGGTCCAACTACAGTGTGGATGATCTTGCATTTCGGAGTGCTAACGCGGTGACGGGCCATAAGAGCCGCGAAGCGTCTTGGTGTCTTCGGGGACTTGCCGAAGACGAGTTGTAACCAGGACATTGTGCGGTGCCTGATCAAAAGCCGTGGCTTCATTTTTGTCGCCAAAGTACCGTTCCCAATACGCAATTGAGCCGAATCACATGGTGTAAGGGAGACCGTTTTGGGTACCGTTCTTCTGGAACGGAGCTTTGCAACGCAACACGTGCCAACCGTGGCATGAAGTGTAGGACGGCACCCAGAGGTCTGGCCCCGCCAGCAGGTTCCTAAATCTTTGACTGCAAAACCACGAGGTAGAAAGCTTCTAGGATCTTTGGATACTGCTCCAATATGGTTATTTCTCTAGCTGGAGTAGTTGAGCCCATGAGAACATACGAGTATGTTTGGTTGGTTAGTTCACGAATAGTAAGCCATTTCATCACAGTTTAAAGTCGAGAAGCTGCTTGGGCAACAGACCTCTGGAGGCACAATCGGCTGAATTTTCTTCACCTCCTGCGTGCTACCAGCACCAGCTATCATTACTCAATGGTTGTTTCCACAGTTCCTGCATTAGAAGCGTTACTTTATTCATCGAAAGCTGACGTTTAGTGGCTTGAATTCAAAAACTGGAAGCTTGAATTGAAATCTTTTGGTAGATGCCATCTCAAAACAAGAGCCTTGATGGAAGCGTCTTCTGTAATTTTTAGCAGTCCTGTTTCTCTTGTTTTATCTTGGATATTCTCAAGTAGTCTTGGATCGATACTGCACCTTTTTTGTAAATTGAAGCCTCCTTTCTGGAGGATTGCTTAGATATCAGCTTGCAGAGCTGATTCCTATTTAGTACTTACGTCAGTTATGAGGTTGTCAACATAAAAATCTAGAGCCAATATTTTCGATCCTAAAGGATGATTATGCTTATCGCCTTTTGCTTACTGCACAAGCGACTGAACAGCAAGATAAGTCATTGAGGCTGTGCCATAAGTCACAGTGTTTAAGTTGTACTCTTCGATCGGACCATTTGCATGGCGTCACGACAGTATTCGTTGATAATTTATTTGATGTTTAGCTACCCTAATCTGCCTGAACATTTTTTCTATGTCAGCTGTGTAGACAAATTTATGTTTTCATCATATAAGTATGATTTGTGCAAGATCTTGTTGCAGTTTTGGACCTGTATGCAGCAAGTTCTTTAAAGCTACAACAGTTCAAGTTTTAGCAGAGGCGTCAAAAACAACTTGTAGCTTGATTGTAGTGCTATTATTTTTAAAAACTGGATGGTGTGGCAAATACTATAAACACTTGTTACTCCGGCGCAGGCTGAAACCTTGAACATGTGTTCAAGAGTTAAATACGATGCTAAGGCCCCGCACATAATCACTTTTCTGGAATGGAATGCCTTGGACCTGGTCCGTTATCGGGCTAAGTTGGCGTTGACACTTGATAGTAGAGTCGAATTTTACTGACCGGCAATGCAAAGAAGAGCCAAGAACGTACAGTTCCAGTTGCAGTAATTGGTCTGTTGGTTCTGGTGTGACGAAAACCGATAAAGAGAGAGTTTTTACAAAGTCGATTTATGTGTTGTGGCTCTCATGATGCGAATATTATCGTAGTGAGCCACAGTCGGTGGAAAATTGTAGTGATTTGTCCAGTTACTAGTCGAAATCTTCATTTTAATCAACGTAGGCGTAGATTTTGCTTCGAGACAGAAGGAACTGTGCAAAATCCTTCGGTATTATTAGTAATTGATTACATCTTCACCAAATACTACGTGTTTTTATGAAAGAAAAACTTCCTTTTAATTTTGTGTATCTTTATTTTGATTCGTTTTCGATTTTCGACCGTAATCGTTCGGTCTTCCTCAGCGATTGAAAAAAGCAAAACCGAATTTTGTAAAGGTATTATAAAAATTTTCAATAAAAATGTTAGTGGCATAGCTAGTTTACAGATATTAGTTCTACCAACGTAGAAATTTTAACGGTAAAAGTAAAGTACTTACCATGGTTTCTTGATGGTATTGAATGTAAGTATTGTGGAAAAATCATATGGCTACGTTCGTAGCATGAAAACAAGATAGTCGTTTTCATAAGCGAAAGCACGTCGCTGTGTAGACGCCCGTTTGTTGTTCGACGCCGGGTCAAGAATTTTGCTTGAGATACTTTAGTTAAGCGGCGGTAGTGGTGTCGTGCCATCAGATTTGCATGTTACGCTGCCGATTATGCTTTGGATGTAATTTACGAACATAGTGAAATATGTCTCTGGTTGTTTTTGTTGTTGAATGATACGATCGCGGTGAAATGTGTGATAACTGTGTGTTTTTGCTTGGTAAGGTGAATTAATGGAAATAACAGAACTGTGGGTTGTTTTATCTGTAAAATGTGGGACCTGCTTAAAGATCAACGGTGTTTATTTATGCTGAAAATGATGATTAAAAGATAATTTACTAACATAGTGAAATATGTCTCCTGTTGTTTTTTGATGTTGTAGCCACGTGAGAATCAACAATTAAGAAGAAAAAAAAAGCTGTAGAAATAGATCTTTTATTGATTCTTTAAAAGTACAACAAACATCTTTCCTTCTTTTTTCCCTTTAAAATGCGTAACTCGAGAAAAATCATCCACGAAATTTTGATTGGAAGCATTGTTGAGTTCGTCCACCTGACGCTGGGTTATATCTTGTCCGAAAATCTGGGTGGCAGAAAGCAAAAAAACACCTCCGTCTAGATGAACCACCAGCCTAACTTCATACTTCGCTTCAACGAGGCGGAAAAACCATTGTGTCGCCATTTTCACCAACAGCCGAAACTAAAAGCTCGAAAATATTCTAAAAAATGGAAAAATGCTTAATAAAAGTGGGATAGTTAATTGAGAGGCCATAGCTCTACCTATTGATCCAAAGGAGACTTTAAAGCGTTGGAGTGAAATACTTACCATGTTGTCTTTATGGATTCTCGAAGAAACACTGATGTTCCTACGGAGGCATCAATCTTATATACGTGAGTAATTACACTGTATTTCTGTTTGATCAGCATGTTGAATGACTTCTTGTAGTGATCTTTAATCTTCAATTTTAACTGGGAAATACATCTATGGGGTTTTTATGTTTTATTTGTAAGATATGAGGTGAATACCAATATGATGATTTTATTCGTCATACGTGTGTAGATGACCGGATAGGGATACTAGTAAAAAAATAAGTGAAATAGCCTCGAAAAGAAATATAAAAGTTTTATCTGAGGTTAGCGGAGATAGTAGAACTTAGATCAAGTGCTACGAAGGGAGGCCTACTTCGTCTACCACAACCAAAAAGTTTATGGGTAAGAAACGATCTATAAATAAGAAAATAATAATTGAAAATTTTCTTCAGATTTTCGACACCATATCGTTATTCAGCGGGGGTTGACTAGGATATGTGAGGAGGTAAGCAACAGTTTGAAATTGCTAGAAATGCATCAGATGTCGAGGGCACTTCCGGGCGCTAGCAAGTTTATTTGTAGAGGTAGCCGGTTTCTCGAAGGTACTAGCAAAAGCAGACTCCAGGAGCTTCGACGGAAGGGTTTGCAAGAGTACAAAAGGAGCATTCCACGGCTGACCCGTACACTTCGTTGTCTTTGTGATAAATCACTTGATGCAGTTGTTTTCCAATTTGGAACCGCTCTGATTACATCAAGAAAGCAGAAGCAAGGAACTGAGAGGTGACGACAAGCGGCAAAGTGTGAGAATTAATGGAACATCAGCACGAAAGTGACCTTGCGGGGCTGACACCACGATGAAGAAGTAGCTTAGGATTCAAATGGCTGGTTTTTTTGGACTACAATATCGTTTAAGCCTTGCGAGTAATTAAAACGGTAGAGACTGCTAATATTACAAAAAAAAATTCACAGTTTCCTACTCTTTTTTTAAAAAAATTGGATAGTTTAGGTTCAATGAGTTTTTTAAGTAGTTCTTCAAGCTAAAGATACAGTTTCACTAATGTGTCTTATTTTGACAGATTCTGCCTTCTTTTCCTTTAGTCCATTCAGCCTCTTCGAGTTAATCTTGACCAGTGTTTTTTACGCAAACTGTGCCTCCGTAGTAAATCGAATAATTTACTCGTAACACTAAAATTTTGCAATTCATCAAAACTTCACCAATCAAATGACCTTTATGAAATTTAATTTGTGTGCCCTATTTTTGTTGCGGATCAGTTTTCATTGTCTTTGTTCACATTTTTTCAATTCTTCCAAATTTGTAACCTATTTAAATTTCCCTCAGTACACTGCCCAAATAATCGGCATTGGCAGTACTAAATCCCAAATTGGTAATCCACCACACGCGCTGTCTCTCTCTCGAGAGGTGAGTTCAGGTGATCGAGCGCGAATCGGTTCTCTTTGCATGCTGTCACTTTCTGATTGGCCGAAAATATTTCCTGATTACCATATATGGTAATAAATGAAGCAAAAATGCTTCGCCTCGTGATCGCGGTGAAGTGGGTGTGAGAGGGGAGAGTTGAGTGGGATATGTGAGAGAGTGGAGTTGAATAGGAAGGCGACACCAAGACGATCACAGGATCGGCTCCGCGCGAAGAGAAAAAGGCTGTCGGGTTTTCCGTTTTTTTAAAAATTAAATTAAATTTCAATCGATATTTATTGTAGTGTGTGCGTTAAGTCGTCCACCTAACTTCATTGAGAGTGGTTATCATGTGCAAGGCAAAACGGATCGTTCGTAAATCGACCGGAGGGACGGCTCCGCGTAAGCAGTTGGCAACGAAGGCTGCGCGTAAAAGTGCATCATCAACCGGAGGAGTCAAGAAAAACACATCGTTATCGTCCTGGCACCGTCACCGTGCAAGAAGTTCGTCGCTGTCAAGAGCCGACTGAGCTGCTGATTTGTAACGTGCCTCTCCAGCACCTTGTCTGCAAAATTGCGCAGGATTTTAAATCCGATTTGCGTCTTCAAAGTTCTGCTGTGATGGCTTTGCAAGAAGCCAGCGAAACATATTTGGTTGAATTGTTCGAGGATACGAATTTGTGTGCTATTCATGCCAACGTGTCAACATCATGCCGAAAACTATCCCGCTTGCTCGTCGTATTCGAGGCGAACGTGCCTAACCAGATTCCACGTACATTTGGATATGAGATCACAATTTAACCAGAGGAAGGTGTGTTATATTCATTTATTTCATTTCGGTAAACTATTGCTAGGATTAGGTTAATTTACTTTGATCATTATTACAATAACAGCATCCTTTCCGAGTCTCTTGTAATCTTATAACAATCACATGTGCATTAGTGATTATATTTCGTAAGCCATTTAGGTTTAGTCGTTATGTACTATATACGAGACTATCTAAAACAATAATTAGTGAAGTTGGATGTAAACGATTGTCTTCAATTAAATGCTAAATAATTTATTGGAAATAAAGTGTAAAAAATATGAAGTGAGTGTCATTGTGTTCTCCGCTGCGTGATCGCGATCGGAGTACGCTTCGGTTTTCCCTTTTCATAGCCCACGACCCGGTGAGCTAGCCGGTTTTCGAAAAAAAATTATCTATGGTCGCCACTATGCGGCCACTGTTGGTGGGTGCTCCTCACGGGGTCTCCTCTCGGCAATCGTCTTCCCCGTCGCGTCCGAATTGGCGGGGCACGTGGAGGATTATTGTCTGAGCAAGGAATATGGTAGTGTGGGAGCACGCAACAACTTATTCTTTCATTTATGAATGTTTTGACTGCAACTTACGCTTAATAGTTTGGAGGTGAAGCTTGCTCTCTTCATCCATATGCTCCTTATTTTTGAGACTAAGTTACTGACTGCGATGAATGACTAAACTTTTGATTTCATTTTATAATTCGTTCGTCTCATTTCTTATATCTTTCTATTTTGATATAAATCGTTAGTGGTAATCGCTACCGACATATGGTTCATCATTACTTTGATTCCAAACATAAATTCCAATCGTTTGAGGGGCAAATGATTCCAACATGCGCAACATGCCATAAATCGCAATGGGCCTTATCTTGGCCTAAGTGAACCGCCTTTTGACAAAGAGGGCTGCCACTTCAACCAATATGACATAAAGCACATGAAACCAATTTCTTTATTTGGCTGGACCTTTGGAGAAAAAATGATCTCAAGAAATGGACCCGGTCTCGAAAACTCTAAAAGTGTGAAAACCATGTTTTTGAAAAAAGTTGGTAATTAATTTAGCCAATGTCGTGCGGAGTGATTTGCAGAAGACTCAATTCAATAGATGGTTGAAGACGCACAATATATATCCAATACCAGCAGCAGATCTTGGGTGTTGACAATGCAGATCCGTGCACAAGCACCAAAAGACGTAGTTTGATGTAGGCTATGGTCTCATTGGAGCTGGTAAACTTCATAAGGTGGCTTTGAATTCTTGCAGGCGTCACAGACACTGATATTATTTTCAACCAGTTTGGTGATATCAGGCCAAAAAAGGTTTGAAGCGCTTCAGTGTTTTTCCGATCCCCTCATGAAAATATATTGGGTGATCATGTGCCCATTCCGTCAACTGAGCTGTTAGTGCATTGGGAACCTAGAGCGTTCATTCGTTCTGATCAATGAACGAATACCAAAATGGGCAGCTATCATTTCGACAATTACATTCCCTTCCGGGTTATTGACAGGAAATTGCGAATGCGGCCTTATGTTTTATCTACTTTTAAAGAGAGCAATCATTAATTTTTAGCCTTGAAAATTCAATGCACACTATGGCGTCTATGCAAGTAAGTCAATCTCACTTTCTATTAGAAGGAGGAATATCTTGCCCTTGATGTAAGCACTGAACTCATAGACGGCGTGAACAGCAGCGAGGCATTTCTACTCGAAGATTGTGTTGTATTTTTGGGCAGGATTTAGATTTTGTGTCATGTCATGGGTGCTTCACCACTAGTTTCAGCCTTCTTCGGGAGCACTGCGTCGTCGCCATGTAGACTTGAGTAGTAAGTGACGCATCTTCGAACCGGGTTTTGTATGGGTGGGAACCACTTTTTCAATCACATCCAATCAGTGGAGGTTGGGTCTTGGTGTACGTGGTTGAAAGGGGTTTAGATGGGGAATCAGTGCCATTTTGAGTCTGGGGTACGGTCGCGTGGTGGCGTTGATTTGTTGTTTGTAAGAGGGGTGTTGCGGTTGGCTGGTTGCGTGTTGGTAGAAGGGTGTAGAGGTTTGTTCAGGTGTGTCGCGGTGATTTGTGTTGTGTTGTGAGGGGTTGCTGAGCGTGGTTGGTAGAAGGGTGTAGAGGTTTGTTCAGGTGTCTCGCGGTGATTTGTGTTGTGTTGTGAGGGGTTGCTGAGCGTGGTTGGTAGAAGGGTGTAGAGGTTTGTTCAGGTGTGTCGCGGTGATTTGTGTTGTTAGATTTGCATTGGAAACAGATTTGTGCATGTAGATACATTAAGAGTGTTATTTGCGAGGCGTTGAGCGATGTTGTGGGCCCAGTCGGTTGGTTGCTAAGGGTGTAGGGTGTGTCAGAAAGGATAATCTATTGAGTTTTTGTGAAATGGATTACCAGGGCGTCATGAAAGGCTGACGGCAAAATATTCATGAAATGCCGTGTGCGCACATTTTCCTCCTACATTAATGCAATTGTACCTTCTGGCCACGTTGAATATATGAAGCGTCTGTTCAAGACAACGAATGATGGGGACAGGGTAAAGCCTTGCACGCACATTTTCTGGGGCACTTTATCAAAATTAGCTTAATGTATTACGAACCCAATGATCTTCAATACGCCGTGTTACTGTACGTTATTTGTGCCAAAGGCAAGCCGAATAATGGGTGAAAAAAAACAGGCAGCAATTTTAATGGTAATTGCCATCTATGCTGAATTCTGATACTAACCTTAATGCATTACGAAAAGTATCCAATTAACTTCATACATGTACGTTGAGATGTGTTTAAATACCCATGATCGGACAGTGGTATTGTAGTACACATATCTCTATGTATTAATTTTTTTGATACTGCGAGACAGGAGTTCATTAATTCAGGAGGTTAAAATATCTCAAGTCTTTTTTGAAGGCAAACGAATGATGGTATAGAGGACGATCAACCTGTATGAGGCCAATACGTGTTTTTATTGTAATTAAAGGTATTTCCTCAAGGTTGACTGTCAACAGGTACTTATTTCGTGTGAAGATGTAACATGAATGATCAAGTACTTAACGGCAGGTTATTCGTTGTACGTAACGGCAGGTTAATCGTTTTTCCTTGTTGTTTGCTGGGGAACTGTAGATTTGAAGGTAAATATCATTAAAATAACGCTTCCGCATTCTTGCCTTCCGCATTTTTTATGATACATATTTTACACTATGTTGCGAAATGGAGTAATTATGTGGTATGGCTCAATTTGCAATGTGAATTGATTAGCTTCATGAGAAAATGACGTTTGGTTAACACGGCCGGTAGCACAGAATATATGCATATGCTTGCAATTTGTACATTGTACGGCGTGGGAAAATTTGTATAAAAATCCGTGGCTGGTACCAGGGGTATCATAAATTGTCGGACAGCACTCTGATAGGTTATCAGAGAAGTAAGTTTTTTTGATTTTCAAGTTATTATTTTTTATATATTAATTTCTCTCTCTCTATTTTTGGTTACAGCAATATTATAATTTTTGGTAAATTGTGGCCCCACAAGGGCTATTTCGCAGCACACGTAAACTAGCTTAGAAATAATTTTAAAGAAATTCCACTGCGACGTATAACATTAGAAGAATAACGCAACAGATATTCGTCTAACCAGATTACTAGTGAAGTAATTTCTGGAAGAAAACCAGCGACCCTAGATCTCCAACGGCCGCAAAAAGTTTTGGCTGCGGTTGGAGCAGCCGAGCACCGTGAAGAAGCTGCGTCAGGAGCCGCAACAGAGTGTTCGCCACACAACGTGGTCGACCCACAACCCATACGGGCAGAATGGGGGTCTGCCCTGTCCTTGAAGACCCCAAACTACCGTGCGGGTAAACGCTGTCTTGTTAAAAATAAATAATGTTACGTTCGCCACTTCACGCAACCAAGCCAATTTATGAATTTTAGCGTAAGTATTGAGTTATATGATTATTAATGAATTACATTGTTACTTATGAATTAAATTGTTATTAATTAATTATATTGTAGGGAGTAAGTCAATCTAGGTAGAAGTTGAATTGTATAAATATAGGGAAGATGCACGTATAGTAAGGATATTAGATTAGATAGCTAAGTAGTAGTAGTAGTCCTTATGGTGAGTGATCAACAGCCAAATGCACCACAGTCAACGTCTCAGACACTGCGGATAAGTTGCCAGCAATGCCGGCAACAAACCCGATCAACCAATCGCGCAGTGGATCCAAGTTCAGGCCCCGCCCGGTCTACGATGTGCCCCAATGGAGTCCCCTATGCGCCAGTGATACTCACAACCATTGGCACTGGCAATTCACCATGGTCAACGACCGCCACGAGTGTAACACCAAGTGATCAGCAAATTATTCAGCGACATGGCAATAAAGTCATTCCCCTTTAGTAATGAGATTCTACTATCAATTACGCATATGCATTGTTTAGGTCATTCGCTTTACTTACTCAACAAATTAGCAATTGCCAATTCAAGCAATCAGCAAAGGGCAAAAACCTACCTGCTACTTGAATTGGCAATAAAAATAATGCTGTTCTTAGCTAAAATGCATATGGGTAAAAGTTCACTTCCAAATGTGCAATATTGTAATCATATAAATATGGACAATTAATAAAGAAATTTCATTCGCTCATCAACCAGTATTCTTTTAATATTTCACACCGAAACATTGGTCCGTCGAGCCGGATGGCATACAAAGCGCAGGAACTGAACTTCAAACAAGTTCAAAGGGTTATCACTAACTTCAAGAAGGATAGTGATGTACGCCATAATCTTGAGTATTTTCAGATTAGACTTGAGCGGGTAAACTCGTCATGGAGCAAGTGCGAAGATCATCATCTGGCAGTTACAGAAGAATTGGCAGAGAAGGCTGAACTTCTTCAGCACTACAACAAGGAGTACGAGAAGCTGGAGGAATTAGTGTTGGACTATCAAACACTATTCAGAGGGAAGATCAACCATTACCAAGCCGGATCACCCACCAAGAACGAGACCTCTGACGCATTGAAGCTTGAACGGGTAAGAATTCCATCATTCAACGGTGCTTACATCAACTGACTGGCGTTTCGGGACCTATTTCAAAGTATGGTCCATGAAAACGCGCAATTAAATCAAGTGCAGAAACTGCAGTACTTGAGGAATGCGGTACGAGAGGAAGCGGAGCAACTCATCAATCATCTTAGCATCACTGAGATGAACTATGAGCCGGCATGGAAGTTATTGTGCGAACGATACGACAACCATCGTGTGATTGCGCAAGAAATGATGCAGCTGTTTTGGAGCATTCAAACCTGTGTTCCTAGTGACTCCAATGGTTTGAGACGGATGCTTGATACCGTCAATCAACTGTTAGCTGGAATGAAGACACTACAGGCGGATTCATTTGATTTAGTGACAGTATACTTACTGAATCAAAAATTAGATGAGGAATCAAGGAAAGAGTGGCATAAACATATCGCCGACTCAAACGCCATCCCATCTCTATCACAGTTTTTGGATTTCGTGAAACAGCGTTTCACTATGCTCGAAGCTTTAACACCAGGAAAAGCAAAGGGCAAACAGGGGCCAGTAAGAGTCAACACAGCACATACTGAGGCGAAACAGTCATGCCCAAAGTGTAAGGCTCCACATAAATTGTATGAATGCCCAATACTCAAGCAATACAATGTCCAAACACGACGAGAATTCGTAAATTCAAATCGTGTTTGCTACAACTGCCTAAGTCCACAACATAAGGTTGGTCAATGCCCATCAAAACGGGGCTGTAAGATTTGTGCGAAAAAGCGCAATCCATTATTACACATTGACCCCATTCATAGCAAAATGCAAGGTAGCAATATGGTGAGTGTACAAAGCCTATGTGCACCTGCGAACAAGTATATACTGCTGGCTACAGCACAAATTCGGGTCAATACACCAAATGGCATTCCCATAATGCTAAGGGCATTGCTGGATACAGGAGCCCAACGCTCCTTCATAAGTGAATCAGCAATGCAGTTATTGAATGCCAGTCGAAGTCAGGAAAAAATAAAAATCAGTGGCATTGGAGCAATGGAAAATGTTATTACTCGAGGGGCAAGCACAGTTACTGCTATTGTAAAAAACGACATGGGCAGCAAAGAGCAAATAACGATCACTGCATTGATCATACGCTCTATTACAGCGCCTATACCATCGGAACAAATTCCAATGACAATACAACCTGGACTAGAACTAGCAGATTTAGCTGACCCAAGGTTTTACATACCAGGAGACATTGACTTGCTAATCGGAGCAGATTTCTATGGACAACTCATACTACCTGGGTTTCTTTCTGGCAATCCATGCGCCCAAAACACGAAACTTGGATGGGTTTTGTTCGGGTCAACAGCAGAAATATCACAGATACATGATTGCCGTGCATTTGTATCATACCAACAATAAGATAAGTCCTTAAGGCAGTTTTGGGAAACAGAAGAGCTTCCATCTGTTACTCATTGGACACATTGTCACGTACAACGTGACGTAACTGGAGTATATTCTGTAAAATTGCCATTCAAGGCAAGCATGAATCCCGTGTCAGAGTTGGGAGACACCCAGAAAATTGCCTACATACGATTTCGACATCTCGAACAACGATTGCTAGGCAACTCAGCTCTGTACAACGAATACCGAAAGTTCATGGAAGAATACATTAAATTGGGACATATGACGAGAGTTCCAGCGAACCAAGTCAAAACACCGCTAACGTACTATCTTCCCCATCATGCTGTTTTGAAGGACAGTAGTTCCACAACAAAATTGCGTGTGGTGTATAATGCCTCACAAAGAAGCTCCACTGGAAAATCATTGAATGATCTATTGTTGACAGGCCCGACAATTCAACATCATATACTCCATCTTCTCATGCGTTGGAGGCAACATCGCTATGTTATAACAGCCGATATAGAAAAGATGTATCGACAAATTCAAGTAGATGAAACTGATCGAGACTTACAACGAGTCCTTTGGCGATCGAACCAGAACGATCCCATTCAACATTTTCGTTTAAACACTGTTACCTACGGTACAGCATGCGCACCATTCCTAGCCATCAGGACACTTCATCAATTAGTGATGGACGAACAGACACGATTTCCAGAATCAGCTAATGTGATACGGGATGATATGTATGTGGACGATCTACTAACAGGTGCAGAGGATATAGAAGAGTTGTTAAAGATACAATCTGATTTGAGAAGCCTGATGCATCGAGGAAGCTTCCATTTAAGGAAATGGTCGGCAAACCATTGGAAATTACTTAAACGCATTCCAGACGAAGATCGAGAGGTACAATTACCACTTAATATCACATTAACAGAAAATATAAAAACACTGGGCGTACAATGGCATCCAGCAACAGATGAGTTTTCGTTTGTAATTAACAATCCGAACCACCATTCGGCGAATACTAAACGAAACATCTTAGCCGAAGTGGCAAAATTATTTGTCCCTATTGGCTGGTTGCAACCATGCATTATCATTGCCAAAACCACTTTTCAGAAGCTCTGGCTAACTGGGAAAGATTGGGATGAGCATATAGAAGAAAAAAATATCAAGGAATGGCTTACACTACACAACCAATTGCCAAAACTAAGCGACTTGCGCATCAAGCGTTGGATAGATTATACATCCACTAGTCGCATTGAGTTACATGGTTTTTGTGATGCATCAGCATCACCGTGTCATCACGAGATCGTCAGTATCCGTTACTTTATTAGCGGCAAAATCTAAAGTAGCTCCTGTTAAAACTCAATCAATACCCAGACTTGAGCTATGTGGAGCTGTACTATTAGTGAAACTCATGAGCGAGGTCATGAAAGCACACAAATGGATACACGTTGCGAAGTATTACTGGACAGATTCTACAATAGTACTATCGTGGCTCCAAAGTCCTGCAGCTAAATGGGAGGTATTCGTTGCAAATCGAGTCGGCATCATTCAGCAAGAAAGCTCTGTTAAAATGTGGCACCATGTAGCAACGCATGAGAACCCTGCAGATATTGCTACCCGGGGAATGTACCCTGCAAATCTATTAGAATCAACTATGTGGTGGAAGGGACCAAGTGGCTGAATGCTCACTTAATTCAATGGCCGAATAGTCTACAGCCAATTAATCGCATTGAGGAAGAAAGAATTGAAGCATTGATTGGAGTACAACCAGAAGAGCCAGATATTTTTCTGCGATACTCTTCATTTTTCAAATTGAACAGGGTGCTTGCTCATTGCCTTCGATTTGCTCATAATTCACGTAATCCTCGATCCAAACAGGCTGGTCTCTTGACGGACAGAGAAATCAGAGCAGCACACAATAAGTGCATACAAATGGCACAACAACACACCTTCAAGGCAGATATAAACCATTTACAGCAAACAAAGACTGTCCCAAGTAACAGCAGGCTGCGATCGCTTTCACCATGGATTGACACTGAGGGTACACTCAGGGTGGGCGGAAGAATACATTTCGCATTGATCGGAGAAGAAGCCAAACACCCTGCAATTAGTCCCAAAGGTACCTTAGCCAACCTTCTCATTCGGCAAGTTCACTTGCAAACCTTACACAGTGGAGTTCAGCAAACCTTAGCAACTCTGAGATTGCGCTATTGGATACTATCAGGGCAGTCACTGACAAAAAAAATACTTCACGCGTGTTTAACTTGCTTTAAATTAACGGCCAGACCAAGAAATCAACTAATGGGGATTCTTCCAGCGTCTAGAGTACAGTTGGAAAAACCATTTCTAAACACAGGTGTTGATTATGCTGGGCCAATCACAATTAAATGGAACGGAGGACGTGGAGCAAAAACAACGAAAGCATATGTAGCAATTTTCGTTTGTATGGCCACAAAAGCTTTCCTTTTAGAGCTAGCCTCCGATTTATCTACAATAACATGCATTGCAGCAATTCACAGGTTCATTGCCCGCCGTGTGAAATGCCGTACAATATACAGTGATTGCGGAAGCAACTTTTTAGGTGCCAGCAAGCATCTGCAGGTTACTTACAGAGAGGTATTAAAAACAAGTAGTGCACAGCTAGCTAACCAGGGAATAGATTGGAAATTCATTCCTCCTGACAGCCCACACTTTGGTGGACTCTTGGAAGCCGGTGTGAAATGTATGAAGAGACATTTGTACAAAACCATAGGACATCAACTACTTATTATCGAAGAAATGATGACCCTTCTAGCCCAAATTGAAGCGTGCATGAATTCAAGACCTCTCACGCAAATAAGTGACGATCTAGCAGATAATATAGCATTGACTCCAGGCCACTTTCTTACCGGAGAGCATTTATTTGAAGCAAAAAGTGATCCTGTTGAAACCAACTACACTCTATTAAAAAGATGGAAACTAGTCCAACAAATGAAACACTCCTTTTGGCATCGCTGGAGTCAAGAGTATCTACAACGATTACAGCAAAGGCCAAAATGGCTCCAGCCACGAAAAAATGTTAAAGTCGGAGAACTTGTATTGGTCAAAGTATACCATACTCCATCAATGCAATGGCCATTAGCAAGAGAAGTGGCCGTACACCCAGGCCCAGATGGAATAGTACGCACCGTTTCACTTAAATGGAACGGTCGCATTAAGCAACGCACCACAGCAAAGATCTGTCAACTACCGTTCAACGAGTCTGATGAGCAGCAGGAAATCCAAGAATCACCAGAGGCTACCTCAGAACTCGAGAGCAACCAACCTTCTACTCAGAAACGATCGGCAGCACAACCAGATTTTGGTTCTAAACGAAAAAGGACCATAACAAAAGAGCAAAAAGTATCAATATCCACAGTGATATTAACCGCTTTAATGGTTTATGGTATCTTTCCATCAACAGCATTTTCTGCGGTCAATGTCACGAATCTAAATGGTAGTCTATACATCGAGCACATAGGTGTGGCTAATCTTGTACGAGGAGACTTACAGATCAATATCCAGCTACCAATGACTGATTTGGAAATAGATGAAAAAAGCATCCATACGGTGAACAACAGCATTAAATCTATGTGCTCAGTGGGAAGGCAGTTAGCAAACCGTTTAAATTGTTGGGATTTGGCACATCATCTATCAGAGTTCGGGCAAGAAGTGCTACACAAAATCAACACAATCCGCTTTTTACGGTCTCGTACTAAACGAGGCATTTTTGGTAAAATGTTAACAGCCGTGTTCGGAGTAAATGATGAAGTGATTGCCGACATCCTAAACCTAGGACAGAATCAAGAACATCTGAAGGAATTTACTCGGCACCAAGGAAAAATCATTCTCCAAGCCACAAAAACTCTAAACACAACTTCAAGCAGGATCAACAAGCAGTTGAGGCGTTTTTCGGAACAGCTGAATGAGGGACTCATGCAAATTAACGAGCTACAAAAATTGTACGTCACTGTAGATATTAACATGATCCATATACAGTTCTTAGGCACATACCAACGAGCCATCAACTTCATCCAAGAAGTTTATCACAAATACAACAGCATCTTGACAGCCATCTACTCAAGAGAAGGGATATGGGATTGCATTAATTTAGCAGATCTTGCTTCAACCATCAAGTCAACACAAGTGCTACTATCATCTCATTTAGAAATTCTTCACACCACAACATCGAAATTGTCCATTGAGCAAACTGATGCGGCAATTATAATTCTTGGACATCTTCCCATAATCGATAATCGCAAATTCAACCTCGTTAAAGCTACCACTATTCCGCAACAACAAAGAACGGATATATTCACAGCATACAACATCCCAAACTCTGTGCTTGGCATTGACTACAACGATCAGCTTTATTTTGAAACAACTGATGCTGACGTAGGCGAAGCACCAAAATTTAATAATGGTGCTTATCTCATTGCCAAAACAATCCTTATTGACATGCGCTCAAAACCCAATTGCATCATTGATAACCTTTATAACAATTACAAAGTAGAAGACTGTCCGACATCTACTTTTCGAATTTCCTCACTTGTATGGCAAAAAATGCTATCAACCAATACTTGGTTGTTCATTGCTCCTCGTCCGGTGGCCGCACAGACTGTCTGCCAGGGTACTAGGAAGGATATTATGCTCAATGGTACAGGGATATTAAGGATAACTCAAGAATGCACTGTAAACACAAGGGACTTCATTCTAGCAGCTGAGCAAAATTACAGGGGAGCTCAGTTCCCAGTCTACATTTCATCCGTCGTACCTCAGCTGAATTTTACCATCCCAGATACAGAGCTAAAACTTCTCAACATTTCAACCATCATCAAACCCTCCGAGTCATTCACAAGCTTGGTCACTCAACAGGAAGAGTTAACAGCAGCTGCCGAAGGTATTCAATGGAAGCGGATGCGCCCACATGCGGTTACAGCAAGCGTTGCAATAACAGTTTCATGTTTGACACTTGCATCACTTACTATCTTCATTCTCTGCCACTGCAAAAAACATATGAAGAAGGCTAAAGACCTACCGAAACCATCTTCCTTTGCCACTTGGTATGACGAACATCAGCTTTAAGATCCTACAGGCTCTTGGTGGGCGGTAATGTAACACCAAGTGATCAGCAAATTGTTCAGCGACATAGCAATAAAGTCATTCCCCTTTAGTAATAAGATTCTACTATCAATTACGCATATGCATTGTTTAGGTCATTCGCTTCACTTACTCAACAAATTAGCAATTGCCAATTCAAGCAATCAGCAAAGGGCAAAAACCTACCTGCTACTTGAATTGGCAATAAAAATAATGCTGTTCTTGGCTAAAATGCATATGGGTAAAAGTTCACTTCCAAATGTGCAATATTGTAATCATATAAATATGGACAATTAATAAAGAAATTTCATTCGCTCATCAACCAGTATTCTTTTAATATTTCACACCAAAACAACGAGTATTACACCGCGCTCCAATCGCATCCCACAGCGTTCACAGCTTTTTCCCCTCGCATCGAGACACAACGTCTGACCTCTGACGAAACCAGTTCAAAAGCTTTTGAAAGCTGCGATGGGGTCAACTGCCCAGCTGAGTGGTCATCGACCTACGACACGGGTAAACGGGACTGGGCATTTGAATAAATAGCATTGCGGGAGCAGCTGACGGGGCTTTTTGACTTCGACGGCTGGTGTGGAAGCTGCGTGGTTCTTTTAGTTTTTTTTCGTTTGGACGTCGGTCTTAGGCGGAGGTGTGCAAGCTGCGTGGTTTTTGTTTGGAGGTCTTGGCTTTTGTCGTGGCGAAGCTCGGAAGACGTTTTGGCGGTCGAGTCGGGAGTTTTTCCTTTTGGGTTTTGTGACGAAGTGGTGGACGGTGCGAAGCGGGAAGCCGAGTGCGCGTGAGTAGCGGAAGTTAAGCAGAAGACGAGGACGACGAGCGACGAACTAGAAGCAGCCGAGCAGCAGTAGAATTAAGGAAAAGATTGTAAGTAGATTTAAGTGTATATAGTTAGAAGTTAGGGTTTAGATAGGTTTTGGCGTAAAAGAAATAAACGCAGTGAATTAAATTATAAATTGTGTTATTGTGTGAAGTGGCGACGCGGAATCGCGTCCGGCTTGTGTTCCTTGTGCTACACTATTCGACCGGTGGTTTTGGGTCACCGTGAATCCGATTCCCGTTTCAGGATTCGCGGACAGGGCAGTCCCGGCGTGGAAACGGGTGGCACCCTTTTCAAAATACATATTCCCACACCCTTCTTCGCGGGTGAAGCCGGGTGGGATTGCCCGAACCATGGCTAGGATCGGCTACGGTGGAAGTGCGGACGTTGTGAAAAATCTAGCCGTAATATTTGGCGCCCAACGTGGGGCCGTTATAAAAAAAACAGGACTTGTGTACGGCAGCGTTCGAATGGCGGATCCGTTCGACAAGCTTAGTGAGTGTATCTGTGAAATAAAATTGGCCATTTTAAAAGTGCTGACACGTGTATCAACTTGCGGGTGTGTGAAGTTGCGGGTGTGTAGTTCATCAGAGGAATTGTATATTTAGCAATAAGGAAATAAAGAAGAAAGCGACCTTTTTTCCGTCTAGTTTTTATTTTTTTTCTTCTTTTGTGCTGTTCTCCCCCTTCTAGATTCAACATGGCAAAGTTCACCAAAGCCCTGGTTGACCGTCTTAACAAAGAGGAGCTGGCGTATGGATGAGAAGTACGCAGCATGCCTACGGGGACCGTCGAGGCCATGCGGAAGTAGCTCCGAGAGACGCTGCGGGCGGAGGCGCTGCTAGAAACGTCCCTATGCGCCATCCACTACCCGTTCACATACGAACAAGACCTGGAGGCTGTCACGGCAAAGGTGAAGGAAGTAGAGGCGCTTGCGGTGGATTTCAGGGGGGACCTCAAATCCCCTGAGTTTCTGAAGGCTCAGGCTAAATCGGAGTTCAGGCTGCGGCGGATCCGTAACATGCTCCGGGAGAAGGGTACAGAGGAACCCGCCGTCGACGCACTGCGACGGCGTCTGATGCAGGCTATGGGCAGGATTGTCGTAGCGGCCGAAGAGGGAGAGGAAGGAGACGACTCCGCACCAACAGTCGAAAATTCGGAGGACGGAAAGCCGCCAAGAGGAGAAGTGTCGGAGATGCCAGCCTTTTCGACACCCAAAAATCCCCCGGCTGCTACACCTAAAATCCTGGAAGTAGCCAAATGGGGCATCAAATTCTCAGGTGAGGCCTCTGGCTCTGTTGGCGCCTTCTTGGAGAGGGTGGAGGAGCTCCGGGAAGCTCGAGGTATGTCGAAGGCCCACCTGTTTTGCTCGGCCATCGATATTTTTGAAGGTAAGGCGCTAATCTGGTTCCGAGCCAATCGAGGGACCTTTGAGACGTGGGACGAGGTTTGTCGAGAGTTGCGGGCGGCATTCCTGCCTCCCGACTATGATGATCGGCTATGGGCGGAGATTCGCCATCGAACACAAGGCAATGGTGAGTCGATCGGCGTGTATGTAGCAGTGATGGAGGGATTATTCCGAAGGTTGTTCACCAGGTGCCGCGAGGGAGAAAAACTGAGGATTCTGCGGAAAAATTTATTCCCTTTCTACCAGTTTCAGTTGGGTCTCATGCCGGTGGGAACGATAGCCGGGCTCGTCACGCTGGGGAGGAAGCTCGAATCCACAAGAGTGGCGGTGGAGGCCTTTGTGCCACCACCCAACCGGAGGGCTCCTAGGCTCCTGGAGCCTGATCTGTCGTATGTGGACACCCGAGAGCTGGCAGTCGCCGCAGTAGATCGGGAAACGAGCGGAAGGCAATGCTGGAATTGCCAGGGGACCAGCCACTGGTCTCGGGAATGTCGTGAAGCACGGAGTTGCTTTGGGTGCGGACGACCGGGCACAGTCAGGGCCAGATGTCCTACCTGTTCCCCGGCAACCGATCGAAATAGGCCGGTTTCCCACTCAGACTTCCGGAACACAGACCCGAGGCGGTCGGGAAACGATTCCCGTGCTCACTAAGCGACGGGCAGAGCACGGTATTGGTGACGGCCGCGCAAGTCCGGAATGAGTTAGCTTCCCATACACATCGCGTTATTGTCCAGCGGGGCAATAAGTGCAAGGAGAGCTCGCGCAGGCCAAAGCCATCGAAAACGGGCAGACGGCCGAAGCGAAAGGGTCGAGTGCCGGTAGATTTCCTCCTGGACTAACGCTCAGGGGACAACCAGCCCCACCTTAGCGTGGATATTTTGGGTCGAACGTTTTTGGGATTGGTGGATTCGGGGGCCTCCAGAACGATATTGGGTGAGAAGGCCTGGGAAGAACTTAGGTACCTGGGGGTTGAGCTCAGAAACTCGGAACACCAAGGTGTGCAAATGGCCAACGGCCTTGCGTGTACCGTCAGAGGAGCTGTTTGGGTCCCGATCAAAGTCGGTGGCGATACCCAATGGATGGAAATGTTGGTAGTCCCGTCCCTCAAGGAGAGAACAATACTTGGGGTGGACTTCCTGCGGCGTTTCGGGGTCCTATTGGACGTTCGAGGAGGGACGTGGGAGTTACTTAGCTCGTTGGAATGTGACTCCACGGAGCAATTACTACCACGCTCTCGGCTTTCGCCTCACGAGGAGGCGATCTTGAAGGAGACCCTAGAGAGGGAATTTGACCGAATGGGTACAGGGTTAGGATGTACCACCATGGTGGAACATGTCATCAAGACCGACGCTTTGCCCATCAAGCAGCGCTATTATCCGGTGTCGCCTGCAGTATAAAAGCACATCGATTCGGAACTGAAGGAGATGCTCCAGCTGGGCGTTATAGAGCCCTCATCGAGCGCTTGGTCGTCGCCGATCCTTCTAGTAAAGAAGAAGGATGGGAGCTACCGGTTCTGCGTCGACTTCCGGAAATTAAACAAGGTGTCGGAACGAGATGCTTATCCACTACCTTATGTAGCAGCCACCCTCGATAAGTTACGTGATGCGAGGTATCTGTCGTCATTAGACATTAAGTCGGCGTATTGGCAGGTACCCATGGCGGAAGCGTCACGCCAATATACAGCGTTCACGGTGCCAGGACGTGGGCTGTTTCAATTCAATAGGATGCCCTTTGGGCTACAAAACGCACCTGCAACATGGCAGCGTCTGATCGACCGAGTGTTGGAACCCGAGCTCGAGCCCTACGTGTTCACATACCTGGACGATATCGTGGTTGTCACCCAAGACTTCCGGAAGCACGTGGAGGTACTTTCTGAAGTATTCCGCAGGCTTCGGGAGGCGGGGCTACGCGTCTCCAGAGAGAAATGCGAATTCTGTCGACGCCAGCTAAAATACTTGGGTTACGTAGTGGACGAGAAGGGGCTGAACGTGGATCCGGGTAAAGTGGAGTGCCTATTCCAAATTCCCCGCCCTACTAGTGTCAAGGGAGTTCGGCAGTTCCTAGGAATGGTGTCGTGGTACCGGCGATTCATTCCAGACTTTGCAACAGCAATGGCGCCCTTGACATACCTCTTGAAAAAAAACAAGCGGTTCGATTGGACGCAAGAATGCGAAAAGGCTTTCGTTCAGGCCAAGGTACGTCTTTCTCAGGCACCCATCCAGACTTGTCCGGACTATAGCCTTCCGTTCAGTATCCAAACGGATGCATCAGATCTGGGGCTGGGCGCGGTGCTTAGTCAGACTCACCCGGAGGGTGAAAACGTGATCTGCTATTTAAGCCGGTCGCTAAGCAGGACGGAGAGGAATTACTCCACCACTGAAAAGGAGTGTCTGGTGGTTCTGTGGGCGGTGGAAAAACTGCACCCTTACGTGGAAGGTACGCATTTCACCGTGGTGACCGACCATCATTCACTCGTATGGTTGAATAATTTGAAGGACCCAACAGGCCGCCTGGCAAGATGGGCAGTTCGACTACAGCAATACGATTTTGACATCGTACACCGGAAAGGCAAGGAGCACTTGGTGCCAGAAAACCCGGGGAAATACGCGGATTGGAGGTTGGAAGGGAATGTACTGTGGAAGCACACACCTGGACAATACCCTAAGTTGGGAACTCAGGTGTGGAAACGGGTACTACCCGAGGGATGACGAGGCAGGGAACTTAGGCAGGGTCACGATGACCCAAAGGCGGGGCACATGGGTGTGAAACGGACGCTGGATCGTGTGGCACAGCGCTTTTACTGGGCAGAGATGTAGACAGACATCCGGAAATATGTGGAAAAGTGCAAGGTATGCCAGGCAGTCAAGGTCGAACGCCAGGCACCCCGAGGTTCGATGGTATCTCGAGCAGTACAGGCCAAACACCCATGGGAGATAATCGGTGTTGATTTGATAGGCCCCCTACCACGCTCGACTCGTGGAAACTGCTATATCCTTAGCGTGGTGGACTATTACACCAAATTTGCCATGATCTTTCCTCTTCGAACAGCCAAGGCACCCGAAGTGGTGCGCAGTTTGTAGGAATACGTCTTCATGCTGTTCAGAGTGCCGGCAGCGATCATTTGCGACAACGGGGTGCAGTTTCGTTCCAAGATCTTCGAGAACTTGGCGCAAAAGTTTGGAACGCGGGTGCAATACACTGCATTTTACCACCCACAGGCCAACCCAGCAGAGCGCGTCAACCAAAACATCAAGTGGATGCTGCGCTCCTATGTGGCGGACAATCACCGCAAGTGGGACAACGATCTCGCCCAGATAGGTTGTGCGCTTCGAACATACACGCATGAAGCGATGGGCGTAACGCCGTATTTCCTCAATTTCGGAAGGGAGATGGTGGCCTTCCGCGGAGAGCCCACGCCTCCAAATGGGGATCAACGGGATCTTCACCCTAAGGACCAGGCCGAAGCGCTGAACAAGGTTCGTAAGGAAGTAGCTGCTCGTTCAAGCAAGGCCGCGGAAACTGCACAGACCCGGTATAACCTCCGGAAGCGAGAAGAACCCTTCTACCCAAATGACCGGGTGTGGAGAAGGAACTTCGTCCTTTCAAATGCGGCCCAGTATTTTTCCGCAAAACTGGCACCCGAATATATAGAGCGTTTTACAGTGAAGGAGAAGGTGTCTGCAGCCACCTAACACTTAGTGGACGAGAAAAGCAAAGACGCCGGCGTATGGCATGCCAAAGACCTGAAGCCCTACAACGACTAACCATACGACCAAGTATAGACTGGTACAGGCCATACCGGTCCAGGACTTCGTCACCTCCCCGCGATCCTTTTCTTTTCCTGTGTTCCTGCTCCTAGGATCTTGACGGATAATTTCGTCCCTCCGTAGACTTTTCCTTTTTTTCTTTTTCTCCTTTTGTTTCATATCCTCCCTGCTAGTTTAGTTTCTATACCTAGTTCGGTTGTGGGTTAAGTTGCGTAGGTTCGATAGGTTAATACGTTGGTCTTGTAAGTGTGACTCGTGAGTTTGGTTTCAAGCTTCAGTGAACGCGACGTCGGAAGTAAAATTGTCAGCCGTGTGCACGCTGAAGGCCGTGTCCACACAACGCTCGGTGGCTCGTCGGGGGTGTAGGCGTGTCGAACGTTGCCGTCCCGCCTATTATTGTTGGAGTGGATTTTGGGAAAATCCACTTGAAGAAGGGGGGGTAATGTTACGTTCGCCACGCAACGTGGTCGACCCACAACCCATACGGGCAGAATGGGGGTCTGCCCTGTCCTTGAAGACCCCAAACTACCGTGCGGGTAAACGCTGTCTTGTTAAAAATAAATAATGTTACGTTCGCCACTTCACGCAACCAAGCCAATTTATGAATTATAGCGTAAGTATTGAGTTATATGATTATTAATGAATTACATTGTTACTTATGAATGAAATTGTTATTCATTATTTATATTGTAGGGAGTAAGTCAATTTAGGTAGAAGTTGAATTGTATAAATATAGGGAAGATGCACGTATAGTAAGGATATTAGATTGGATAGCTAAGTAGTAGTAGTAGTCCTTATGGTGAGTGATCAACAGCCAAATGCACCACAGTCAACGTCTCAGACACTGCGGATAAATTGCCAGCAATGCCGGCAACAAACACGATCACCCAATCACGCAGTGGATCCAAGTTTAGGCCCCGCCCGGTCTACGATGTGCCCCAATGGAGTCTCCTATGCGCCAGTGATAATCACAACCATTGGCACGGGCAATTCACCATGGTTAACGACCGCCACGAGTATTTCACCGCGCTCCAATTGCATCCCACAGCTTTCACAGCTTTTTCCCCTCGCATCGAGACACAACGTCTGACCTCTGACGAAACCAGTTCAAAAGCTTTTGAAAGCTGCGATGGGGTCAACTGCCCAGCTGAGTGGTCATCAACTTACGACACGGGTAAACGGGACTGGGCTTTTGAATAAATAGCATTGCGGGAGCAGCTGACGGAGCTTTTTGACTTCGACCGCTGGTGTGGAAGCTGCGTGGTTCTTTTAGTTTTTTTTCGTTTGGACGTCGGTCTTGGGCGGAGGTGTGCAAGCTGAGTGGTTTTTGTTTGGAAGTCTTGGCTTTTGTCGTGGCGAAGCTCGGAAGAAGTGGAACAGCTATTTTGCTTAACAACACAATGACGTAAGCTTACTTACACCACTTTGTTTGTAAACGATTGTTGATTTCACTCTGTTGACTGGTCACGCGTGTGTACTGTTTTGTAGTGAAGCAATGTATTTTGAAGAAATTATTTATTTATTTAGCCAAACAAGGCATACACATTATTATTAAACTTAACATTAAATTACAACTATGTATGGCTAGCTAGTGCGATAAACAGATTCCGTTTAAAAGTGGATTTGGAAATGGATGGGGAATAGTGGTTGCTAACACTATTAAATATCTTACAGCATCTGTTAATCGGTTCGTTTTGTCCGTATATTGTATGATGTTGATACTCAACTAACATACGAGTGTGTCTGGTACGTCTTACAGCATGATTGCATGAGATTTTCCCAGATAATGATTCGATACGGATAACGTTTCTGATAATGTCAAACACAAAGCACGAAGTCAGGACTGTCCTTCTAGATGATAACGAAGGTAAATTGAGTAGTTTAAGACGGTGCTCATAAGAAGGTAAATTATCAAAGTCAGCTGGGTTATATAAATTTCTTAATGCAAAAAGTAAAAACTGCTTTTGAATTGATTCTATTCGATCACTATCAGTTCCAAACGCTGGGTTCCAAATTAAGCAAGCGTACTCGAGAAGAGGGCGTACAAATGCTGTATATAGGGATTCAGTAACCCACAAGTTCGTAAATTCTTTTGCCCGTCTTTTAATGAATCCCAGCTGCTTCCAAGCACTAGCGAGAATCTTGTCGTACTGTAAGTGAAACCGTAGTTTTGTATCTAATACAAGGCCAAGATCAACCACTTGGTCCACTTTGGTCAATGGTGTACGGCTTAGGGAATATGTGTAACTGTCAATAGTATTTTTGCGAGCAAAGCTCATCACTTGACATTTACCAATATTGAGGTGAAGATTATTCCGTGAGCACCAATGTTCTAATGCATCAAGCTTGGATTGGATGAAAGTTGCGTCAGAGTGCGATGCTACTACGTGATACATTTTCAGATCATCGGCATATAAAAGATGGGGTATGTTAGATAGAACTGAGGACAGATCAGATATGAATATATTAAATAAGAGTGGGCCGAGATGGCTGCCTTGTGGCACTCCAGAAGAAGTTGGAATTTTTCTTGACAGATTTACTTGAAATCTAACGACTTGCGTCCGATTTTTGAGGTAAGAAGAAACCCATTTAAGCAAAGAACCCGAAATACCAAAGTTATGCAATTTCTTTATTAAGATGTCGTGGTCTACGCGATCGAAAGTCTGTGTAGACTGCGTTAATTTGGTGGCCCTTTTCCATAGCACAGAGAATGTCAGAGGTGAAAATCATAAGGTTGGTTGTAGTCGAACGGCCTTTGCGAAATCCGTGCTGCTGCTCGTTAATTCGTGGCTCTATCAGTGCTGTCAGTTTGCCACAGATGATTTTCTCGGATAGTTTGGGAATGACTGATAGGATAGCTATACCTCTATAATTTTCCACCAGGTGTTTATCTCCACTTTTAAAAATGGGAGTCAAGAGAGAAGATTTCCAAGCAGATGGAAAGCAACCGAATGAGAGTGACTTATCGAAGATCATGTGAAGGGGAGTTAACAGCTGTTTTCTGCATTGGATCAAAAAGTGAGCCGAAATTTGATCAGGACCAGGTCCCTTGTTAGGATCAAGCTCAGTGATAGCGCTTTCAATATCGTCTATGGTCAAATGTAGTTCTTCAACAATTATTGTTGACGAAATATCCTGCGAGGGAAGTAAGGGTGTATTTGTAGGTTGCATAAACACCTCTTGGAAGTGATCAGCAAAAAAATTACATATTTTTTTAGGGCATGAAGAGCTAGAATTGTTTTTGGACATTGTGCATGGATAGCCTGTTGTTTTTCGTTTGGTGTTTATAAAATCAAAGAATTTTTTCGGGTCACGAATTATGCTCTCTCCAACAGTGCGAACATAAAAGTTATATGCTTCACGTGACTTTATTGAAAATTCAGCAGCTAGCTGATGATATTTATTATTTACGTCTAAGTCTACATTATTGTCATTGTGGATTATCTTATATAATTTGTTTCTTTGATTACGTATGCTTCGAAGGTTAGCGTCTAACCATGGCTCTGAGAGTTTGTTTCTTTTCCTAATTTTAGGGACAAAGCTTTCAACGGCGTCAAAAATTATTCGATAGAAGGTAGATAAAGAGTCTTCTACATCTAACATTGAAAGAATGTTCCAGTCGATTTTCTCAAGACGGTTTATGATGCAATCATAATCGGCATTTAAGAAATCAAATACGATGGAATTATTGTACGATTGAGAGAATTTCGAATCCGTAGTGGAAATCTCAACAGTAGAAGCAACTATTTGTCAAATCGACGATAGGACGCAAGTGTTCATTGCCAGCCAAAATGACGCAGATAGAAATGACGCAGCGTCACGATTACTTTTGACGCCAGTGTGTACCTACACTTAAATGGAAATGCGGAAACGAGCATTTTGCAAAAATTGCAGTAGAGATCAAATTTGTATACATCACCGCCTCATGACTGACGTTTCTATCCAATATTGAAAATTTTAAGACACGTATTGGGGATTTCACCCTCGCTCCTTTCCTTTTCGTTTTCTTCATTGAATTTGACAATCCAAGAATAGATTATTGCGATTTTATACGAATTAAACCACCTCCAGAACCTGAAAGTATTCCTCGTTACGAAGGAATGCTGAAAAAATTACTAACAATCAGTTACAGTTAATATCAGTGAATAATATATAATTGAATTCATAAACTACTTACCCAAGCAATGCAAAGAAGTCCTACATCGCTGGGTTGTAAGTAAAAATACAATATTTATTATACCAAAAGTATCCGGTGTTTTGCTTTAATTCAAATCTTTAAAATTGCAATAATCAATACTAAATTAATGTTTGTATAGTTGAAAGTGCATTAGTATAGCCTTTATTGGCTGTTAAAACAAAGAAACAAAAGTGTGTGCATGCAATAATGTTGCAATTCACGGGAAGCTATTCGAAGATGACGCACAGGCGCATATGCAAACAATAAAATTTCCAACATTTGCAGATATTTGTATCGAATCGAAAATGTCGTTTTATGGACAGTTAACAATAACAATGTTTACCATTTCTATGGAAGTAATAAGGTTTTAACTCTAGTTTTCCTTCTTTCAAATAATCTACAGACTTGTGTGTGTTGCGAATAGCAGTTTTCTGTTTAAATGGCATAACAAATCTGTCCTGATATCAGCTGATCGGAATGGCTTTGTAACTATCACAGTAGACCCAGTAGATAAACCTTCATATGTTGGCTTCCTATGAACAAGCGTTCCATACAATCCGTGGTATCACGGACGAAACGCACATGGTTTTCCATATGATTTCTGTCGTTCGTCATATGTAGGGGTTAAAGTTACAGTGGTGTAAGTCAGTTTTTCAGTAAAATTGACCTAGGTACGGAAGCTCGATCTAGAGGCACCAATCCGTTGATAGAAAAAGTGAGGTACGTCAGAGCTTTATCTCTATGACGGTAGATGGCACCGTAAGTTATCTCCATTAGTGGAACAGCTGTTTTGCTTAACAACACAATGACGTAAGCCTGACTTACACCACTTTGTTTGTAAACGATTGTTGATTTCACTCTGTTGACTGGTCACGCGTGTGTACTGTTTTGTAGTGAAGCAATGTATTTTGAAGAAATTATTTATTTATTTAGCCAAACAAGGCATACACATTATTATTAAACTTAACATTAAATTACAACTATGTATGGCTAGCTAGTGCGATAAACAGATTCCGTTTAAAAGTGGATTTGGAAATGGATGGGGAATAGTGGTTGCTAACACTATTAAATATCTTACAGCATCTGTTAATCGGTTCGTTTTGTCCGTATATTGTATGATGTTGATACTCAACTAACATACGAGTGTGTCTGGTACGTCTTACAGCATGATTGCATGAGATTTTCCCAGATAATGATTCGATACGGATAACGTTTCTGATAATGTCAAACACAAAGCACGAAGTCAGGACTGTCCTTCTAGATGATAACGAAGGTAAATTGAGTAGTTTAAGACGGTGCTCATAAGAAGGTAAATTATCAAAGTCAGCTGGGTTATATAAATTTCTTAATGCAAAAAGTAAAAACTGCTTTTGAATTGATTCTATTCGATCACTATCAGTTCCAAACGCTGGGTTCCAAATTAAGCAAGCGTACTCGAGAAGAGGGCGTACAAATGCTGTATATAGGGATTCAGTAACCCACAAGTTCGTAAATTCTTTTGCCCGTCTTTTAATGAATCCCAGCTGCTTCCAAGCACTAGCGAGAATCTTGTCGTACTGTAAGTGAAACCGTAGTTTTGTATCTAATACAAGGCCAAGATCAACCACTTGGTCCACTTTGGTCAATGGTGTACGGCTTAGGGAATATGTGTAACTGTCAATAGTATTTTTGCGAGCAAAGCTCATCACTTGACATTTACCAATATTGAGGTGAAGATTATTCCGTGAGCACCAATGTTCTAATGCATCAAGCTTGGATTGGATGAAAGTTGCGTCAGAGTGCGATGCTACTACGTGATACATTTTCAGATCATCGGCATATAAAAGATGGGGTATGTTAGATAGAACTGAGGACATATCAGATATGAATATATTAAATAAGAGTGGGCCGAGATGGCTGCCTTGTGGCACTCCAGAAGAAGTTGGAATTTTTCTTGACAGATTTACTTGAAATCTAACGACTTGCGTCCGATTTTTGAGGTAAGAAGAAACCCATTTAAGCAAAGAACCCGAAATACCAAAGTTATGCAATTTCTTTATTAAGATGTCGTGGTCTACGCGATCGAAAGTCTGTGTAGACTGCGTTAATTTGGTGGCCCTTTTCCATAGCACAGAGAATGTCAGAGGTGAAAATCATAAGGTTGGTTGTAGTCGAACGGCCTTTGCGAAATCCGTGCTGCTGCTCGTTAATTCGTGGCTCTATCAGTGCTGTCAGTTTGCCACAGATGATTTTCTCGGATAGTTTGGGAATGACTGATAGGATAGCTATACCTCTATAATTTTCCACCAGGTGTTTATCTCCACTTTTAAAAATGGGAGTCAAGAGAGAAGATTTCCAAGCAGATGGAAAGCAACCGAATGAGAGTGACTTATCGAAGATCATGTGAAGGGGAGTTAACAGCTGTTTTCTGCATTGGATCAAAAAGTGAGCCGAAATTTGATCAGGACCAGGTCCCTTGTTAGGATCAAGCTCAGTGATAGCGCTTTCAATATCGTCTATGGTCAAATGTAGTTCTTCAACAATTATTGTTGACGAAATATCCTGCGAGGGAAGTAAGGGTGTATTTGTAGGTTGCATAAACACCTCTTGGAAGTGATCAGCAAAAAAATTACATATTTTTTTAGGGCATGAAGAGCTAGAATTGTTTTTGGACATTGTGCATGGATAGCCTGCTGTTTTTCGTTTGGTGTTTATAAAATCAAAGAATTTTTTCGGGTCACGAATTATGCTCTCTCCAACAGTGCGAACATAAAAGTTATATGCTTCACGTGACTTTATTGAAAATTCAGCAGCTAGCTGATGATATTTATTATTTACGTCTAAGTCTACATTATTGTCATTGTGGATTATCTTATATAATTTGTTTCTTTGATTACGTATGCTTCGAAGGTTAGCGTCTAACCATGGCTCTGAGAGTTTGTTTCTTTTCCTAATTTTAGGGACAAAGCTTTCAACGGCGTCAAAAATTATTCGATAGAAGGTAGATAAAGAGTCTTCTACATCTAACATTGAAAGAATGTTCCAGTCGATTTTCTCAAGACGGTTTATGATGCAATCATAATCGGCATTTAAGAAATCAAATACGATGGAATTATTGTACGATTGAGAGAATTTCGAATCCGTAGTGGAAATCTCAACAGTAGAAGCAACTATTTGTCAAATCGACGATAGGACGCAAGTGTTCATTGCCAGCCAAAATGACGCAGATAGAAATGACGCAGCGTCACGATTACTTTTGACGCCAGTGTGTACCTACACTTAAATGGAAATGCGGAAACGAGCATTTTGCAAAAATTGCAGTAGAGATCAAATTTGTATACATCACCGCCTCATGACTGACGTTTCTATCCAATATTGAAAATTTTAAGACACGTATTGGGGATTTCACCCTCGCTCCTTTCCTTTTCGTTTTCTTCATTGAATTTGACAATCCAAGAATAGATTATTGCGATTTTATACGAATTAAACCACCTCCAGAACCTGAAAGTATTCCTCGTTACGAAGGAATGCTGAAAAAATTACTAACAATCAGTTACAGTTAATATCAGTGAATAATATATAATTGAATTCATAAACTACTTACCCAAGCAATGCAAAGAAGTCCTACATCGCTGGGTTGTAAGTAAAAATACAATATTTATTATACCAAAAGTATCCGGTGTTTTGCTTTAATTCAAATCTTTAAAATTGCAATAATCAATACTAAATTAATGTTTGTATAGTTGAAAGTGCATTAGTATAGCCTTTATTGGCTGTTAAAACAAAGAAACAAAAGTGTGTGCATGCAATAATGTTGCAATTCACGGGAAGCTATTCGAAGATGACGCACAGGCGCATATGCAAACAATAAAATTTCCAACATTTGCAGATATTTGTATCGAATCGAAAATGTCGTTTTATGGACAGTTAACAATAACAATGTTTACCATTTCTATGGAAGTAATAAGGTTTTAACTCTAGTTTTCCTTCTTTCAAATAATCTACAGACTTGTGTGTGTTGCGAATAGCAGTTTTCTGTTTAAATGGCATAACAAATCTGTCCTGATATCAGCTGATCGGAATGGCTTTGTAACTATCACAGTAGACCCAGTAGATAAACCTTCATATGTTGGCTTCCTATGAACAAGCGTTCCATACAATCCGTGGTATCACGGACGAAACGCACATGGTTTTCCATATGATTTCTGTCGTTCGTCATATGTAGGGGTTAAAGTTACAGTGGTGTAAGTCAGTTTTTCAGTAAAATTGACCTAGGTACGGAAGCTCGATCTAGAGGCACCAATCCGTTGATAGAAAAAGTGAGGTACGTCAGAGCTTTATCTCTATGACGGTAGATGGCACCGTAAGTTATCTCCATTAGTGGAATAGCTGTTTTGCTTAACAACACAATGACGTAAGCCTGACTTACACCACTTTGTTTGTAAACGATTGTTGATTTCACTCTGTTGACTGGTCACGCGTGTGTACTGTTTTGTAGTGAAGCAATGTATTTTGAAGAAATTATTTATTTATTTAGCCAAACAAGGCATACACATTATTATTAAACTTAACATTAAATTACAACTATGTATGGCTAGCTAGTGCGATAAACAGATTCCGTTTAAAAGTGGATTTGGAAATGGATGGGGAATAGTGGTTGCTAACACTATTAAATATCTTACAGCATCTGTTAATCGGTTCGTTTTGTCCGTATATTGTATGATGTTGATACTCAACTAACATACGAGTGTGTCTGGTACGTCTTACAGCATGATTGCATGAGATTTTCCCAGATAATGATTCGATACGGATAACGTTTCTGATAATGTCAAACACAAAGCACGAAGTCAGGACTGTCCTTCTAGATGATAACGAAGGTAAATTGAGTAGTTTAAGATGGTGCTCATAAGAAGGTAAATTATCAAAGTCAGCTGGGTTATATAAATTTCTTAATGCAAAAAGTAAAAACTGCTTTTGAATTGATTCTATTCGATCACTATCAGTTCCAAACGCTGGGTTCCAAATTAAGCAAGCGTACTCGAGAAGAGGGCGTACAAATGCTGTATATAGGGATTCAGTAACCCACAAGTTCGTAAATTCTTTTGCCCGTCTTTTAATGAATCCCAGCTGCTTCCAAGCACTAGCGAGAATCTTGTCGTACTGTAAGTGAAACCGTAGTTTTGTATCTAATACAAGGCCAAGATCAACCACTTGGTCCACTTTGGTCAATGGTGTACGGCTTAGGGAATATGTGTAACTGTCAATAGTATTTTTGCGAGCAAAGCTCATCACTTGACATTTACCAATATTGAGGTGAAGATTATTCCGTGAGCACCAATGTTCTAATGCATCAAGCTTGGATTGGATGAAAGTTGCGTCAGAGTGCGATGCTACTACGTGATACATTTTCAGATCATCGGCATATAAAAGATGGGGTATGTTAGATAGAACTGAGGACAGATCAGATATGAATATATTAAATAAGAGTGGGCCGAGATGGCTGCCTTGTGGCACTCCAGAAGAAGTTGGAATTTTTCTTGACAGATTTACTTGAAATCTAACGACTTGCGTCCGATTTTTGAGGTAAGAAGAAACCCATTTAAGCAAAGAACCCGAAATACCAAAGTTATGCAATTTCTTTATTAAGATGTCGTGGTCTACGCGATCGAAAGTCTGTGTAGACTGCGTTAATTTGGTGGCCCTTTTCCATAGCACAGAGAATGTCAGAGGTGAAAATCATAAGGTTGGTTGTAGTCGAACGGCCTTTGCGAAATCCGTGCTGCTGCTCGTTAATTCGTGGCTCTATCAGTGCTGTCAGTTTGCCACAGATGATTTTCTCGGATAGTTTGGGAATGACTGATAGGATAGCTATACCTCTATAATTTTCCACCAGGTGTTTATCTCCACTTTTAAAAATGGGAGTCAAGAGAGAAGATTTCCAAGCAGATGGAAAGCAACAGAATGAGAGTGACTTATCGAAGATCATGTGAAGGGGAGTTAACAGCTGTTTTCTGCATTGGATCAAAAAGTGAGCCGAAATTTGATCAGGACCAGGTCCCTTGTTAGGATCAAGCTCAGTGATAGCGCTTTCAATATCGTCTATGGTCAAATGTAGTTCTTCAACAATTATTGTTGACGAAATATCCTGCGAGGGAAGTAAGGGTGTATTTGTAGGTTGCATAAACACCTCTTGGAAGTGATCAGCAAAAAAATTACATATTTTTTTAGGGCATGAAGAGCTAGAATTGTTTTTGGACATTGTGCATGGATAGCCTGTTGTTTTTCGTTTGGTGTTTATAAAATCAAAGAATTTTTTCGGGTCACGAATTATGCTCTCTCCAACAGTGCGAACATAAAAGTTATATGCTTCACGTGACTTTATTGAAAATTCAGCAGCTAGCTGATGATATTTATTATTTACGTCTAAGTCTACATTATTGTCATTGTGGATTATCTTATATAATTTGTTTCTTTGATTACGTATGCTTCGAAGGTTAGCGTCTAACCATGGCTCTGAGAGTTTGTTTCTTTTCCTAATTTTAGGGACAAAGCTTTCAACGGCGTCAAAAATTATTCGATAGAAGGTAGATAAAGAGTCTTCTACATCTAACATTGAAAGAATGTTCCAGTCGATTTTCTCAAGACGGTTTATGATGCAATCATAATCGGCATTTAAGAAATCAAATACGATGGAATTATTGTACGATTGAGAGAATTTCGAATCCGTAGTGGAAATCTCAACAGTAGAAGCAACTATTTGTCAAATCGACGATAGGACGCAAGTGTTCATTGCCAGCCAAAATGACGCAGATAGAAATGACGCAGCGTCACGATTACTTTTGACGCCAGTGTGTACCTACACTTAAATGGAAATGCGGAAACGAGCATTTTGCAAAAACTGCAGTAGAGATCAAATTTGTATACATCACCGCCTCATGACTGACGTTTCTATCCAATATTGAAAATTTTAAGACACGTATTGGGGATTTCACCCTCGCTCCTTTCCTTTTCGTTTTCTTCATTGAATTTGACAATCCAAGAATAGATTATTGCGATTTTATACGAATTAAACCACCTCCAGAACCTGAAAGTATTCCTCGTTACGAAGGAATGCTGAAAAAATTACTAACAATCAGTTACAGTTAATATCAGTGAATAATATATAATTGAATTCATAAACTACTTACCCAAGCAATGCAAAGAAGTCCTACATCGCTGGGTTGTAAGTAAAAATACAATATTTATTATACCAAAAGTATCCGGTGTTTTGCTTTAATTCAAATCTTTAAAATTGCAATAATCAATACTAAATTAATGTTTGTATAGTTGAAAGTGCATTAGTATAGCCTTTATTGGCTGTTAAAACAAAGAAACAAAAGTGTGTGCATGCAATAATGTTGCAATTCACGGGAAGCTATTCGAAGATGACGCACAGGCGCATATGCAAACAATAAAATTTCCAACATTTGCAGATATTTGTATCGAATCGAAAATGTCGTTTTATGGACAGTTAACAATAACAATGTTTACCATTTCTATGGAAGTAATAAGGTTTTAACTCTAGTTTTCCTTCTTTCAAATAATCTACAGACTTGTGTGTGTTGCGAATAGCAGTTTTCTGTTTAAATGGCATAACAAATCTGTCCTGATATCAGCTGATCGGAATGGCTTTGTAACTATCACAGTAGACCCAGTAGATAAACCTTCATATGTTGGCTTCCTATGAACAAGCGTTCCATACAATCCGTGGTATCACGGACGAAACGCACATGGTTTTCCATATGATTTCTGTCGTTCGTCATATGTAGGGGTTAAAGTTACAGTGGTGTAAGTCAGTTTTTCAGTAAAATTGACCTAGGTACGGAAGCTCGATCTAGAGGCACCAATCCGTTGATAGAAAAAGTGAGGTACGTCAGAGCTTTATCTCTATGACGGTAGATGGCACCGTAAGTTATCTCCATTAGTGGAACAGCTGTTTTGCTTAACAACACAATGACGTAAGCCTGACTTACACCACTTTGTTTGTAAACGATTGTTGATTTCACTCTGTTGACTGGTCACGCGTGTGTACTGTTTTGTAGTGAAGCAATGTATTTTGAAGAAATTATTTATTTATTTAGCCAAACAAGGCATACACATTATTATTAAACTTAACATTAAATTACAACTATGTATGGCTAGCTAGTGCGATAAACAGATTCCGTTTAAAAGTGGATTTGGAAATGGATGGGGAATAGTGGTTGCTAACACTATTAAATATCTTACAGCATCTGTTAATCGGTTCGTTTTGTCCGTATATTGTATGATGTTGATACTCAACTAACATACGAGTGTGTCTGGTACGTCTTACAGCATGATTGCATGAGATTTTCCCAGATAATGATTCGATACGGATAACGTTTCTGATAATGTCAAACACAAAGCACGAAGTCAGGACTGTCCTTCTAGATGATAACGAAGGTAAATTGAGTAGTTTAAGACGGTGCTCATAAGAAGGTAAATTATCAAAGTCAGCTGGGTTATATAAATTTCTTAATGCAAAAAGTAAAAACTGCTTTTGAATTGATTCTATTCGATCACTATCAGTTCCAAACGCTGGGTTCCAAATTAAGCAAGCGTACTCGAGAAGAGGGCGTACAAATGCTGTATATAGGGATTCAGTAACCCACAAGTTCGTAAATTCTTTTGCCCGTCTTTTAATGAATCCCAGCTGCTTCCAAGCACTAGCGAGAATCTTGTCGTACTGTAAGTGAAACCGTAGTTTTGTATCTAATACAAGGCCAAGATCAACCACTTGGTCCACTTTGGTCAATGGTGTACGGCTTAGGGAATATGTGTAACTGTCAATAGTATTTTTGCGAGCAAAGCTCATCACTTGACATTTACCAATATTGAGGTGAAGATTATTCCGTGAGCACCAATGTTCTAATGCATCAAGCTTGGATTGGATGAAAGTTGCGTCAGAGTGCGATGCTACTACGTGATACATTTTCAGATCATCGGCATATAAAAGATGGGGTATGTTAGATAGAACTGAGGACAGATCAGATATGAATATATTAAATAAGAGTGGGCCGAGATGGCTGCCTTGTGGCACTCCAGAAGAAGTTGGAATTTTTCTTGACAGATTTACTTGAAATCTAACGACTTGCGTCCGATTTTTGAGGTAAGAAGAAACCCATTTAAGCAAAGAACCCGAAATACCAAAGTTATGCAATTTCTTTATTAAGATGTCGTGGTCTACGCGATCGAAAGTCTGTGTAGACTGCGTTAATTTGGTGGCCCTTTTCCATAGCATAGAGAATGTCAGAGGTGAAAATCATAAGGTTGGTTGTAGTCGAACGGCCTTTGCGAAATCCGTGCTGCTGCTCGTTAATTCGTGGCTCTATCAGTGCTGTCAGTTTGCCACAGATGATTTTCTCGGATAGTTTGGGAATGACTGATAGGATAGCTATACCTCTATAATTTTCCACCAGGTGTTTATCTCCACTTTTAAAAATGGGAGTCAAGAGAGAAGATTTCCAAGCAGATGGAAAGCAACAGAATGAGAGTGACTTATCGAAGATCATGTGAAGGGGAGTTAACAGCTGTTTTCTGCATTGGATCAAAAAGTGAGCCGAAATTTGATCAGGACCAGGTCCCTTGTTAGGATCAAGCTCAGTGATAGCGCTTTCAATATCGTCTATGGTCAAATGTAGTTCTTCAACAATTATTGTTGACGAAATATCCTGCGAGGGAAGTAAGGGTGTATTTGTAGGTTGCATAAACACCTCTTGGAAGTGATCAGCAAAAAAATTACATATTTTTTTAGGGCATGAAGAGCTAGAATTGTTTTTGGACATTGTGCATGGATAGCCTGTTGTTTTTCGTTTGGTGTTTATAAAATCAAAGAATTTTTTCGGGTCACGAATTATGCTCTCTCCAACAGTGCGAACATAAAAGTTATATGCTTCACGTGACTTTATTGAAAATTCAGCAGCTAGCTGATGATATTTATTATTTACGTCTAAGTCTACATTATTGTCATTGTGGATTATCTTATATAATTTGTTTCTTTGATTACGTATGCTTCGAAGGTTAGCGTCTAACCATGGCTCTGAGAGTTTGTTTCTTTTCCTAATTTTAGGGACAAAGCTTTCAACGGCGTCAAAAATTATTCGATAGAAGGTAGATAAAGAGTCTTCTACATCTAACATTGAAAGAATGTTCCAGTCGATTTTCTCAAGACGGTTTATGATGCAATCATAATCGGCATTTAAGAAATCAAATACGATGGAATTATTGTACGATTGAGAGAATTTCGAATCCGTAGTGGAAATCTCAACAGTAGAAGCAACTATTTGTCAAATCGACGATAGGACGCAAGTGTTCATTGCCAGCCAAAATGACGCAGATAGAAATGACGCAGCGTCACGATTACTTTTGACGCCAGTGTGTACCTACACTTAAATGGAAATGCGGAAACGAGCATTTTGCAAAAATTGCAGTAGAGATCAAATTTGTATACATCACCGCCTCATGACTGACGTTTCTATCCAATATTGAAAATTTTAAGACACGTATTGGGGATTTCACCCTCGCTCCTTTCCTTTTCGTTTTCTTCATTGAATTTGACAATCCAAGAATAGATTATTGCGATTTTATACGAATTAAACCACCTCCAGAACCTGAAAGTATTCCTCGTTACGAAGGAATGCTGAAAAAATTACTAACAATCAGTTACAGTTAATATCAGTGAATAATATATAATTGAATTCATAAACTACTTACCCAAGCAATGCAAAGAAGTCCTACATCGCTGGGTTGTAAGTAAAAATACAATATTTATTATACCAAAAGTATCCGGTGTTTTGCTTTAATTCAAATCTTTAAAATTGCAATAATCAATACTAAATTAATGTTTGTATAGTTGAAAGTGCATTAGTATAGCCTTTATTGGCTGTTAAAACAAAGAAACAAAAGTGTGTGCATGCAATAATGTTGCAATTCACGGGAAGCTATTCGAAGATGACGCACAGGCGCATATGCAAACAATAAAATTTCCAACATTTGCAGATATTTGTATCGAATCGAAAATGTCGTTTTATGGACAGTTAACAATAACAATGTTTACCATTTCTATGGAAGTAATAAGGTTTTAACTCTAGTTTTCCTTCTTTCAAATAATCTACAGACTTGTGTGTGTTGCGAATAGCAGTTTTCTGTTTAAATGGCATAACAAATCTGTCCTGATATCAGCTGATCGGAATGGCTTTGTAACTATCACAGTAGACCCAGTAGATAAACCTTCATATGTTGGCTTCCTATGAACAAGCGTTCCATACAATCCGTGGTATCACGGACGAAACGCACATGGTTTTCCATATGATTTCTGTCGTTCGTCATATGTAGGGGTTAAAGTTACAGTGGTGTAAGTCAGTTTTTCAGTAAAATTGACCTAGGTACGGAAGCTCGATCTAGAGGCACCAATCCGTTGATAGAAAAAGTGAGGTACGTCAGAGCTTTATCTCTATGACGGTAGATGGCACCGTAAGTTATCTCCATTAGTGGAACAGCTGTTTTGCTTAACAACACAATGACGTAAGCCTGACTTACACCACTTTGTTTGTAAACGATTGTTGATTTCACTCTGTTGACTGGTCACGCGTGTGTACTGTTTTGTAGTGAAGCAATGTATTTTGAAGAAATTATTTATTTATTTAGCCAAACAAGGCATACACATTATTATTAAACTTAACATTAAATTACAACTATGTATGGCTAGCTAGTGCGATAAACAGATTCCGTTTAAAAGTGGATTTGGAAATGGATGGGGAATAGTGGTTGCTAACACTATTAAATATCTTACAGCATCTGTTAATCGGTTCGTTTTGTCCGTATATTGTATGATGTTGATACTCAACTAACATACGAGTGTGTCTGGTACGTCTTACAGCATGATTGCATGAGATTTTCCCAGATAATGATTCGATACGGATAACGTTTCTGATAATGTCAAACACAAAGCACGAAGTCAGGACTGTCCTTCTAGATGATAACGAAGGTAAATTGAGTAGTTTAAGACGGTGCTCATAAGAAGGTAAATTATCAAAGTCAGCTGGGTTATATAAATTTCTTAATGCAAAAAGTAAAAACAGCTTTTGAATTGATTCTATTCGATCACTATCAGTTCCAAACGCTGGGTTCCAAATTAAGCAAGCGTACTCGAGAAGAGGGCGTACAAATGCTGTATATAGGGATTCAGTAACCCACAAGTTCGTAAATTCTTTTGCCCGTCTTTTAATGAATCCCAGCTGCTTCCAAGCACTAGCGAGAATCTTGTCGTACTGTAAGTGAAACCGTAGTTTTGTATCTAATACAAGGCCAAGATCAACCACTTGGTCCACTTTGGTCAATGGTGTACGGCTTAGGGAATATGTGTAACTGTCAATAGTATTTTTGCGAGCAAAGCTCATCACTTGACATTTACCAATATTGAGGTGAAGATTATTCCGTGAGCACCAATGTTCTAATGCATCAAGCTTGGATTGGATGAAAGTTGCGTCAGAGTGCGATGCTACTACGTGATACATTTTCAGATCATCGGCATATAAAAGATGGGGTGTTGGAATATCTGCCACTGTGATGGGGCGGAGATACCCTAGATGTACTATAATCCTTAAATTATAGTGATTGCAGGTACCTTAAACCTCGCTATAATCCTTAAATTATATCGAGATGTTTAAGGCTCAACTAACTCTACAATCCTTAAATTGTAGAGCGATATACGTACCTACGCTGTAAACGAAAAGAGGAATATATCGGGAAGACAAATGAAAACACACAATTTACGCTGTGGCTGATTTGATTGACTCCGGCGAGCGGCGTCAATTTCTTTAATTTATAGATCAATAATTGACCTGTCAGTACAATGCCGCTGGCAGGTCAATATTCGTTAGTCTAAAGTACAGATACAAACAGAAGTGGGTCAGCGAAAGTACGAACGGAAATTGGGTAATGTGCACGCTTGCACATTACATTGCTCGCGCGGGTATTCAACCTGGGCATTCCCTCAGATGCATGGTCGTTGCATACCTGGGAATGCGCGGGTTGAATGTACTTAGAAAATATGCGAACATACCGCCCGCCAAGAACCTCTGTTCTTAATCATAATAACCATTATTTAATTTGGTTCCGGAGTTTGGAGCTTTGGAGTTTCATCCTGTTCGTACCATCGCGTGATCGTCCTATTGTTACACTTTCCCTTTTTGACATGACATAGATATAGCAATACAATAATTACAATTGCAAAGATTATAATTGATATGACACTAGATGAAATTAAAGTTATGTGATGTGGCTTCCAGATCGCCTCTAGATGCTCATCGAAAGTTCGTTGGGCTTCGTCAATGAGTGCTGAGTAGCCTTCGGATGCCTTGATGATGTTGACCCTTGTAAGTATGGGGGCTCGTTCATGCTTCACTGATAGCGGGATTTCTTTCTGTTTGGTGGATATCTGGATAACATCACCACGGCGTTCGCGTTCCGGGATGAGAATGTGATCGTGTGTTATCAATGTGCAGCCTGGTGATACAGACAGTAGTCCAGTGCTGCGAAGGAGAATCTCTTCGCGAGATCCTTCGCAAACGACATGAGCTGGCACCGCGTGCGGAGCCACGAACAACCATTTGTTCCTAGCATATAATTTTTTCCAAATTACGTTAATATCCGGACCTAGAGCGAAAGTCCGGGTTGTGCAATTACTTCCTTCATACAAGTTGTAAAGCTCCTTAATGATGCAATGTGGCTTATTCCTTAAATCAAATAAGGTGCTGGGCAGTACCACGTACGTTTGGTTGGAGATACCTTGTGCTTCTTGTAGCTCATCTTCGGAAATTTCGAAGTAGGTTTGACCATGAAAGTCTACTCCAAGGATATTCGCTGATATTTCATATACGGCATACGTGCGATTGAGAAGAGAGTGTGGGATCGTTGTCGTTTTTATCAGCTCATAGCTTTGCTGATCGATTATTTGCAAGTAACCAATGATGTAACACGCATCTTGTTCGAAATGGACTGCAACCTCGTTCAGAGGAAAATGCGACACTTTCAATGACGTTGGGAGAGCAGATTCTGTTTGGTTGATTATTGCCATCAATTCTGCAGGCTGTACTAGATCTAAAATGCGTCTGCCATTAGAGACGACATTGAGTATGGCTGCATACTTGCTTTGCATTTCCGTCATGAAGTTTAGAGCTCGCTGGTAGATCCCCAAGAATTGAATGTTAAGTTCATTGTGATCCACTGTGGACAGCCAGGAGTCGAATTTCTTAACCTTTTGCATTGCTACGTTAAATCCATTGTTGAAGAGGGTTAATTGTCTATTTATCATGGAATTAGTCTTGTTTAGCTGCTGTGTTGCTCGTAGAAATAGCCTGGTTTCTTTGTCCACCGTATGTTTCAGGGTTTGTTGATTTGCGTGTATTGTTTCGATGTCTCGGTAAATGTCATCATTAACGCCAAACAGAGTGGTTAGCATTTTACCCAGTAGACCACGCCTTTGCCTGCTCCGGACGAAATGCAGTGTATGTATCTTATGTATAATATCGTCATTGATGGTAGATACATGCTGTATAAGATCCTCGCAAGGTACTCTATCAGAGTAAGTGAGACTAGTGCGACATAGCTGAGTCAGATTATCAAAAGCCCTTTGAACGTTTCCTTTATCCTCTTGCATATCAGCCCATGCAATCTTAACGTGAATTTGTAGAGAGCCGCGGTTTAAATGGGCGTTTCCGATATGTTCCACAACAAATCCGCTATTAACTGGAGTAACGCTCACACCAGAGGTGTGATTGGCAGATTTCGCAAAGGGAACAGAACAGATTACGAGCAGGAACATAAGCAGACTTGAGTACGAACGAGCGTCTCTCACAGATCTAGCTTGACTGTGTCGCGTCGTTATGTCTTCTACGGGTACGGCAGGTTGTTCCTTGCTTGGCTCTGATTCGCCGGTTTCTGCCGTCTGTTCAAATTGCTTCGAGGTTTCTTTCTCTGATGTGGGTATGGGCAATGGGCATATCTTGACGATTGGACGTTCAGTTAGGCGTCCATTGAGACTTATCGTCACGGCTCTTACTAGACCGTCTTGGCCCGGATGTGTTTTAATTATCCTTGCTAAAGGCCATTTAGCTGGAGGATAATTTTCACCTTTGACAAGCACTAGCTGTCCGACGCGTATGTTCTCATGGGCTTGCATCCATTTGGGTCTGTTTTGGAGCCTTGAGAGGTATTTGGTAGACCAACTTTTCCAGAAGTTTTGAACTGAAGCAGTGGTAAGGCGCCATTTTGTTAGGAGGCTGACATCTTCACTGATAGGTTCTTGAGGAAGAGATATCAGTGATTGCCCAATAAGAAAATGTCCTGGTGTCAGAGCTTGCACGTCGTTGATGTCGCTAGATAATGGCACGAGAGGGCGACTGTTTAAAACTGCTTCGATCTGAGTCAAAACCGTATACATCTCTTCGATGTTCAACAAAGTTTGTCCAATGGTTTTGGTTAGATGAAGTTTAACTGACTTCACTCCAGCTTCCCACAAACCTCCAAAATGCGGACTGGCTGGTGGGTTGAAGTGCCAGTTGATTTGCTCTTGGGCAAGATATGCCTGCGTAGATCCCTTCAGCTGTTCAAACTGTGCTTTAATTTCCTTACTAGCTCCAACAAAGTTGGTGCCACAATCGCTGTATATGTCACTACATAGCCCTCTCCTCGACACAAATCGCTTTATTGCGGCAATGCATGATTTGCTGGTGAGATCACTGACCACCTCTAGATGCATTGCCTTCGTGGATAGGCAGATAAACAATGCTATGTAGGATTTTGTCGATTTGGAACCCCTTCCAGAGGACCATTTTATGCGGATGGGTCCAGCAAAATCTAATCCTACCTTAATGAACGCCCTTGATGGAGTTACTCTCTCCTTGGGCAACGCTCCCATAAGCTGCGTTAGCGGTTTGGCATTTGATTTAAAACATACCATGCATTTGTGAATGCAGCTTTTTACCAGTTTTTGAACTTGGGGTATCCAAAACTGATCTCGAATAGCTGCTACTGTAATCTGATTGCTGCCGTGGAGGGCTCGGAGATGAAAGGCCTTTACTATTAATGTGGCCAGCGGACAAGTTGCGCTGATAATAATGGGATGCTTTCTTGAATCGCTAATATCGGCGTTCTGCAACCGTCCACCTACCCTGATTATCCCTTCAGCGTCGAGATATGGAGCTAATGGTAGCAATTTTGACGTAGGTGGTATCGGCTGACGGCGATGCAATCGTCGCACTTCCTCTTGGAAAGAAGCTTGCTGCGATAGGCGAGCACAGGTTAGCTTCGCTCTCTGTAACTCTTGGGAGGACAAAAACCTTGGATGCCTATCACGATACTTGAATCTAAGGCAATAGGCGACTACACGAATGAGCTTTTGGTAGTTCGAGTATTTCGATAAGATTGATGCGGTGGGTGGAGCCCGAAGATTGGAACATGCATCCTTCAGCGATGGTGGTATTTCACCCGATTCATAAGTAGTAAGATGTACCTTGGGCTCTTTCTTCTCTAGATTGTTGGTATTTAGCGTGGCTTGGGAAGTATATTCCAAATTAGAAAAGTGCAACCACTCCGGTCCCTTCCACCATAGTTCATAATTGATGAGTTTCGATGGGGCTAAGCCTCGCGAAGCGCAGTCAGCTGGATTATACTGCGATTCCACGTGACGCCATTGGGATGCTTTAGCGTGTGAATGAATTTCGCTCACTCTGTTTGCTACATATGTTTTCCACTTACTTGGATGTTCGGACAACCAAGCTAAGACAATGGTCGAATCAGTCCAATAATAAGTTTCCGTTGCATCATTCATATGTAACGTTTTTTTGACTTTTCGCATCAGTTTGGATAGTAATACGGCCCCGCACAACTCCAGTCGAGGAATGCTTTGCACCTTTAGTGGGGCCACTTTAGTCTTCGATGTCAGCAGGTGAACTCTAACCTCGTTCAGGGAATTGATCACCTTTAAATATATTGCAGCTGCAAAGGCATCCGTTGATGCATCGCTGAAACCATGCAGTTCCACCTTTTCTTTGGCTGTGTATCCAACAAAACGAGGAATGCTGATGCCTCCAAGAGCACAGCAGTCAGATAGATATTTCTTCCAATCATCAATAATGTCCTCTGGGAGCTGGTCATCCCAATCGACTTTAACGAGCCACAGCCTTTGTAATAATATCTTTCCTATGACCATAGAGGGCTGTAGCCAACCCAGAGGATCGAAAAGCTTGGCAATGCTTGATGCTACTAGCCTTTTCGTCACCTTTCCTTTTTTAAGCTCGGGTAGCGATATGCTAAAGGTGAAAACGTCTAGGAGTGGATTCCATTGAAGGCCCAAAGTTTTAATTGAATTCTCAAAGTTTATTGAGATAGGCCCTGGAAGAGCGCGGTCCTTTTCGGGTATTGAATTCAATACCTCTGGACAGTTTGAAGACCACTTGCGGATGCTAAAACCTCCAGCTGCCAGTAACTTGGTGACGCTTTTTTGTAGCAATACGGCTTGGCTTATATCATTAGCACCAGTGAGTACATCGTCTACATAGAAATCGCTCAGAGCCACTTCGGAAGCCTGCTCGTGCTTGAATCGCTCATCCTGAGCTAATCTTTGGAGCACCTTGACAGCTTGATAGGATGCGCACGCCGTACCATAAGTGACGGTATTCAAGCGGTAGTGCTTAATTGGTCCTGGAGTGACTGGTCTCCAGACTATTCTTAGATAGTTGCGATCTCTGGGATCAATTTTAACTTGTCTGTACATTTTCTCGATGTCGCCGTTTATAGCTACTTTATGAAGCCGCCATTTGAGAAGGATCGAAACAAGATCATTTTGAATAGTGGGCCCCACCATTAGCAAGTCATTTAACGACCTTCCAGTAGACGTACGATGTGACGCATCAAAAACAACTCGCACTTTAGTGGTTGTGCTGCTTTCCTTGATTACAGCGTGATGAGGCAGATAATAGGCGGGTTATTCATAAATTGCATTGGTTTGAACTTCTTCCATGTGCCCCAAATCTAAGTACTCTTGTAGGAATTCGTTGTATTGCGCCTTTAGGTCAAGATTCAATTCTAATTTCCTTTCAACTTGCTGCCACCTTAATATCGCATCCTTCATGTTGGATGCCAATGCCTCACCGGGCTTTGTCTCTGCCTTGAACGGAAGACGCACAGTATATCTTCCACTATCCGCGTCTCGGCGAGTGGTTTGGGCGAAATGAACTTCGCAATCTGCCTGCTCGGGGCTTAACTGCTCGGATGAAGCTACTTCTTCTAATTCCCAAAACTTCTTTAGGCTGTCACTCAGCTCTTGAGTGCTGACCATGGAGACATGAATTCTCGGCGGGGTTCGGGTGCCGATAGGGCCTGACATGATCCAACCAAATCTGGTGTTTTGAGTAACCAGTTGACTGTTGGAAATCATCTTCAGCCCGGGTAAAACGAAGTTTCCGTATGCGTCAGCTCCCAGAAGTATATCAATGGGACCTGGCTTGTAGTACTTCTGATCAGCGAGATCGGGTCTGTTGCCCATAGTAAATTGGCTCACTTCGCATTGAGGAATTTCACCTGTTATTTTGGCGATAAATCGAAGCGCAGATAGTCAGTTGATCCCCTTTGTTTGCACTCTATATTAACGATTCCTCGAGCTGAAGTTCGTTGGCTGCTTATACCATGGATATCAACCTTGGCGAATTTGCGCTTCAATCCTAACTGTTGAACTGCCGACTCAGTGATGAAAGATCGTTGCGATCCCTGATCAATTAAAGCTCTCAGCGCCAGAAATGTTCCATAAATTGTCTTCACTTCAATGATAGCTGTAGCTAGTAACACCACAGAATGAGCTTCGTCTTTCTTAGTGACGGCGTTGAGAGCCGAAGTTGAAGGATTTGAATTCTGAGATTTTATCCCCTCTGGCAGTTGTTCAATATGCAACAAGCTATGGTGCTTTTTGTTGCAAAATCTGCATCGCTTATTTGATGAGCATGTCGATACAGCATGATCGCTGCGCAAACAGTTGAAGCATAGTTTGTGCTTTTTAACCAATTCGACTCGATTTCTTGCATTGGCCTCACGAATCTTGGAGCACTGCAGCGTGCCATGACTACCCTTGAGAACTTTACATGAGTCAGTCCTGCTGACTTCCGCGACATGAACGCCATATTTCGGACGTTTCTCCGTGCTTGTTGTGGCTTCTAGGATCACTAGACGTTGTGTGAGAAACTCCACAAACTGCGATATTGTCGGAATCTCGTACGAAGCCCCAATGTGCTTCTGCCATTCGAGAGAAGTTTCCCCATCTAAGCGTTGTTGCAGATGATAAGTAAGCATTACATCGCCCAAATTTCCTGCTACAGTTCGCATACCACTCAAAACTTCATTCGTTAAGTTGAGCATATTTTTAACACCACTGGCGTTATTAGAACTTGTAGGCTTAATGTCCCAAAGCAGTTTCATCAGTGCGTTTGCAGTTACGCGCTTGTTGTCATACCTTTTGCACATCAACGCCCAAGCCGCCTCGTAGTTGCTGCCCGTAATACTCAAATGCTTGATGAGCTGTTCGGCCTCGCCCGACACTGATGCCCGTAGATAATGCATCTTTTGCACAGCACTAAGTCTCTCACTTTTATGAACCAAAGTGGAGAAAAGGTCTTGAAATGACGCCCAATTTGCGTAATTCCCATGAAAATGAGGGATCTTGATGCGCTCTAACGGCAGATCCGCTTCATTACTGAGCTGGGTTGCGGCAGGTCCTTGTGATCCTGTATCTCTAGATGAACCGTCATACTCCTTCAGTCGCGATCTGAAGATGACCGCATATTCATCGTGCAACGCCTCAGCTGCCTCGAATTCAGTCATGTAATCGATGAGTTTTTTAGCATCGCCAGCCATGCTCAACTTGACCCTGTAGTGACACTCTTCACATGCTTGCCATTTGCTAGCCAAAGTATCAGCCTTTAACTCGAAATACTCCTTGCTGTATCGAGCTTTGGAGTCCTTCTTGTGGTTTTTAATAAACCTTTGCAGTTCTTCCAGGTTATGTCGCTGAGTGTCGATAGCATTGGCATTTTCGATACTTCCACTTGTAGCCATCGTGAAGCGAGAATTTGCCCACTATTTGATAAACACACACGACACTGAACTCAAAACACTAGGTTTGCGACGTTAAATTCTCGTCGCTAATATTGCGCCGGGATAAGATCCGGCTCGACGGACCAATGTTGGAATATCTGCCACTGTGATGGGGCGGAGATACCCTAGATGTACTATAATCCTTAAATTATAGTGATTGCAGGTACCTTAAACCTCGCTATAATCCTTAAATTATATCGAGATGTTTAAGGCTCAACTAACTCTACAATCCTTAAATTGTAGAGCGATATACGTACCTACGCTGTAAACGAAAAGAGGAATATATCGGGAAGACAAATGAAAACACACAATTTACGCTGTGGCTGATTTGATTAACTCCGGCGAGCGGCGTCAATTTCTTTAATTTATAGATCAATAATTGACCTGTCAGCACAATGCCGCTGGCAGGTCAATATTCGTTAGTCTAAAGTACAGATACAAACAGAAGTGGGTCAGCGAAAGTACGAACGGAAATTGGGTAATGTGCACGCTTGCACATTACATTGCTCGCGCGGGTATTCAACCTGGGCATTCCCTCAGATGCATGGTCGTTGCATACCTGGGAATGCGCGGGTTGAATGTACTTAGAAAATATGCGAACATGGGGTATGTTAGATAGAACTGAGGACAGATCAGATATGAATATATTAAATAAGAGTGGGCCGAGATGGCTGCCTTGTGGCACTCCAGAAGAAGTTGGAATTTTTCTTGACAGATTTACTTGAAATCTAACGACTTGCGTCCGATTTTTGAGGTAAGAAGAAACCCATTTAAGCAAAGAACCCGAAATACCAAAGTTATGCAATTTCTTTATTAAGATGTCGTGGTCTACGCGATCGAAAGTCTGTGTAGACTGCGTTAATTTGGTGGCCCTTTTCCATAGCACAGAGAATGTCAGAGGTGAAAATCATAAGGTTGGTTGTAGTCGAACGGCCTTTGCGAAATCCGTGCTGCTGCTCGTTAATTCGTGGCTCTATCAGTGCTGTCAGTTTGCCACAGATGATTTTCTCGAATAGTTTGGGAATGACTGATAGGATAGCTATACCTCTATAATTTTCCACCAGGTGTTTATCTCCACTTTTAAAAATGGGAGTCAAGAGAGAAGATTTCCAAGCAGATGGAAAGCAACCGAATGAGAGTGACTTATCGAAGATCATGTGAAGGGGAGTTAACAGCTGTTTTCTGCATTGGATCAAAAAGTGAGCCGAAATTTGATCAGGACCAGGTCCCTTGTTAGGATCAAGCTCAGTGATAGCGCTTTCAATATCGTCTATGGTCAAATGTAGTTCTTCAACAATTATTGTTGACGAAATATCCTGCGAGGGAAGTAAGGGTGTATTTGTAGGTGGCATAAACACCTCTTGGAAGTGATCAGCAAAAAAATTACATATTTTTTTAGGGCATGAAGAGCTAGAATTGTTTTTGGACATTGTGCATGGATAGCCTGTTGTTTTTCGTTTGGTGTTTATAAAATCAAAGAATTTTTTCGGGTCACGAATTATGCTCTCTCCAACAGTGCGAACATAAAAGTTATATGCTTCACGTGACTTTATTGAAAATTCAGCAGCTAGCTGATGATATTTATTATTTACGTCTAAGTCTACATTATTGTCATTGTGGATTATCTTATATAATTTGTTTCTTTGATTACGTAGGCTTCGAAGGTTAGCGTCTAACCATGGCTCTGAGAGTTTGTTTCTTTTCTTAATTTTAGGGACAAAGCTTTCAACGGCGTCAAAAATTATTCGCTTGGGCTGCCATGAACTTGGGTCTGGCTCTAATGTACTGCTGGGATGAAACCATTGCTTCCCGCGGCTCACAAGAGATCGGTTCCTGTCTAGTCAAACATCTTGAATTGAAAGCTTCAGCTGCTACGCACATCGTTCTATACAGCGATGCATGTACTGGTCAACATCGTAATCTGAAGTTGCCGCTGTACCTAATGAAGTACATTCAGAGTGATAAGAGTGCTGCAAAAACCATAGACCATAAATTTATGGTGAGTGGTCATTCCTATCTGCCCAATGACACGGACTTTGGGTCCATTGACCTTTACGGCAAAAATAGACTTATTTACACTCCTGAAGATTGGTATAGCATTATTCTCAAGTGCAGGAAAATTAATGAGTTTATGTTGACGAAAATGGGCCCCAATGATTTTACATCTGTTGCGAACTTGGAAAAGTGTATCACACGTAGGAAAAAAATGAAGAAAATGGGCCCGTTAACTGGTTGAAAATCCTATGGATGCGAAAAGATGAACCATACACGCTTTATTATAAAGAAGCTTTAAATGAGTCCATTCCATTCTTTAAACTCAACCTTAAAGCAATAAAAGCTGGTAGAAGACAATCTTTTGCTAACGTACATCAAGACTTGTTATTTCCGAACGAGAGGCCGGTTACAGAAGCAAAAAATAAATGCTTGACCTTCTGCAGTTCATTCCACCTATCCATCACAACTTCTTTCATTGCTTGAAGACGAGTACTGAAGAATGCGATGATGTTGGATCACTGGATGAAGTAGAAACTGTTGATCCAGAAATTTGAAAAAAATGATTTTTCGTTCATCACAACATTTTTTAGTTTTGATATCCATGTTTGACTTACCATTTTTTACAATAACGTTTGGCTTTTTTTTATTAATTATAATGTATTTTATAATTCTTTTCACTTTTTGTAACATTTTTCATGAATAAATAATATTCTTTCGAAAGTTTATGTTAACCTAGTCGATTGAATTGACAATCACACTGGTGCAAGTCCTTCATGTTTCCATTCTCAGTGGTGTAAGTCAATGGTTCTGAAAACTTACAGTGGTGTAAATTATTTTGGTTACCTTAAACAAGGGGTGTTTTCATCCACAATAAATTCTGATCAAGTCTTTATGTTACATTGCAGTCATGGAAGCACCCCTACAATATCTTCATTCTAGAATTTACATCAGTGCCTTTTGTAAAGGATTAATTTGTGTGAAACAAGCTCAATGTGATTTACACCACTGTAACTTTAACCCCTTTATATGATGAGTCGGTTTACGCGCTACAGTGCTGCCGTAGTTTATGAATATTATTTTCGTTTATCGTGTGGGAAAAAACGTGGATCTCCGAATTCAATGATAAAACGTTGGAAAAATAGTTGTAATGGGGAACCCAACCATTTAAAAAATCGACGAAACTACCTTAGCACGGCAAACTGGCATGTATATGTATGTATATATAAATTGTTTTTTTTCGCTTGCCTTTTCCAATCTCATTTTAGGTTCGCTAATGCCTCATTAATATCTTTGGAATGCTCGTCCATAGGAAGCCAACATATGAAGGTTTATCTACTGGGTCTACATATACTGTGACTGTACGCGCAAAGCAACTAAAATTAGGAACTATCAACTACATCTAAATTATTTAGTTGAAGATTTCTCTCGAATGGAAAATCGCATAACACTGCCTTCGTCTCATATGGTTCTGGATTCACAATTTTCAAAAAGTCCGCCAAAATGCTTTATTTTCTGTATAGCTGGCAGCACATAAGATACTACAATTTTCGGGATCATTCGGCAGATGCTTTGGGTAAAATTTGTTCCCGAAGGCCGAGTTTGCCTACTGCCTAATCTATATACTGTGGTAACTATAAAAAAACGGTAGTTGTTAATCATAGGTTGCCAAGTATGCACGTTAAAGTTGCTAACAAAAAGTAGTACATAAATCGTAGTCCTTTTGATGACTACATATAATCATATCTTATACATTTGCAAATAATGTGAAAATTACGCGTCAACCTGATGCCCCATCAAAATTCAATACATTCTTGTCTGCATTAAATACGGTTATCGTCATAACTCTTGAAACGAAAATTTTACCATGAATCCGCTTGTTATCCCACATGTCTTGTTAACTTCCCAGTATAGGAAGAGGGTAAAGGTAAAGAAAATTGCCTCCCCCCTTCATGGTTGGAGAGCTATTGAGGTAGGGGGATCAAAAGAGGGGGCTCTTTTGCTACTATGGCATAAAAAGTTCGCGTCGGTCACGGCCCCATAAAAAGTTATGGGGGTTCCCTCCACTAAAAAAATGGTTATTTTGCCTATTTCCAGAGATCATTTGAAACCATAAAATTTATCTGGAAAGTGGTTTTTGGACTTGTTTAAAGTTGAAAGTATTAAAAAAAATTAAAACAACTACTACTAAAAAAATTGGTTAATGTCATTTTTAACATAAATGTAATGTTAATAGGGGTAACATTTTGGTCACACGTTTTGACGTTTTTTACTCTCTCTGAAAAGTATATTATAGAATTTCGAAACTTACCAATAGTCAAATTAATCACATACATCTGGAGAAGAAGAATCTTCCATAAAATCATCTCCCGATCCCCTCACCCGCCCGGGTGGGTGAGTTGATCGGAGGCTCCACACACGTCAGTTGACATGGCCGATCGGAAATCTTTCGTTGCGGTAAAAACCTTCAGACCGCATTTTCGATTGTTATTCGGTGCAGCAGGTCCGGGTTTTGAGAAAAAAACTTTTAATTTTTTAGCGTGGCTTAGCAATTAGTAAGTTTCCACATCAGGCAGAAGGGGTGCAGTATAGGAAGCAGCGCAACTAGTTCGTGATCATGTGGTGGATTCCCGGTCGGCGTTATATTTTTTTTCAATTGTGAATGTAATTAATTTTAAAGTAAATCAATAATGTTCAACTACAAATACTTTTTTTGTAGAAATCAGCTAACTATTCGATCATTTTTTTTTTATTACAAGATCTTATGATTGTATACATGAATCAGCTAGTGTTAGCTCTAACATGCTACTTTGCAAATCTTAACCTAATATTAGACGCTGTTAGGGTCCTCCCCTAAGCAGCTCGTTGCTTTGAATGCTATATTAAGATCGGCTTATGTTGATGAACTCCTCACAAAGAAATACATGGATGGTGGCCCAGGTGGAGGGTTGAGTTGGTGCTTCCTATGGTTGACCGAAGTTATTTGAATATGGTTTTCTACACCTTAGCTTGCACAGTTTAGTGGGTCATTTTTCCTGATCTTTGCAAATTTTTTGGTTACAAGGATGCTTCTGGCTGATTCGTTTGGATGTTCTTTAGCCTAGTCAGGTATTTTCTGCAGTAGTTGGCTATTTCTTCTTTGACCTCTTTGGTTTTTGTGTCTCTAAGCAATATTTTATTGTTGACGTATCTCGGTGCGCCGGTCATTCCCCTGATTATTTTCGATTGTGCCCGTTGTATTATTTCTATCCTAGATTTTTTTGCTGCCCCCCACAATTGGATTCCATAGGTCCATATTGGCTTTATGATACTTCTGTAAACTGCTAGTTTTGTGTCTAAGCTCAGCTTTGCTTTCTTATTAAGTAGCCAATACATTTTTCTAAAAGTGAGATTAATTTGATCCTTTTTTTTTGTTTATATGTGTTTTCCACGTTAGCCTTCTGTCTAGATGATTGCCCAGGTATTTTACTTCGTTAACCAGTTTCACTCGTTTGTTGTTGATTTCTATTGGCCTGCAGGTTCTCTTTTTTAGAGTGAAGGTTATGTGTTCGGTTTTCTCTTCGTTTAATTTGATGCCCCACTTGCTCGTCCAGTCGGTGATTTTGTACACATGTTCTTGGATGACACGGGCTGCTGTATTAGGGTTCTTGTGCGTGAAGATTATAGCTGTGTCGTCAGCGAAAGTTGTAGTTGTGATCTTCTTATCCGTTGGTAAGTCCGCCGTGTACAGTAAATATAACACGGGACCCAACACGCTTCCTTGCGGAACTCCTGCATTGATCTCGTACGTTTTGCTAGAGCAGTTATTGACAGTAACCCGAAATTTCCTGTTTGAAAGATAGCTATGTATGATGTTGTAGAATTTGGTGGGAAGTAATTTTTTGATTTTTATTAGCAAGCCATCGTGGTTAACTTTATCGAACGCCTGAGCTACGTCCAAAAAAAGCCCAATACAGTATTCGTTGTTTTCCATTGCCTCTTTGATTTTCGTGAAGATTTTGTGAACCTGCTCTATTGTACTATGTCGGCTTCTAAATCCAAATTGATGGATAGGAATGATATTGTTTCTGTCTAAGATGTTTTGAAGCTTGTCCAGGAAGAGTTTTTCGAAAAGTTTGGAGAGGATTGGGAGTAGACTTATGGGTCTATATGATTCCACCCTGAACACATCTTTGCCGGGCTTAGGTATAAAGAAAATTTTTGCTAACTTCCATTTTTCTGGGAAATAATCAATTCGAAGAATGGCATTGAATATAAATAAGATTCCAATTTTACCATTCATGGGAAGAGCTTTTATCATCTGGCCGGTGATGTTGTCGTGGCCTGGAGCTTTTTGCGGATTTAGATCTTGTATTTTTTGTGTCACTTTGTCAAGGGTAAAGCTGATTGGTTTTCTCCTTTGGATTTTTGGTTGTCTTTCGATGTTCGTCGTGTTGGGTTTGAAGACCATTTCGAGGTGTTTCGCGAAAGCCTCCGCTTTAACTTGGTCTTCGTTGATCCATTTGTTGTCTCTCCCGAGTATAGGCGTGTTCTGTTGTATAGGTTTTTTAATGCCTTTTGTTGCTTTCCAAATGGAGTACCCTGAGTCGGGGTAGTGGTTCAGGCCTGCTGTATACTCATCTATTTTCCGGTTCTTTTCTGATTCTAGTTGGTTTCTAAGCTTTTTGATGGCTCTCTTTAGCTCTATTTTAGCTTGCGGTGATTTTGTTGCGAGCCAGTGCCTTTTTGCTTTCCTTTTAGTTTTAAGTAGTTCCAATATGGTTGTGCTGTGAAGCTCGGATATTCTTTCTATTACTTCGCGGTCAGGTGTGGCGTGTTGGGCGCAATCCCTGATGGTGTCGTTGAGATAGTCAAGGGCGTTTTCTATGTCCTCCTCAGATTTCAGTTTTGCGTGTGGGCAGTAGTTTTGTTTGAATAGCTGCTGGAATTTTGGCCAGTTTGTTTTGTTGTTTGTTAGTTTATCCTTTTTTTTCGGTGAATATGAATGTGCTGTTGAGATCTATGATGGTTGGAGAATGATCGGATGAGAGGTCGTCAGTGGTTGTGGCGTTAAAGAGGTAGGGGTTTAAACCCTTGGAAAGTCCGAAATCTATTATGTCTGGCCTTTTGCGTCTGTCCGCTGGCCAGTGGGTTGGCTTTTTGCCAGTGATGCAATTTAAATTGTTTTCATATATAGTTTTTTCCAGTTGTCTACCCCTTGGAGACTTGGTTCTTGCCCCCCAAAGTGGTGATTTTGCATTAAAATCTCCTGCGACCAGGAATCTGTTCCCCATGAGTTTGATGAATTTGTTGAATTGTTCTTTTTTAATGATGTATTTCGGTGGACAGTATACAGCAGCGATATTTATAGTACCTCCTAGCTCCATAAGCTTGATGGCTGTATATTGGATCTCCTCTGCTTGGTTACTGTGTATGGGATGGTGTTTTATTCTATTCCTGATTAGAATGGCTGTACCCCCATGGGCCTTGTTGTTTGGGTGATCATTTTTGTAGAGTGTGTAGCCAAATATTTTAAAGTTGTTTTTGTTGGTTAGGTGGATTTCTGAGATTAACATAACGTCAATGCGATTTAGGGTCAAGAATTTTTCTAGTTCTAATTTATGGGTGGTTAACCTGTTCGCATTCCAATGGGCTAGTTTGATTCCCTTCATTTGATGAGTTCGCTTAGGATTTCTGTTTGCCTGTTCATCATGCTTTGCATTTGTTGCATGGTGTGTGTTAACTGGTTGATGTTGTTAGTTAAAGTTACTAGTATTTGCATTATACTTTCGCTTTGGCTATTTGCTGCTGGCTGTTCGTTGTGTTTCAGGACATTTGCATATGTGAATCCATCTCTGGGTGGTATTTGGTGCTGTATTGGGGCAGTATGTGCTGTGTTAATTGTTCTGGGGTTGTAGCTGTAAGAGTTGGCTACATTTTTGTTGTGTGATTGTTGCTGTTTTTGGTTGTTCTGGATGGCGATTTATACCGAACAGCCTTTGTAGTTTGCTGTGTGATTTCCGTTACAGTTACTACATTTTTTGCTGGAGGCGTCGGTTTTCATCTCCGGGCAATTGGAGGTTTGGTGGTCTTTACCACAAGCGACGCATACGTTTTTGAGCTTGCAGTATGCTCTCGTGTGGCCAAATTCCTGACAATTTTTGCACTGGACTGGAGCTTTGCGCTTGTAAGGTTCTTCTATGGTCACTTTTCTATTCAATATATATCGTACCTCGTAGATGGGGTGGGTTCTTCCTTTGGCGGACTTACTGCTTTCAGGCAATAGTTCGACTCTGAACATGGGTTGTGGCTGCTTATACCTATTTAGAATATTATGTACGTATTTTGTTTTATAGCCGAGCTCTTCAAGGTCTTGCTTGATCTCTTCAACTGGGACGTTGTAATCTATGCCTTTGATAACAACCCTGAGGCCTTTCTCGCTCTTTAGTTGGTACGTATAATATTGCATTCCTTTTTTGTTTAGCCAGTCTGCTATTCTGCAGTAATCCACTTCTCGTTGGACTTGAATCTTCGTTTCTTTCAGTTGCCCTCTTTTTAAATCGACAACGTAGAATAGATCTTTGTTAATCAGCGATTTCACACTATGTATTAATTCTGCATTATTTTCTACGCGCACGCAAATTGGCGGTGGTTTAGGGGCTGCATCGGCTTCGTCGCTTAGCGCAGCATATCGATTGCTATTGTTTGCAATACCTGCAGTATCTGGGACACCCGAGGTTAATGTTTTTTTACCTTGCAAAGTGTTGCTAGAATGTGCTTCTCCGGCGTTTAATTCGGCTCGTTTACGTTTGCGCGAAACTATTTGGAAGTATCGTTGGATCCCTGCCGGTGTGGATGGTTTGGCGCTTGGGTCTGCATTTTCATGGTTCTGCTGGTGAGTGCCCATGTCCTCCCTCTCGTCTTTCCCTTGCGGGGGGCCCATTATTTTACTTGCATTTGTTGTTGCACTGTTTTCTATTGTACCGTTGATTCTTTTATTGTCACTTTTCTTAACCGTATCGATTGGAATCATACGGCGCTTATTAGTTCTGCACTGGTTATTGCACTGTTTATTCTTTTATTGTCACTTTTCCTAACCGTATCGATAGAAATCATACGGCGCTTACTAGTTTTGCACAACTTGATCACTTTGTAAAAACCCTTTGTCACTTGATCGCACTTCAGCGTTCTACCCGAGCTCTGCAGAACACGTCCACTCGCGTCGGATGCTTAATTGCGACTCATTCGATCATTTAGATATGTAAATTATATTTAAAACTCATTCTTGGACGGTTAGATAATTAAAAATTGTTTTAATCGAAGCAAAGTTGTAGTTGATGGTAGGATCATCCCTTGTTCCTAGAATGAAACCTGCGTCTCCTTCGTGTCTAATAGCCAATTTGGCAAAAAGCAATAGACCAGGCGACGCTCATCGTATTTAGCCATAAATGATATAACAAGGACAACCATAAGATGTTTATTCTTATCAGGCGTATTACTTAATTGATCGTGATCGTGAATCAATTCTCGAGAAGATTGTATTAAAATACAATCAATTGTTCATGACTAACCGTCATCACCAATTTTTGGCAAAATGATAAAAGTAAACTAGGTTTAATGTTAACGAAGCTTTTTTTTCAACTGATTCAAAAAACGTTGCGCTTATAAACAATCATCGTTAGTTAATTGTGCCAGATGTCAAAATAAATGTTTCGATTGTTCCTATATTATAATTCAACAAAAGAACAAATATCTCACCTTTGTGAATAAGAACACCTACCCTAAATTTTGTAATAAAAAGTCATAATTTATCACTATGAAAGTTGTATTATTCTTCAAAAATATGGAACTGCTAAACAATTACGTCCCTAGTATTTACTATATGCCACAATTACTCAACACCATAGCATTTATGGCTAGATACGCATTGGTTTATTGCTTTTTGTTAAAATGGCTATGGGACACGAAGAAAATGCAGGGTTGATTCTAGGAACAAGGGATGATCCTACCGTCAACTATGACTTTGCTTCGATTACAACAGTTTTTAATTATCCAACAGTTCAATAAAGAGTTTTTAGTATAATTTACATATCTAAATAAGCGAATAATTAGCTGATTTCTGAAAAAAATGTATTTATAGTTGCACATTGTTTGGTTGTTGTGGCAGCCCTTTTCATCAAAAGATGGCTCACTTAGGCCACAATAGGCCCATTATGATACCACAGAAGATTGAGACGGCACTAGAACCTAGCTGCTTGGTGACGAGAACCAATTCGATTCTTGTATGAATCCGGCTATGCGGGTAATGTTCAAATAAGCTACTTCCGTGAGGCTGTCCAGGAAGGGTGAGCCTAAGGTTTTCATGCGTTTCCTGGACAGTGCTGGGCATTCACACAGAAAATGTGGGAACGCCCAATTTTTCCGCATGTCTGCCATTTAGACAGTGCCCCGTCAGTATGGACACGATAGAACTCCAGGTTTCAAGACTCGTGTTTAGAAGCTGCTTGGTGAGTCTGGGACTCAGTGCGCGCCAAGTTTGCCTGGTTGTCCTTCAGGTTTCATCCAGCAACCAGGCCCTATTTGCAGCCTTCATGTAATACTGCCTAAATCCCAGCTTTATAGAAGCTAGAGGTTGGCCGACCTGCGATGTAAGTGTATACTCCAGAAGCTCAGTGCCAGCTCTCGCTAAGGCATCCGCTTTATAGTTTCCCGGTATATCACTATGCGCCGGTACCCAGCAAAGAATCATTTCACAGTGAAGTGACATCGCGTTCAGTTGTGTACGGCATTCTATTACCATCATGGATGAGGTGTACACGTTGGATAGTGCTTGGATAGCAGCTTGACTGTCAGAGAAAATATTATAGGTTTGTTATGGTAATTTTCTGATTTCTCAGCCAGTCTACTGCCTTGTATATTGCAATGACCTCTGTCTGAAAAACACTGCAGTTTTCTGCAAGCCGGATGGATAGTTTCAGGCCTAGCTGTTCTACGAAAACGCCACAGCCAACTTTTCCATCCATTTTGGAGCCATCAGTGTAGATGTCGACCGACTCCTGCGCCCTACCTATTTCCATTTTCCAGTCATCCTTGCTTAGGATGACTGACTTGAAACCATGATGAAAGCAAGGAATCGGAGAAGTGAGGTCTACTTTTCCTGACGTTGGTCCCTCCCTCAGTACTGTGTTGGAGTGACCAGTATTTCCCTCATGCCAGAGATTTAAAACTTTCAATCGAATTGCAGAGCACTTGGCCTGCAGTCTCGTAAGAAGCTCCGTCGGGAGCCAATTCAGTAGCATAAACAGTGCCTTTGTCGGGGTAGTACGTAAGGCCCCGGTGATTACAATAGCTGCAATCCTTCTGACCCTGTTTAGCAGGTTTGCATTGGATGTTTTCGCAATAGCTGACGACCAAAAAACTGCGCCGTACAGAAGGATTAGTTCCACTATCGCCGTATAGAGCCATGATACGATTTTGGGTTTCAATCTCCACTTTTTCCCAATGGCTCTTTTGCAGCAGTAGATTGTGCATGCCGCTTTTCGCGTTCTTTCTTCTTTATTAGCTTTCCACGCGACCTTGGAGTCAAGAATTAGAACCAAATACTTGATGAGACGATATAAACCTTATCTCATCTAGTTTGGGTGGGAGAAATCTTGGAATTTTGTGCCTTCTTGTGAAGAGCACAAATTCCGTTTTCTGCAGATTAATTTGTAGACCGCACTCTTTGCTCCACTTGGTAAGAATACCTAGGGCAAAATTCAGTCTTTCAGATAGGGTATTAATGAATTTGCCAGATATTGCAACATCGTCGGCATGCTTTGCAGCCAGTTGCTTCTATTTTTGACAGGAGCTTATCCACCACTAAGTTCCATGGAAGGGGTGATAGCACCCCACCATGTGGGATGCCTCTGCATGTCCTACTTCTTCATGTGCTATTTCCTAGTGTAGAATTGATGTTACTGCTGCTTAGCAGTTGTCCGATGAACCTTATGAGGTTGTCATCGACATTGCTTTCCCCGAGTGCTTTGCGAATAGTCTTATGGCTGATATTGTTGAAAGCCCCTTCAATGTCTATAAAAACCGCTTGCGTGTATTCTTTGACGCTTAGCGATTTTTCGATGTAGCTGGTGAGCGAGTAAAGAGCTGTTTCAACCGATCTCCCTTTTGTGTATGCGTGCTGCGCATTAGAGAGTGGTTGCAGGGTAGCCCTCAAATGAATCTCTATCAGCCGTTCCAGAGTTTTCAGCAGAAAAGAGGTGAGACTGATAGGTCTATAATCCTTAGGTGAGGGATGTGATGTCGCGCCCGCTTCGGGTATGAAGACTATTTCAGCTTCTTTCCACTTCTGTGGAATATAAGCCATCCGTAGACATGCTGTAAAAATGGTGTTTAGCCATGGCAGTGCTTTATTGATTCCCTGCTGGATCTCAACGGGTGTGATGTTGTCCATTCCAGCGGATTTAAAGGGTTGAAATGAGCTGATTGCCCAGCGTAGCAGCCTGTCGTTTACAGACACAGTGGTTGACAGTTAGTTCGGAGGTGTATGTTGATAAGCATTGTCAGCCACATCCTCACTGCCCGGGAAGTGCGTGTTTATGAGAATGGCCAGCGTCTCGGAGCTGGATTTAGTCCAGACCCCATTTGCGTTTTTGACAGACCCCAAAAAAGAGGGGGAGCTCGTCATGACTTCGCAGGCGACCGACATACCTGGAGTTTTCTATTTCTGCACAGAAACTTCTCCAAGAGGTGCGTTTAACCTTTCTGATAGAACCTTTGAACTCCTCCAGTTTTATTCTGTATGAAGACCAGCCATTGGATTCTTTGGCCCGATTGAAGGACTTTCTACATTCCTTCCGCAGCTCCGCAATGTCACTGTTCCACCATGGGGACTTATACTTTCCCCTAGGCTTCGTTGGACTCTCTGGAGGTCCGCTTTCAATTCAGACCCCAATCCATCCTTTTGTTGATGAAGGTTGGATTTTTCGGATGGTCAAAAGCCACATCGAACATTATATATAAATGATCGGAGAACGAGCACTCTTGTGATACATGCCATTCTTTGATAGCGTGGTGCAAGTGCTCGTTCGTAACAGTGATATCCAAAACTTTCCTACGGCTTGCCGTAATAGGGCTAAGTCATGCGTTAAAATAAATTCAAAGAGTGACTCACCCCTTTTGTTCGTATCGGTGCTTCCCCAAATGCGGTGATGGGCATTGGCGTCCGCCCCGATTATTAAATGGATGCTCCGTGCAGTGGCTTCTGTAACGATCCTCTGCAGGTTGGTGGGAGGTGGCAGAACATTGTGTGCCATATAGCAGGAGACAGCCCAAAGTGGTTTGGACTGCCTTTCCACTGCTATGGCAACGGTGTCTTGATCACTGAAATTATACAAGGTTAGAAACTTCAAGCCTTCCTTTATGATGATACAAGCTCTCGGTTTACCCGCTGTACTGAGGGATACTGTATTGTATCCCTTCATGTTGAGCCCGCAAACCCGGTTTCCTACAACCCAAGGTGCCTGGGCCAGTATTAGCTTCTCTCCTTTTTGGGTCAGGTGGAGGAGCAGTGCGGCGGATGCCGCCTTAGAATGATGGAGGTTTATCTGTAGAAACCTCAGCATCACGACACAATGTTTTGTCCGCCTCCTCGTCAGATAAGGACATCTCCTCCGCCTCAACTAGGTCGAGGGATTGGAGAAGGTCCCCAGCCAACTCCGTGGTGGAGGTGGTGCTTCTTTCGTCGTCGGAGAGAAGATCTGACTCAGAGAGGTCCACGGTTGGGTCCACTGTTGCTTCTAAATAAATAAATAAATAAATAAACTCACTCCCACTCTTTTTACTCGGTTCCCGTACTGCCTTCCCAGTACGGTCCTTGCGATATACTCGCAGGATGATAGCCGAGAAACCGTAGCTTATCACCCCGCCCTTCGACTCCAACGGAGCTAGTGCCTCCTCGTTAAGGATAATGAGGGCCTCTCGCTGTCCATTGCTGGGCTCGCTTACCTTGGCTACCTTCCAGTTGTCCACCGGAAAATCAGCATTGCTGAGCTTGATAAGCTCAACAATTTCCTCCGGTGTGTGCCGGTATCCATGCCCTGGATCGAGGCCGATTCGGGATGTCTTCCCTGGAGACAGCTTCTGGCTTTGCTCCGGGCCAGACTTCTCCCAGTCTGCTAAAAGCCTGCTTATATTGATCCGCTGAGCGTTGATCCGTGCGGGCTATCAATTTTACGTGACCGTTCTACCAGCCAGCGTCACGGCAACTTAGTGGAGGGCCTGGATTTGCCTCCAGTATGGGTTTGTACACCCGAAGAAAAGCGATTTCCACCATCTTCCAGTTTGACGGTGAGATGGTTCCATCGCTACTGCTCCTGCATGCACCCCTCGAAGAAGTGAGGGGTAGGCTGGTAGTCGTCCGATTGGGCATTGCGGTCTTCTTCCCTACAGAAGGACACGTCAGCTTCTTCCATTTTCCTTCCGGGCTGAGTGGATCTTCCTTACTATTTTTAAGACTCATTGCAATTGGGTCCCCCTCGCAGCCGCTATCTCCGCTCGTTGTGTAGTTCCCCTAGGACCCCATGGTTATCTATGCCGAAGCAGGAAGGCCATGCGATGGTTTGCGATGGTTGGTTCCTTAACTGAACCTAAATGGCCAAACTAGTGGCGACGAGTTTTGAACGTGCCGCGAGGCCTGCCAGGGTTTTACCGGGATGGAGGTAGCAATGGCATTAGCCTGAAAGCCATTTTCGCAAGATGTCACTCTTGCGTATTCAGGTGACAGAATACCACAGCTACCAGCCCAAAGCTTCAGATATAGTCGTTGAAACGAGAGAGTTGCCCGAGGACATTCAAAGTCGTGCCGTGGTAGATCATTTAGCGTTATCCAGGATGCGCCTCGAGGAGGCGATCTACCCTACATCACATTGTTGATTTACCCTAAAACTAATTACATGCAAAATTTAAAAAAAAAACCCGACCGCGAATCGAACACACAACCTCATGATCGCGGGCTAGTCAGGCTGCTCCTCACACTATCCCGCGTCTACCTAATGTGAAAACTTATTAATTGGTAAGCGACGATCAAAGAAGACGAGGTCGTGCCCAATTGTAAAATAAACTCATAATCACACTAGACATTCAACGAAATAGAAAACTGAAATTGATGGCAAAGAGAGGATGGGATAAATTTTTCTACAGCTATTAGAACGTCACCCCCATCAGATTAGTTATAGAAAAAAATACGATCGCGGCGGTAAATACACAGTCTGTAGATAGCTCATTGTTGGTAAAGTTTCGGTTAAACAACTTAAATCGCTAAACAGAAAGAATTGAAATTTTCAAGTTAGCCAGTTCGGACCACAAGCCTCAAACATTTCAATAATAAATACTGCTGATGGAACTTCTCGTGTGTATCGAAAATTTCCATAACCTAACCTAAGTACCACTAGTCCTAAACTTAATTTTGATCAATGATAAGGTATAACTGATATTTTAAAAGATACGGTGCGTTTAGTATGAAATGACTTGCTCAGGGAACGAAGTGCAATCGGGATGTTTTCGCCATGTCGCAGTCGTCGTACTTTGAACCATATCGTGGCGAATCCACGAGTCACCATTAATTGGGTTGTTCGATAATTAATGTCGTTATTTTCTTATAGATGGCGTGAACTGCATATTTCATGTAGTAATGATTGCGTGTGTTATATTATTGTATACTGTTTTAAAGATCAGACTTCAGATTACCTTGAGTCAAAAAGTGAGTGTCATTAGAGAACAACAAGTTGGTTAAAAATAAACTTGAAAATGGACAATCAAAGTGAGCATTATCGGCATATTTTATTGTTTTACTTCCGAAAGGGCAAAAATGCGGTGCAAGCTCGAAAGAAAGTGTGTGAAGTTTATGGTGAGGAGTGCCTTACTGAACGCCAGTGTCAGCATTGGTTTGCTCGCTTTCGTTCTGGAAATTTTAATGTCGTCCAACCACTACTAATAATGACAAAATAAAGGCGTTTATCGAAAGTAACCGGCGTATGACAACTCGAGAGATAGCAGAGAAGCTTGACATATCGAATTCAACCGTTTACTTGCACTTACAACAGCTTGGTTACGTAAGCAAACTGGATGTTTGGGTTCCTCACCAATTAAAGGAAATCCACCTCACCAAACGCATTTACATTTGCGGCTCTTTGCTGAATCGTCACCAAAACTACCCATTTCTAAAAAGAATCATAACAGGTGATGAAAAATGGATTGTTTACGATAACTAACTCCGAAAACGATCATGGATCAAGCAAGATGAGCTCCCACAATCGACATCCAAAGCCAATATTCACCAAAAGAAGATAATGCTTTCTGTATGGTGGGATTGCAAGGGTATAGTCCACTTTGAGCTGCTTCCAAGAAACCGAACTATTGATTTGATTGTCTACTGTCGTCAACTATCCAAATTGAACGAAGAAATCAAGAAAAAACGCCCTGAACTGGCCAATCGCAAAGGCGTGATGTTCCATCATGATAACGCCACACCCCACATCACTTGATAACCCGTCAAAAATTAATGGAGCTCAATTGCGAACTGATGCCACATCCACCCTATATGTTGAAATAAATTATTTACTGTAAACGCAGCCATCTGCGGCAGACTGGTCAACCGAGCCATATTAAATAAAAAGCTTGAGCTCAGTCTGAACGTCATGCCAAACAGACGTGTTACTCTCAACAGGCTATGGGCCCAGTCCCAACGCTAAGCTAATCGGGTCGAACGAAATATCTCTTCTTGTTAAAAATAAGTTCGAGCGGAAAAGTCGCAGTTAAAAACCGAAAATTAAAATTGATGTCTGATGTGCACAAGATCGTGCGGAAATTAAAAAATAAAATAAAATGGCATCGAGGGAAGAGGAGAGAATCCAAAAGCTGGTTGGAGCATCCAACTACTCGACATGGAGGCGGGAAATACGCGTGTTGCTTGAGTGGTGTGATTTGGCGGATCGATTGATGAGCCGGTTGGCTTAACCGATAGAATAAAACTAAAGAAGGCGAGGGCAAAAATATTGATAAATATCGACCGATCATTATATGATGAAATTGGGGATTCGCCCACAGCAATCGAAGTGTGGAAAAAATGTGCGGAATTGTACGACGATCGAAATGGATAAAATTGGCACGTTCGATCGGAGACATGGTGACCGCTCGATTGGAAAATTCATCGTCGATGGACAACTATTTAAAAAAAATCGGCTGCTACCCGAGTGCTTAAGGACTTGGGGTTAGAAACCCCAGATACTGTAATTTACGATGTAATTTTGTTCGGTCTCACGAGCGAATATGAAGCATTCAACACTGGCTTGGATGGTGGAACGTTAATCAACGAGAAGTTGACCACACAGCTAGAATCCGGAACCTTGCGCCGTAGATTGATCGACACTGAATTCGCAAAACGTGCCATAAATGGTGGTGAGACGTCCGGAAACGTTTTTAAAGCAGCTCATTCTCGAATCAACTGAGATCATCGAAGAAATTTTCAACGAAGGACGGAAATTTTCAGTACAAGTGCTAAAGGTGCCATAACCAGGGGCGGTACTACCAAAGGTGCAAATGGAGCAATTGAACCGCGCGCCGAAATTAAAGGCCGATAAATTACAAGTGTATCAGTATTGAAAATAATATAATTTCACATTCATCTTTCATTATATTTCCATTAATTTTTCTTAAATCGAGTAAATTTTGCTTATTTTGTCAACTGCAAAACATATCTACAGAATCCAAATCATGTATACTTACAACTTTACATATTGTCACTCATCATCATAGGCTATGTACGAGTATATGATCTATAACACTGTGCTCATCATCGCCAGCGGATTGACGCTGGTTCAAAACAAACAACTTGACCCAAACGATGGGAAAATTCACACATGATTTTATGCACACTGAAATGGGTCATCTATGGGTGCTATAGGCAATTTGGTCGTCGACGACCAAAACCATTGAAAGGGTTCAATTTTAGTGATTTGAACCTGAAGTTGAAAAAAACAATTGATTTTTTGATTATAATTTTGAACAGTGATTTTGAATACAATTGATTAAACGTTATAAAAAAACTAATTAATATGTCGGGTGTGAAAAAAAAGTTGTCGGGTAGTGAAAATAAGAAACGACGGAGGAAAGATGAAATTTCCAGTTCGAAGCAAAGGGCCGCTATGGAAAATTTTCTGGAAAAAGAAGTAGTAGATATAGATCCTAATTATGAGTCTCCAACATTTCCCTTTATCCAATAATATTGGAACAAGTTCGTCGCAAGTTTTTGCAGGTAACTTAAAATTATCTTCACCAGGTGTTAGCGCAAGTTATCCGTTAGATTATTTTGAAGATCCTGAAACCTGGCCAGAATTAAATGAAAATCAGATTCAATTGATAGTTAACAAAGGGCACTATTAAATTAAAGATTTCGAGTTTCCATCTTCAAAATTAAGAAAATTTAGTGCAAAACTATATGAGCGAACATTGCAAAATAGTGAATCTGTCACTAGACACTGAATGGTGTACTCCACCTCAAAAGATGCGATATTTTGATATTGTTGTCGCTTATTTTCAAAAAACGAAATTAACTGTTCAGTATAGGATATTCTGATTGGAATCATGTAAATAGACTGAATGAAGATCACGAAAAAAGTATTGTTCATATGACCAACTTTAAAATTTGGAAAGAGCTTGAATTGCGACTTTCTAAAAATAAAACAATAGTTGCCGAAATGGAAAAAGAAATAGCTAAGGAAATTCAGTATTGGAGGGAAGTTTTAAAGCGGCTTTTGATATTTGTTTAGTTTTTGGGCACACAATCTTTAGCTTTTAGAGGGCATTCAGACGTTTGTATGAGCCCAATAATGGAAATTTTCTTAAATTAGTAGAATCAATTAGTAAATTTGACTCGGTGTTAGCAGAACATCTAAAGCGCCAAAATAAATATTTGAGCAGTGACATCCAAAACCAGTTGATTGATTTAATATCTAATGCAGTAAGACGTAAAATTATCTCAAACATCCAAAATGCCAAGGATTACTCATTAATTGTAGATTGTACACCAGATGTAAGCAGGAAAGAGCAGCTATCGTTAGTAGTCAGAATAGTCGAACAGGTTGATAACATTTTCACAGCCAAAGAACGTTTTTTGGGGTTTTTGATTGCAGAAGACACAACTGGAGCTGGGTTGACCAAATTAGTTTTAGATCAACTTGAAAGTTTAAATATTTCAATTTTTAATTGCCGAGGACAAGGATACGATAATGGGTCGAATATGAAGGGGAAGCATTCCGGAATGCAAACAAGGATAATAACTTTGGAGCCTAGGGCCTTTTTTGTACCTTGTGCATCTCATACTATTAATTTAGTGGTTTCCGATGCAGCTCATTGCTCTAAAGATGCTGTTTATTTTTTTGATATTGTGCAGTGTTTATATAATTTTTGTTCTTCTCCTGTAAGTAGATGGGCAATTTTAAGAAACATCTCGCAACACTCAATTTAAAACCTCTTTGTGCTACCCGATGGGAAAGTAGGATTGATGCCTTAAGACCATTAAGATACAATTTAGATGATATTTATGAAGCCATTGTAGAGATATCGGAAGAGGAGGAAGACGTGACAAAGAATGCAGCAGAATCATTAGGAAACAAAATAACAGAATTCAAATTTATTTGCTGTTTAGTAATTTAGTACTCAGTCTTGGAAAAAATTAACGTATCAAGTAAATACTTACAAAGTCCCAATGTTTGTTTATCTGCCGCTTTATCTAAACTGAGCTCCACTAAAACTTTTTTGATAGAACTTAGAACTGATTCCAAGTACGAAAATTTTATAGACGAAGCTAAAGAAATCGCTGTGAGGATGGATGTCCCTTGTACATTTCCCACATCAACAGCTTTAAGGTCAAAGAAAAGAAGAAAAAAAAATTTGTACGAAGGTAGGGATGAAGTCATAACAGACTATAAATACAGGTTCAAAGTAGACTTTTACTTCAAAATACTAGATCAAGCCATTAGTTCTATGACTGAACGATTTGAGCAGTTAACTGATCACTCCAACAATTCTTCCTATACAATATTAAAAATTCTGTTTTGCCGGTGGATGAGTTAATGAATAAGTGTATCATCTTGGAAAAATCCCTCACGAGCAACAAAACTTCCGATAGAACTATGCGAAGAATTAAAGATGCTAGCTACACTTATAAAGGATAAAGATTCTCCAATCCATATTTTAAATTATATATTCCAAAATAATTTGGACTCAATATTTCCCAACGCAGTAATTTCATTGAAAATGACATTACCAGTCACTGTCGCCACCGGCGAACGTAGTTTTTCAAAGCTGAAAATAATTAAAAATTATTTGAGGTCGACACTAGGTTGGGACAAGTCCATCTTGCAACAATGTCAATTGAAAGAGAATTGGTGGAAAGTTTGGATTTTTCTGATATGATTGATGATTTTGCCAAATTAAAAGCTCGTCGAGTAAAATTTTCTTAAATTGTGCGTATGCAATCTTACATTCAAATTTTACTATTAAATCAACCTGAAAGAAAATCATAATACATATATTGGAATAAAAATCAAACTTAATATATTTAAACATCTCAGATTAGGTGCTATTTCTTATAACCGATTCGTATTGTCTGGGAAGTACGGTGGAACAAATTCAACAAACGTGAATGACAATCACTGAAAATTAGAAATTTAGTCGGTAAAACCCAGCATGCCGAGAAGCAGGAGCGACTCTGTATCTTTATTAAGATTTTCACCTCCCAACGTTGAAATAAAAAATAAAAAATTCGGATATTGTCGATCGATTTAAGTTGTTACATGATTTCATTTGAAAATATGAATGAGTTTGATGTGTTTATTCATTTCCTACATTGACGGATAACTCGTATCTTCGACTGCCACATTTTAACGGAAAGGCACGATATTACTTTTTTGCTCCGGGCGCAAATAATGACAGCACCGCCACTGGCCATAACACAAGTCACATGCGAAAGGATTGTCCTGACAATCGAAAGAATGCAGATACGAAGTACAATGTGAGCGAGAAAGGGAAAAATCGTGTATTTCATGCGATTGCTCTGAATGCTGTTGATCATTCGAACAGTATTTGATATGTGGATAGTGGAGCAAGTCAGCACATGTCGGGAAAACGTGAATTGTTCAGGGAATTCAAGCCAAATTCATCATTCACAGAAATTAACACAGTCGACCTTCGATCTAGTCCAGATCTGTTCCGGTACACTATTGCCCAAAGTTCGGTTGATTGTGCGATTCGTGTTGTGTGCAGCCATGTTTACTGCTTCAGCTCAAATTGGTTTCTCTAGATCAGCATCAAAAATTATGCACTTGGCCCGTTCCACCAGGGTTCGGTTCATCCTTTCGGACACGCCGTTCTGCTGCGGCGTATACGTGCAACTGGTTTGATGAATAACTCCATCTTCCCGGCAAATTCGATCAAACTGTCCAAAGTATTCTTTGCCGTTGTCAGAACGGACAGTCTTCAACTTTTTGTCCGTTTGCCGCTCAGCCATTTTCTTAAAGTCAGCAAACACTTGTTGAACATCTCCTTTGTTCTTCACGAAATAGACAAAAACCTTCCGCGAGTAGTCGTCGACAAACGAAACAAAATATTTCGCGCCACCAACTGATGCATTTTCCATAGGCCCCCATACATCAGTGTGCACCAGTTACAGAACACGCTTCGACTTGATTACAGCATTCGAACGATGAAATGGCTCGCGACTGTGTTTGCCGAGCAGACAAGGCACACACTTCGACAGCGCATTGCGGTCGCCACTCACATCGATTCCGATTACCACTGAGTTTAATTTGATGAGATCATTGTATGCGACATGACCAAGACGCCGATGCCACATCATCAAGTCGTCGCCTTTATTCTTATCAACTTTCAACGCAACAGTATCGACATTCAATTTTTAGACTCCGTTAGATGGTTTAACACACACCACCACATCGCTTTCAGCGTCCTGCACAACACAGCCATCGTTTCCAAATCGCACGATATTTCCAGCAGCCACCATTTTGAATCCTGACAATAAATTTGCCGCCAAACCGGGTACATAAAGTACATCATGTACTTGAATCACTTCTCTGCCCACAGACAATTCTACCGTTCCGCTTCCAGACATCGATGTTTGAAAAACATCGATGTATCGTTTGCATCCCTAATCATGGTGCATGTGCCGAAGGAAAAACGGCGGAAGTGGGATGCCAAATCTACACGGATGATTTTCGTTGGTTTTGCTGATGGACAAAAGGGTCTGTGCTGTTATGATCCTGTTACACAGAGCGTCACTATAAGCCGTGATGTCAAGTTTCTGGATCCGCCAGAAACGAAGGTAAATCAACCAATTAACTTAACCGATGCTCTCGAGGATGTCGTTACAGTGGACGAGCAAAAAGAAAAATCACCTCCCAGCTCTGGTGTCAAGAGATCGATTGCGGAAAACCGGCAGGAGAAGCCTGGCAGTCGGAAAATTTTGTTTGAGTTGGGGCCACAAAACAAGGCACCTGATTCGGCTGAAATGAATTCCTCGGGTGACTAAGACGATCCAAACGATGACGATTATGAACCATCCAACGAAGATCCAGAGGAAGTCGTATAAGCTAGGAAATCGAATCGGATCGCAAGCAAAAACTCCCAGACGACATTTGCGTGCGCTTACACTACTGAATATGGTGAACCTCACATGATTCATGAAGCGATGACTGGTGGAAATAAGCAGCACTGGATTGAGGCGATGGGTGACGAAATTAAGGCGCATGCTGAAAATGCAACATGGAAATTAGTCGACATGCCAATCGGACGAAAGGCAATAAAGACAAAATGGGTGTTCAAGGCGAAGACTGATGCGGACGGGAAGATTGCTCGGTATAAGGCACGGCTAGTGACTAAAGGGTACTTGCAACGATACGGAGTGGATTACGTCGAAACTTTTTCATCCGTGGTTAGATACCATTCTATTCGACATCTCATCGGCTATGCTGCTCGACATCGATTGAAGATTCATCAAATGGATGCTGTAACTGCTTTTCTTCAAGGTAATCTTGATGAGGAAATTTACACTGAACAGCCTGAAGGATACGATGACGGGACGGGTCGTATATGTAAGCTAAATCGATCGATATACGGCTTGAAGCAAGCAGGTCGTCGATGGAATAAGAAATTAGATCAGGCATTAATCGTTCTTGGATTGAAGAAATCACGTTTAGATCCATGCATCTACATCGCACGAGACATCCAGCTAATTATTGCAGTTTACGTTGATAATATTTTGATTATTTGGAAGGATCGAGCTGTGCTAGACAGAATCAAGAGTCAGTTGTGCGGAATATTCAAAATGAAGGAATTGGGTCAAGCCACGAATTGTGTCGGCATCGAAATCAAATACACACATGCTGGCATTGCAATTGGTCAGTCGATGTACATTGAGAAGGTGCTTAAAGTCTTTGGAATGACAAACTGCAAATCGGTACCGACTCCAAGCAACCCATCTCAGAAGTTGTCAACGATATTGTCGACAACTGGCGAGGAAACATCATCAATCCCATACAGGGAAGCGGTCCGAAGTCTTCTATATCTGGTCCAGGGGACCAGGCCAGATATCGCCTTCGTGGTAAATGAAGTGAACCGATACAACGATTGCTACGGTAGTGCTCACTGGATCGCGGTGAAAAGAATATTCCGGTATCGTAGAGGAACGATTGGGTATGAAATTCTCTACAACTACGATGGAGAGGAGTTGACAGGAGTTTCGGACTCGGATTGGGCGTCCGACATTGATACAAGAAGATCGTGCACTGGCTATGTGTTCACACTTGCTGGCGGTGCAATTTCGTAGGACAGCAGTCGCCAGAAAGCAGTTGCATTGTCGTCTACGGAAGCCGAGTAATGGCGTTGTCGGAAGCAACAAAAGAGGCTTGTTGGTGGTGTCAATTTGCGGCTGATCTTGATGACATCGGAGGACCTGTCATAATATGGTGTGACAATCAGAGTGTGATCGCACTCTCTTTGAAGGAAATGTTCCGGGAGAGGGCCAAACATATCGACGTACGGTACCAAGGTTGAGTACGTCCCGTCCACTGAGAACGCAGCCGATTGTTTGACAAAGGGGATTACTGGACCAAATATGATCGCGTGTAAATATCGAATGGGCATTAGTCCCGAATAATCCTTTTTTTATTATTTAAATTGTTTTTGTCAAAGAAGGAATCGCTCAGTATTAACTTTTAGTGATTTAATAATTTTGATTTGAATTCGAACCTAATGAGTTGGGGTGTTGATATAAATTATGTACGGTAAACCCAGCCAACTGCGGCAAACTTGTCAACCGAGCCATATTAAATAAAAAGCTTGAGCTCAGTCTGAACGTCGTGCCGGACTTGGCACCATCAGACTATCATTTGTTTCGCTCCCTTCAAAATAATTTGAATGGTAAAACTTTCGATTCCGATCAGGCTGTTAAAAATGAGTTGGACCAGTTCTTCGCTTCTAAAAACCAGGGCTTCTTCGAACGTGGAATTTTTCAACTTACCGAAAGATGGCAATAGATCATCCAACAAAATGGTCAATATATCATTGATTAATGTGTTTTGTTAATATAAATAAATTCACTTTGAAAAACATACAAAAAAACGACATTAATTATCGAACAACCCGATATAAAAGCTGATTTTGCCTGCTTCAAAGGTTTCACGTCACTTTTGGTTCCGGTGGAGAAACTAATGCATCGAATATATTATTAGCATTATGTTATTGAAATGAAAATTATTATAAAATTAAAATCAGGTGAAAAATTTATTATATGGTAAACTAGGACTTTCCGATGTTCATTTTTCTTCTATGGAAGTGAGGATGCTTCCATATGGAAACAGCAATACTTCCATAATGTGAAAAATGTGTGTTATCGGTTACGAAAAATATTTAGCAACGAAAAAATACATTCAGTAATAATAAATAAAATTATGGTGAAAAATGCGTAACAGCGAACTCCAAAATTATTTTTCCCAAATAAATTCAAAAGCGTGGCAACCAATTGCGATGAAGCAAAGAACTATAGAACTGATACTTTAATTTAAAAAATCATCCATGTACTCGATGAAATTCTTTATTTCGAAAAATCGGCGCCGAAAGTAATGTGAAAATTCATGAAGCAGATAAAACAGCTTATAAAAATGTTGGCTCGTGGTTCCTTTTAGGTCTACGGTAATACTACTAACCCATGCAAGATGCTTCGTGTACTTTATTCATAGGATATTATTACTGGCAGCGAAATGTATAAATCTTTACAAATAATGCTCTAAAGTAGCGGTAGATGAAAATGCTCTTTCTGCCCATAGTCATCTATAAATGTAGTCTGCAACAAAACCATAACCTCACCTGATTTTCTTAATCTATATTCTTACCAACGACATATCTTCTTACATTTGATGTAACAAAGCATTAAATCTCTAATGCCTACGAAGCGATATATAGCTTTAAACTTGCATGGCCATTTTTTAAACCTTAAAACCCAATGCAGAAATTGGAAAGCAAATTTATCCTAGATAATGAACCCTTTCCTTCAAAACTGAACCCTTTTGGTTTTCATTTTTCATCCGTTAACAACGTCATTTCATTGCATGCATATTTTGAAAAACATCCCTGGAAAACGGGTGTCAAAGATGAAATGAATCGGGCCAAAGAGAAAGATATTTTAGCTTTGCATGAAAATGTGTATATAGTGAGTACACTACATTATCTAGAAAATTGAATTTGCTTAACTTTTTCTCTCTAGAAAATTGAATTTGCTTAACTTTTTCTCTACGTACCGCAAGAAAAGTTTAAAACCTCTTGTATATTACTGAGCGCTCTGATTTTCGATTTTATACTCCCCGGGAGAGAACGACTGATTGATCTTCATGTGGAATTTAGCAAATGTGTCGTGGCGTGGCAGCAAATGGTGTCAGCGATATACACACCGAGACCAAAATGATGTTTGAATGACATGTGTATCGGTGCAAATTAGAACACTTAACACGCGTGCGAGAAATTCCAAACAGCACGTCGTATAAAAGATGAGCGGCAAATTGGCTCTAGTTTCCGTGCTACCTATTATCTAGCCCGCATGCGGCCCATTACGTTGAGTTGTGCGGTTCACTAAGCGATTTTATATAAATATCTATAAAAAGTTTTACTTTTTGTTGTATGTGTACCAACAAAATGAAGCAAATAAACAATTGCATATGTTATTGTTATAAAACGCAAGTGCCACTACGAACACCTATGTATATCTATATTTGATATAGTCTTCATAAGATCAAGTGGAAAAGAGTGGCTGCGGTGTATCATTAATCAATTCTTGGAACCAACAGTTCGTTATTCTTTTCTAATGCACAAATCTCTATGGACACAAGGCTCTTCACACGGCACTTTGGCACGAAGCGATGCGCTGTCGTCTACCAAATCACAAAGCGTGGGAAGCAAACACCCAAAAAACCACGAAGCGCACGCTCAAATCAGTCATCGGTTCATTATCTACTGCACGAATGAAATTATTATTATTGCACGCAGATCTCTTTATGAGGTTTGTTTTTGACTTACATTCGAGTTCACTAATTTTTTTTGTGTGTTGTGTGGGGAATTAAATAATAGTAAAATCAAAAGGCATCAAATTTCATCTCCAGAAAATTCTGAGAGTTATTCAAGTGTGTATATTTTTACTAATAAAAGTATAATTTAAAAAAAATATTAAACTGATAATAGCTATAATAAATATTTAAATGACAGTGATCACTATTTTTATTGAGCTTAAAACGATTAGTAAATATTTCTATATTACATATTAACAAAATAAGAATATTAAATTTAATTTCAAAAGTAGCTTTTATTGCTCTATGTAATACACCAATATTCTTGAATCAACATTTATTGGCATTTTTAACCGGTAGGATGAATTCAAAGAAAAGGAAAATTGTTGATGAAAACAGGAGATTTCAGGATCACTGGGAAAAAGATTATTTTTTCACAATTCAGAGCTCAAAATTAACATGTTTAATTTGTAGAGAGACAGTCGCTGTGTTTAAAGAATACAATGTCAAAAGGCATCATGAGATAAAACATAATGAATATGTGAATTATAGTACAGAAGTAAAAAAAAATAACTTCGCTTAGATCCCATCTGAAAGCTCAACAAACAATGTTTAGTTCGTTTTCACAACAACCATCTACCATTGTCAAAGCAAGCTATTCTGTAGCCATGCTGATTGCAAAGAAAATGAAACCGTTTGAACTGGTTAAAGATTGTCTGGAAGCAGTTATAGAAGATGTTTTGCCCGATAAAAGCAAGTTATTTCCAAGTATCAGTCTTTCACGTCAAACTATATGTCGCCGAATTGGTGACATGTCAGCTGAGATAGTAATAGCTCTGCGGAACAAAATTAGCCAATTCAAAGCATATTCTTTGGCATTTGATGAAAGCACAGACATCTCAGATACATCTCAACTTGTAGTATTTATTCGCGGTGTGAATGAGTCGTTTGAAGTAACAGAGGAAATGTTAAATCTCTTCCATTTAAAAAACAACTAGAGGAGAAGATGTCTTCGAAGCGATTGATGAATGGTTCGCCGAAAATGGCTTAAATTTTGAAGCTCTTTCCGGATTGGCGACAGATGGAGTACCAGCTTTGATAGGTAAAAACAAGGGAGCTCTAAAATTACTTTTGGATAAGCTAGATAACAGGGGCATTAAAACAAGTGATATATTTGTCATTCACTGTTTGATACACCAACAAAATTTATGTGCTCGTGTGTTATCTATGAATCACGTTATGAATGTAGTTATAAAGATAGTAAATTACATTCGTTCACATGCTCTTCAGCATCGGCAATTCAAAGAGTTCCTTTGTGAATTATCTGCTGAATAATGTGATCTCGTATATTTTACCAATGTTAGATGGCTAAGTCGTGGAAAATGTTTAAAACGTTATTTTTTTTTAATTTAAGAAAGGAAATAGATATATTTATGAACGAAAAACGAGAATCTGTTCCTGAATTCAGCGATGATGATTGGTTGTTAGACTTATGTTTTTTAGTGGATATGACAGAAAAACTCAATCAGCTAAATAAGGATTTACAGGGAAAAGATAATACAATAATCGACGCTTGTAATTTTATCAAAGCTTTTAAAAAGAAATTATTGTTATTTGAGTGTCAACCTAGAAGTAATAACGCTCAACATTTTTCGATGTTAAATAACTTCCCAAAAAGTCGACCTAAGAATTTTTCGAAATATGCTAATGAAATTAAAAAGCTTATAGCTGCATTTGAAAGTCGTTTCTCAGAATTAGCAAAATATGACAAAATATTTGAATTGTTTTCATATCCATTTCATGTTGACGTGAATAGTGTTCCTGAAAATTTGCAAATCGAGCTAATTGATTTACAATGCAATAATGAAATGAAGCAAATTTTTTCGTCCACATCAAAAATTAATTTTTACAATACTTTCATTTTATCAGAAAGATATTGCAACTTAAGATATTTTGCACAACGAGTTGTAAGTGCTTTTGGATCCACATACGTTTGTGAAACAATTTTTTCAAAGATGAAATTTACAAGAAAATCGTCACGTGCTTTATTAACTGATAATAAATTAGAAAATCAACTAAGATGTGCAACGTCAAACATAAATATAGATTTACAAAAATTAAATGAAAAAAAGGATAAACAAGTATCTCATTAATTAAAACTCAGCAGTTAATTATATTGAAACTTGGTGTAACAATAAACTCTTATTCGTTTTATATTTGTTTTACTTTTTAAAAGCACGTTAGCCTAAAGTGCGGCCCACCGTAATGTTACGCGTCATTAAAGTGACCCGTGAAACGATTTGGGTTGGCCAGGCCTGATCTAGGCCATAGCATAAAGAATATAGCACGGACACTCCGAGCTGTCAAAATAGGCTTGAGACAAAACATGCATAAATTACTCCTCCATCAGAGAGAGATCGCTTGCTTTCGTTTCCAAGCTCGCGCGCGAAAGAGTAGGTTGAAATTCGTATTCAAATTTCTCCAGGCCAGGTTGTGCATTTATAGAGAGACGAACCAGCCATTTTATATAAGTTAACCGTGTACGTGTACATGCCAAAATCAGCTGACTTAACGCAAGTGTGCATAATATCAACGAATGGGAAAGTCGAACACCTTCCGCTCTTCAATAACACTCACTGAACTGCAAATTTTCGATTCCTGGCGCGCTGTACACATCACTCAGAGCTGATAATCGGTAACCAACGCTCAAACCATACAAACATAACGTTATATAATTTCACCCAACTAGTGATACCTACACAATTTCACTGACAAGGTGTTCTTATCGATTCTGTGTTGCAGTTCCAAGAAAATGCAACGCCTTTTTCGTTGCTATATACTCCTAAATAAATAGAACACCGAAGAAAGAACTTTATATCTTTATTTAAGTTTTTTATCATGGGTTAGAACCTCCTGGTCTATTCGACAACTTTCGTCTCTTAGTGTGCTTTTTGGTTAACGACTTGCTAACACTATTGTTGCACATTAGTGGAGGTTCTTGTTTCCAGGCTTTGGCCCGTACCATTGTTAAATGGGAAGTGTGGTTTCGGCGTACCAAGTGGCTCCTCTTCAGGTGCTGCCTTTTTAGCCACTCGGTACGAGACAGCACTACCACCGCTGGCTTGTTGATGGATCAAGCTCGCTATATTTCAACTATTTTATAATTTTTACATGTGCGAATTATAACGACTGTCAATGTGTTTCGTATGTCTGCCTACGTAGCTTTTTCATTATTTAAGTTTTTTATCATGGGTTAGAACCTCCTGGTCTATTCGACAACTTTCGTCTCTTAGTGTGCTTTTTGGTTAACGACTTGCTAACACTATTGTTGCACATTAGTGGAGGTTCTTGTTTCCAGGCTTTGGCCCGTACCATTGTTAAATGGGAAGTGTGGTTTCGGCGTACCGAGTGGCTCCTCTTCAGGTGCTGCCTTTTTAGCCACTCGGTACGCCGAAACCACACTTCCCATTGAACTTTATATCCTTTTCGTATAGCATCCGACACTTTTTCGCACTGTTCGAAGTTACAGTTATAAAACATGTTTCCCATAATTACACGTTGCTCAATAGAGCACATATTTTGAACGCGTGATTCTCTCGCACTTGTCACTATGTTTGAATTTTCATTAAATTTTTTTTAAATCTTATTACACACGATATTCCGCTCGCGAATTGTCAAATACACAATGCCATTTCTCGCTGTCAGTCACGAATTAACGAAACTAGCTTCCATGTGCATCTCTGTCTTTCGTGCGCTAACCATTAACATGCAATTCGCTTACTCTGTTACTCATTCTAGGATACACGGATATGCATTTACCTATACTTAGGCACAGCCTGGCCACTTTGGCTGTATAACAGATACAGTGCTGTACAAAACTTAAGCAACTCACTACATGTCGGAATGAAAGGAAAAATTGCAATCGAAATATAAAGATTTTTTTCCTTTTTTTTTAATTTCCACGTTAGCATGTTTGTAGTGGATCTACACATATCTACACAATCAATCAGCATTTTACTATAAACTAAACCCACAAATTAATAATCAATGAGCAATCGTAGAATATACAAATGCATAACTTACGATCACTTTGTAATGCTCACTTTGCATACTCGTTTCGCATTACACTCACACTCATGTTGTCACTAAAAATAGACATATGAACGAATGTTTATACTAACCCATTGCGATCGCTCTAGACGAAGCGGCGCCTAGCATTGGCATGTGTAATGTACACACAAAGTACGAAACCTGAGTAGTCATTACTCATGGACTATTATGAGTGTTGCATATTACTCATGGACTATTATGAGTGTTACATTTCACTCATGGACTATTATGAGTGTTGCATTTTTAAATTGGGTCATATGGAAAAGTGCTGATCGATATTTTGATTGGTAGAATGAATTTACCATATTCAATTCTTCCAGTTTTAGAGTAGGGATTATGTATTAAGTAGAATAAAATATTAGAGTAGGGATTATATGTTAAGTTGTAAAAAGTGTATAAAAGGAAAGTGTACAAAAAAAAATATAGTCATAGTCTTACTTTTGACTCGTTTTTAATTATCTACTATTGCCGTAGTTTGGCAATACGCTCGAGCCGTAACTTGGCTTTAGAAGCGCTACAATTAAAGCGTAAGCAGTCGCTAAAAGTAAAACAGAATAAAAATATCGGCTAGCTTGGATCTTGAATCCTGCGCCAGATATGTGGCAATTAACTTGCCGGTAGGTACTTCAATTTAACCCTGTTCCCTCACTAAAAGTGCGCTATTCCTATACAGCGCTAAATCCCGGATCACACTTGAGGAATACAAGATCCGGCGTTCGGCGTCCTACACCGAGAAGGCATCTACTGCGACGAACTATCATTTAAATGCAAATCTTTTACATGGCGATCCTGCAACCGACGATCCTGCAACCGACGATCCTGCAACCGACGATCCAGTAAACTTCGAACATCTGAAGGATGATATACCACAGCATACGGAAGACCTTGAAGACGGTGAAATAGCCAATATAACAACAGATGAAGAGTTCCACAAGGCATTTGAAAGATGTCTGATACGAGCACAAAAAACACCAGCGGCAACCTTACACGAGGAGTATGAGCTTAGTCCAAATCTACGAGCTCCACCATATAAGCCATCATCGCTACCTGGTCCACGTCCAAGGAAAATAGAGGACTTCGTGAAACGAAGTGGAATAGATGAGCCACGTATAAATAAAATAAAACGTCGACAACGTGGAGGACGCAGATACAAAGAAAGGCGTGAAAAAGCTATACTTCACAGGCTAATACATATTTCGGCCAAGGAACAAAGGAGGCAATTTACGGAGCGGCTAAACAAACTTAAAGAGAAAAAAAATTGTATAAATAATTAAATTGTATCAGATATATATTAACTTCTTTAAACTATGGGAAATAATTGCAGTACTCAGGCTAATATTTTTATTGAATACAAACAAACAATAAGTACAACAATTGTTTTCTTAATAATAATGGCGTGCCTATATCTTTATAATAATAGTCAAAAAAGGTATGCAAGGAAGATAGTAGATAGGAATATCGGATTAGGACGAAACAATGTATAGCTGAAAGAAATTCTAATTGTCCTCACAGATGTCGGTGGAGAAGATAAAACAGATATTGTCTGAATTACAAAATAATTTAATAAATTTAAAGAAAACAAAGACCTATACGGTCAAAACTCTTAAAGAGAAATTAGAATACGCAATCGATGCAGAAACTGTAGGTAAAAACCTTTTTAACGACATTAAGGAAGGCAATGAGATAGAACTAAAATCGACATTTTCATCAGTTTGTAGAAACCTAATTACAAACCTGATACAACGGCTGAACGCTGCAAACATATTGGTAAAAATTGAAGACAATATCATCTACACAGAGATGGCAGAATTTAACATAGAAAGTGCAATCAAAATTATACCCACATTTGATGGGAAGTTCGCTGAACTAGAGACATTTTTAACTATAATCAAATTAATAGAAAAAAAATTATCGGCAGAAGGTAAAATAGAGTTGCTGAATCTAGTTCTACACATTAAACTCAACACAAATGTGAGAACAGCAATAAACATTTCATCAATTACTAGTATCAATAATTTAGAAACAGAGCTACGACTCAGGTACAAAAATAATAAAACGGTACCCCAAATACATACACAGCTCGCAGGCATAACCCAGAAACGCATGCCCATAACGGCATACAAAGACAAAATATTATCTTTAATAAGTGATTTAAACCAATTACAAATTGGCACGTTAGGTGCAGATGTAAACCAAGCTGCTAAACAAGCAATACAGAGCATAAACGACACATATGCTCTTACTATATTCAAGAATGGTCTAAACGATCAAATTAGGGACACTGTGTTCGCAGCACGACCACAGACTTTCAGTGAAGCTATCACATTGGCCACTGAAATTGAGAACAATGAATTTCAACCTTCAACAATTATGTACGTAAATAAAAATAACAAGTACAATAATTTTAATGCCAGAAGACATAATAACCACAATGGTTATTATAATAGAAATGACAATCGTGGAAGTTCCAATCACCCACGCAATAATTTTAATAATAACTCGTATAGGACATATAATAGATACAATGATAGGAATTCTAATCCTACCAGAAATTTTAATAGAAATAAATTTGATAATAATACAGGAAGATATAATAACAATAATAACAGATACAACACTAGAAGGGTAAAATTGATAAACAACCAGGGAAACGTGACAAGTTCCCGAGAGGAATTAGGCAACCTCCCGGAAGAAGCATAGTTTTTGAAGCCGAAACAAAAAACAGTAATAAATACACTCTAGAGAATAAGGTATACAGAATAACGGGTATGAGCACAAACTATATAAAAATATTTAACAAAAATGAACATAGATATCTACAACTATTAATAGATACTGGAGCCGACATCTCCATATACAAAAGTAATAATTTAAGTTCATATGATATACAAGCACAAAACAGGTGCAAACTCACGGGCATAACAAACGAAACTACAATGTCACTCGGAACTATCAAACTAAAATTCAACATTGAAGATATCATTATATCAAATACATTTCATGCGGTAGATGAGAAATTCCCTATCGAAACTGATGGCATTATAGGACGAGACATGCTAATCAAGTATATGTGCAAAATTGACTACGAAACGTATACCATATCCTTCAGTACACAAGACAGAGATATAGTGTTACCAATGTACACTACAAAAGCTAACATGGCACACATAACTATTCCCGCAAGAACAGAAGCGATAATACCCATAGACGTAGACAGATCGGAAGACAGCATAATACTAAACAAAGAAATCGAAAAAGGGATATTCTTAAGCAATTGCATAATTCCAGCGAAAGGTATATGTCATGTGAAAATACTCAATACTAACGAACATGACATAACTCTGAAAAACTTTCAAACAGAGGTAGAACCACTGAGGAATTATGACGTATTAAAGACAAATCGGAAATTTGACAAAAAACGATTAGACGAACTATTAAACGTAATTAATACCAACAGTCTCGATGAACAAGCAAACAAGAGTTTGCAAGAAATTATAATGGAATACCAAGACGTTTTCCATCTGGAAGGTGAATACCTCACAAAAAATAATTTCTACCAACAAAAACTGAACACTTGCGACGAAAACCCAGTCTACATAAAAAATTATAGATTACCACAAACTCAGAATGAAGAAATTCTTAGGCAAGTACGGGAACTAAAAGATAATGATATTATCGAACAATCCACAAGCCCGTACAACTCTCCATTGTTAGTGGTACCTAAGAAAAGCTCGGATGACACCAAGAAGTGGAGATTAGTCGTTGATTTCAGAAAACTGAACGACAAACTGGTGAACGATAAATTTCCTTTGACAAGGTTAGAAGACGTCCTAGACAAACTAGGTAGGGCAAAGTACTTTTCAACCTTAGATATGACTAGTTCGTTCCACCAGATTGAACTGGAAAAAGAATCAAGACATTTAACCGCTTTTTCCACCAATGATGGACACTATCAATTCAAAAGATTACCTTTTGGATTGAAAATATCATCAAACAGCTTCCAAAGGATGCTCACTATTGCCTTAACTGGTCTAAGTGACTCAGCATTCTTATACGTAGACGACATCATGGTTTTCGGATGTAGCATGAAACATCATAATGAAAATTTAAGAACAGTTTTACAGAGACTTCGTAAGTACAATTTGAAGTTAAATGCAAATAAATGCAAATTTTTAAAATCAGAAGTAGTGTATTTAGGACACCTTATTACAGCAGATGGTATAAGAACAGACCCTGCTAAGCATGAAGTAATTAAAAATTATCCCATCCCAAAGACCGCGGATGACGTGCGAAGATTCGTAGCTTTCTGCAACTATTATCGACGCTTCATACCAAACTTTGCAGAAACGGCAAAGAGTTTGAACTCTCTTTTAAAGAAAAAAGCACCGTTTGTTTGGGAAGAAGAACAGCAAAAAGCATACGAACTTTTAAAACGCAAACTGATTTCACCTCCTATACTACAATACCCAGATTTTGAAAGACCCTTCATACTTACTACAGATGCGTCAAATTTCGCACTAGGTGCTATACTATCGCAAGGAGAAATTGGTTCAGATCTACCAATCTCGTACGCGAGCAAATCCTTAAATAAGCACGAATTGAATAAACCTATCATAGAAAAGGAACTATTGGCGATACATTGGGGCATAAACTTTTTTAGGCCATATTTATATGGACGGAAGTTTATAGTCGTATCAGACCACAGACCTTTGGTATCATTGTTTACACATAAAAATCCATCTTCAAAACTTACTAGAATACGTCTAGATTTATCGGACTACGATTTCGAGATCATATACAAAAAGGGTAATATAAATACAAATGCGGATGCGCTGTCAAGAATACAAATGAACACTGAAATGCTAAAATCCATGATACCTCCGACAAACGATGAAAATATTAGCAAAAAATTATTGGCGATAACAAGAAGTAAAACGAAAAAGGTACAAAGTGAAAATAAAAATACAGAAATCGACAAGCAAAGTGGCAACCAAAACGAAGAGATTGATCACCTCCATGCGTTTGATTGCACTTCTTTGTCAGATATTAAAGGGGCGATGAAACTGAAATTTTATATGCTAGCTAGCAAGAAATACAAGAGAGATGATATATCTATAACTAAAGAGAAAGATTTTATAGTAGTGCGCTACAGTGATAAAGTTGTTGAGAAACCAGTTTCCTTCAACGATAAGCTGAAAGTTCATGATAACAACAACGATAATTCATACACGAAATTAGTTTCTGTCATGAAGAAGTTGTTAATATATTCAAAGAACAATAGCATAAATGCACTATCTGTATCCTCTAATGATGATATATTCAGGTACGTACCGAGAAATGAATTCAAGAAATTATTTAATGCGTTGCAACGAGAAGAAATTTATAAGTTAAAAATATTAATATACAGACCGCCCATAAGAATTCAAGACGTCAAAAAGCAAAATGAATTAATTATTGAGTACCACAATTCGCCACATGGAGGACACATAGGAGTACATAAAACATTGCTAAAATTGAAACAGAGATACTGTTGGAAGGATATGAAGAAAATGGTCAAAAAACATATAAACCAATGTGAAAAGTGCAAAATGAATAAAATAACTAAGCACACCAAAGAGAAAATGATAAAAACCGAGACTCCATCTACTAGCTTCGAGATCGTAAGCGCAGACATTGTTGGCCCGTTGAGAATTTCCAACAACTACAGATACATTCTCACTATTCAGTGCGAATTAACGAAATTTATAACTGCCATACCCATAGAGACTAAGGATGCTACCACAGTAGCAAAAGCTATAGTAAATAAATTTATCTTATTATACGGTCATTTCAAGATTCTAAAAACGGACTTAGGGACAGAATTTACAAACAGTCTAATGAAAGAAGTATGCGAGTTACTACATATAAAACAAATATTTTCAACCCCTTACCATCATGAGTCGTTAGGTGTAATAGAAAGGAACCACCGCGTATTAAACGAATACTTACTGTCCTTCGTTGATAACAACAACTGGGACGAATGGATACCTTTCTATACATTTTCATACAATACAACTCCACACATTGACACAAATTATACACCTTACGAACTAGTATTCGGCAAACTATCCTATTTACCAAATGACATTTTAAGCGATTCAGAAGAAATATACAATTTAGAGAATTACAGAAATGAATTAAAAATTAGATTAAAAATGTCTCTAACAAAAGCAAAGGACTTAATTGAAAAAGCTAAAATGATTAGAACAAATAAAGAATGTTATTCAAAACCATTAAACATAGAAATAGACGATCTTGTTTTATTAAAAGTAGAGAACAGAAGAAAACATGAGAAACCGTATAAAGGTCCATTTAAAGTACTAAGTAAAAATAATGTAAATACACTATTGGAAATAGATAATAAGAAAAAATGGATACACAATAATAGACTTAAGATTTTCAAAAAAAAAAAAAAAAGGGGAATAACAATGAATAAAAATATAATATAAGACATGTAAAAATACCTAAAATAAGTCTCGAGTTTGTACCCAAACTCTCACCTCAAAAGGTTAAGGGTGTAGTGGATCTACACATATCTACACAATCAATCAGCATTTTACTATAAACTAAACCCACAAATTAATAATCAATGAGCAATCGTAGAATATACAAATGCATAACTTACGATCACTTTGTAATGCTCACTTTGCATACTCGTTTCGCATTACACTCACACGAAAGTCAATTCATGTTGTCACTAAAAATAGACATATGAACGAATGTTTATACTAACCCATTGCGATCGCTCTAGACGAAGCGGCGCCTAGCATTGGCATGTGTAATGTACACACAAAGTACGAAACCTGAGTAGTCATTACTCATGGACTATTATGAGTGTTGCATATTACTCATGGACTATTATGAGTGTTACATTTCACTCATGGACTATTATGAGTGTTGCATTTTTAAATTGGGTCATATGGAAAAGTGCTGATCGATATTTTGATTGGTAGAATGAATTTACCATATTCAATTCTTCCAGTTTTAGAGTAGGGATTATGTATTAAGTAGAATAAAATATTAGAGTAGGGATTATATGTTAAGTTGTAAAAAGTGTATAAAAGGAAAGTGTACAAAAAAAAATATAGTCATAGTCTTACTTTTGACTCGTTTTTAATTATCTACTATTGCCGTAGTTTGGCAATACGCTCGAGCCGTAACTTGGCTTTAGAAGCGCTACAATTAAAGCGTAAGCAGTCGCTAAAAGTAAAACAGAATAAAAATATCGGCTAGCTTGGATCTTGAATCCTGCGCCAGATATGTGGCAATTAACTTGCCGGTAGGTACTTCAATTTAACCCTGTTCCCTCACTAAAAGTGCGCTATTCCTATACAGCGCTAAATCCCGGATCACACTTGAGGAATACAAGATCCGGCGTTCGGCGTCCTACACCGAGAAGGCATCTACTGCGACGAACTATCATTTAAATGCAAATCTTTTACATGTTGCTTAAATCTCTGCAATAAAAAAAGTATATCAGTATTTTAACTGTTCTTAAAAAAACAAAAACAAAATACACCAACAAAAAGGCGGTGCAAAATCTAAGGAACTTTCAAAACGCAGCTACGATTCCCAGTCAGAACAAATGATAACGGGGATTTCCCGATGTTTTTGTTTTTTCTGAAGTTTGATTGTTATTTAGGAACATATTCAACGACTTTATGTCAAATTTTTATCAGTTGAAAAATAATATACATGCACATTGTTTTTTTCAGCGTAGCAGGTAGCAACAAAATGACCCACTACAATGTTTTGCAGTGCAAAAGTGATGCAGATGTAATTGAAATAAAAAGTTCATATCGAAAGTTAGCACGTCAATATCATCCAGATAAGGCAGAGAGTGATGTAACATATGATAAATTCTTGAAAATTGAAACCGCATGGAGAATACTCCGCGATCCAAAACATCGTAAACTTTATGATGCAGAACTATATGAGCGTAAAATTTACCGGAAATCATACAAAACAGATAATCTTTACATCAATCATTTTGTTCTTAAAGATGGTGTGTTTTCATATCCTTGTAAATGTGGTGCTCTCTTTGAAATACATCAAAGAGATATTTTTCATGGTTCAGAAATGACAACAGAGTGTAGTCAATGTTCTTTAGAAGTTAATGTAATATTATAATTAATAGTGTATATATCAACATACACACACAAACCTATATATATATATATATATATTAAATGTATCGACTCATTATGTATAAAAATCCAAAGTCGATTATTTCTTTCAAACTGAAGTAAAGTGTATTACCAATAAAATCAATGATTAAAAATTACAGAACATACAAATGAGTACTACTAGAAAACGTTTCAAAAATACTTAACATATTCGGGTGGCGTGTGCAACCAGCAGCACATAGTTAAATTTCGCATTGTGTGGCGTAAACTAAATATAGTTCAATCGGCTGGTTAGAATTTTGGTTCCGAGTCCCATCAACCGAGAAAGTAGTAATATATTATTACCAAATTCTACAAGTCAAGACTTCTATGCGGGATAAGCAATTTCGACGCCGTATTTCTAGAATTTAAAACAAAAAGAAACTTATTTGATTTCCATAATTAATTAACATAGACTTTTCTCATTCATCGTTGTTTGTAGGGAAGATCTTTTCAACTGTAAATTTAAATATGTAGAAAATACTAATATTTTGTAACTGTGCAATGTCTCCTGTTTTCAGACAACAAAGAACCAATCAACAGTATTCACAGTTCAAAGAAAACATTTATGACATCAATGTCAGCCCTTCTTCGGAAGTATTCCAAGTCAAGGTATAAAGACAAGAAATAGTATGCTCTTCTGAGTGTCTAAATTGGTATTTGCGCATCACATCAACGTTGGCGTCACATTGATGATAAAATGCCCGCTGAATTACTATAGCTGCTTGAACATCATTACCACGTTACCATTGTGGTTTCGTTCATTGGAGAGGAAGGATGCATATATAATGACATTTGTCCTGTCCATATACACGGAAGAATATATCAAAAGTCCACGTCGAAGGGTTTATAGAAATTTCACGTCGTAATGAGATTTTGGACTTATTTTCGATTCCACAGCGAGCTTTATCAGCCCCTCACTATAGGTAGTTGACTCAATCAGTTTTGGGGGAAAATGCGCACGCATCGAAACACATGCACTTCCCTGCTCGACTCCTTTTTCTTCTCTGCTTCTATGTAAGGAATACATCCGGTAGGTGAAAATAGAACCGCGATTTAACATTGGCAGAAATTCGCGTCAAGTTTCTAGAAGCAGTTTCAGTCGTCTATATATTTCTTTCTATCCTGTCAGAAACCTTGCTTCTACGTGATTTTTTTTATGTTTTTTACTTTGATTCGTATTTATATTTGCAAAATACTCAATTAAATAAACACTCTCTTAAATATATATTTTTTACAGAGAAAATTCTAGTATCTATGGCCGACAAAAAGTATCTGAAAGCTGAAGCCATCCTGAGTAAAAAAAAAAAGCCCTACAATAATTTTTAATTCACCTCCATTCAGGAGCTACGAGGCTATTAAGGGCGAGGCATCTTTTTGCGCATCTCTATGATGCAGCATTTTCAATAATATTACCGACACACAAGAGCCCATAAAGAGATCGCAGTTCATTATGAGCTGAATTTGGCTCATATTGAGCTGGCGCATATGGCGTACAAGCTACATCATTAGAAGTTTATGAATGTAATTTTACTGTCACCTTTTGCCGTAGCCCATTCTGGTCACGGTTTGAGTAATTTCACCAAGCTTTAATCTGCGAAGAGAGTTGTGAGAAAAGAATGCTGAAGAAAAAGTGCTTCACTCGTTTCTACGCCGAGCCTGTCCTGCTGACGGAGCCTCAAATGCGAAATGGATCCGTACTAACCTGAAGCCACCGAGCAGCAAAAAAGGGAGCCGAAACACCACTCCACGGACAGCCGATCGTATTCTCCCCGCACCTATCACACAAGTCAAGTTTACCCGTTGAGTATGAGAAAACTGCAATTTTAATTCACTTAGACTTTTTTTCCTTAAAGTTAGCCTACACTATTCCTACAATCTAATAACGACGGGGTATCTAAACTCATTTGCGGTTCATTCCCCCGGTTCGCTGTTGAAAGCCCGGGAAATATCTTGTGGACAATCTTGCGGCTTTTCACGTGTTTCAGTGCTCCGTGAACCATTTTGGTGAAAACACTCTAGGCAGCTAGCGATTTGTCGATACGACAACCCCAACTATGCCAAGTTTACAATCTTTTGTTTAACTTAAGAAGTGGAACTCTTACAAGGAGAAGGCGCGACCTCGTCCTCTTCGAAAAGGATGAAATTCGGCACATATTGGATGACGTCAAGGATATTCGATCCTTAAAATATTAGGCCGCAAAAGCCCACCCTCGATTTTGAGTAAAAAGTCTTTAAAGTTTCCAGCGATGATTATGTATTTGTAAGTTTTTACATATAACAGAAGCAGTATAGAGTAGGAAGCAGCGCGACTAGCCCGTTATCATGAGATCGTGTGTTAGATCCAAGATAACTATTGTTACTTTGTTTTTTGAAAACATGTGGATGTAGTTAGTTTAAGGTAAATCAGCAATGTTCAACTACAAATACATTTATTTTTAGAAATCAACAAATTGTTCCATCATTTAGATAAGTAAAACTAAACTAATTGTTGAGCGGGTGGATTATTAAAAATTGTTGATCTGATTTCTGCTTTTGGATAAGATTCCTAAGTTAAGGAGTTGAGCCCAGAGCCAGCAACCTTTATGGTACAAGCCTTTAGGAATACCTTACCTTAGGATACATATATTTGTGAACTGAACGGAGGCTTGCCTCAACTTTTAACTATGGGAGAACCGGCACATCTTCCGTAAGCATTACGATTGTATTTAAAACACGCTCACAGAATAAATTTTTCTCAAAAAAGCAGCAGCACAGCTGGCAGAATCCATGATAATTCCGCATCACTCATTTCTCGCAGGCGTAAAACTTCTAGCAAGCGAGCATACCAGTCCCACGAAATTCACATTCAACCCCAATATCTGCACCCAGACATTTTTTTCCACCGCAAGCACCGATTCAACAAATAACACCGGTTAAACCAAGTTGTACGCTAGTTCGCAACACACACCCTTTGGTTGGTTGGTTGTAGTGGCAGCCCTCTTTATCAAAAGATGGCTTACTTAGGCCACGATAGGCCCATTGTGAAACCACAAAAAGATAAGGGCGGCACTAAAACCTGTGAGATGACGAGAACCGTTTTGATTCTCGTATGAAGCCGGTCATGCAGCTGATATTTACACCAGCTACTTCCGTGAAGCTGTTCAGGAAGGGTGAGCCTAAGGTTTTCATGCGTTTCCTGAAAAGTGCTGGGCATTCACACAGAAAATGTTGGATTGTCTCTTCCGATCTGCAACTTCGGCAGGAATCGTTGAAGGGAACGTTCAACCTGTCTGCGTGTCTGCCATTTAGACAGTGCCCCGTCAGTATGGACACGATAGAACTCCAGGTTTCAAGACTCGTGTTTAGAAGCTGCTTGGTGAGTCTGGGACTCAGTGCGCGCCAAGTTTGCCTGGTTGTCCTTCAGGTTTCCTCCAGCAACCAGGCCCTATTTGCAGCCTTCATGTAATACTGCCTAAATCCCAGCTTTATAGAAGCTAGAGGTTGGCCGACCTGCGATGTAAGTGTATACTCCAGAAGCTCAGTGCCAGCTCTCGCTAAGGCATCCGCTTTGCAGTTTCCCGGTATATCACTATGCCCCGGTACCCAGCAAAGAATCACTTCACAGTGAAGTGACATCACGTTCAGTTGTGTACGGCATTCCATTACAATCATGGGTGAGGTGTACACGTTGGATAGTGCTTGGATAGCAGCTTGACTGTCAGAGAAAATATTATAGGTTTGTTATGGTAATTTTCTGATTTCTCAGCCAGTCTACTGCCTTGTATATTGCAATGACCTCTGTCTGAAAAACACTGCAGTTTTCTGCAAGCCGCATGGATAGTTTCAGGCCTAGCTGCTCTGAGGAAACGCCACAGCCAACTTTTCCATCCATTTTGGAGTCATCAGTGTAGATGTCGACCGATTCCTGTATCCCACCTCTTTCTATGGTCCAGTCATCCCTACTCGGGATGATTGACTTGAAACCATGATGAAAGTAAGGAATCGGGGATACGAGGTCCACTTCTCCTGGCGTTGGTCCATCCCTCCGAAGTATGGTGGAGTGGCCAATAATTCCCTCTTGCCAGAGATGCAGTGCTTTTAATCGAATCGCAGAGCACTTGGCCTGCTGTCTCGTAAGAGGCTCCGTCGGGAGCCAATTCAGTAGCATAAACAGTGCCTTTGTCGGGGTAGTACGTAAGGCCCCGGTGATTACAATAGCTGCAATCCTTCTGACCCTGTTTAGCAGGTTTGCATTGGATGTTTTCGCAATAGCTGACGACCAAAAAACTGCGCCGTACAGAAGGATTAGTTCCACTATCGCCGTATAGAGCCATGATACGATTTTGGGTTTCAATCTCCACTTTTTCCCAATGGCTCTTTTGCAGCAGTAGATTGTGCATGCCGCTTTTCGCGTTCTTTCTTCTTTATTAGCTTTCCACGCGACCTTGGAGTCAAGAATTAGAACCAAATACTTGATGAGACGATATAAACCTTATCTCATCTAGTTTGGGTGGGAGAAATCTTGGAATTTTGTGCCTTCTTGTGAAGAGCACAAATTCCGTTTTCTGCAGATTAATCTTTAGACCGCACTCTTTGCCCCACTTGGTAAGAATACCCAATGCAGAGTTAAGTCTTTCAGATAAGATGTTAACGAATTTGCCCGATATTGCTATTACAACATCGTCAGCATAGGCTACGACTTTGCAGCCAGTTGCTTCTATTTTTAACAGGAGCTTATACACCACTAAGTTCCATGGAAGGGGTGATAGCACCCCACCATGTGGGGTGCCTCTGCACGTCCTTCTTCTTCATGTGCTATTTCCTAGCGTGTAGTTGATGTTCCTGCTGCTAAACAGTTGACCGATGAACCCTATCAGGTTGTCATCGGCATTGCTTTCCCTGAGTGCTTTGCGAATAGTCTTATGGCTGATATTGTTGAAAGCTTGCGTGTATTCTTTGACGCTTAGCGATTTTTCGATGTAGCTGGTGAGCGAGTAAAGAGCTGTTTCAACCGATCTCCCTTTTGTGTATGCGTGCTGCGCATTAGAGAGTGGTTGCAGGGTAGCCCTCAAATGAATCTCTATCAGCCGTTCCAGAGTTTTCAGCAGAAAAGAGGTGAGACTGATAGGTCTATAATCCTTAGGTGAGGGATGGGATGTCGCGCCACTGCTGTGGAATGTAATCCATCCGTAGACATGCTGTAAAAATGGTGTTTAGCCATGGCAGTGCTATATTGATTCCCTGCTGGATCTCAACGGGTGAGATGTTGTCCATTCCAGGGGATTTAAAAGGTTGAAATGAGCTGATTGCCCATTGTATGAGCCTGTTGTTTACAGGCACAGTGGTTGTCAGGCAGATCGGGGGGCGTGTGTGGATAAGCATTGTCAGCCACATCCGCACTGCTCGGGAAGTGCGTGTTTATGAGAATGGCCAGCGTCTCGGAGCTGGATTTAGTCCAGACCCCATTTGCATCTTTGACCGACCCTAAAAATAAGGGGAAGCTCGTCATGACTTTTCGCAGACGACTGACATCCTTGGAGTTTTCTATTTCTGCAGAGAAACTTCTCCACGATGTGCGTTTAGCCTTTCTGATAGAGCACTTGGATTCCTTCAGTTTTAGTTTATAGGTACACCAGTCATTGGAGTTTTTAGCCCGATTGAACGACTTCCTACATTCCTTCTGCAGCTCCGCAATGTCACTGTTCCACCATGGGGGCACATACTTCCCCCTAGACTTCGTTGGACTACATGACCTTGCTGCGTCATTTAAGGTAAATGTAAGGGTCTCAAGGGTTTCCTCGAGACCGCATATGTCTTCAATCTTTGGAGGTCCACCTTCAAGCGCAGATCCGAAAACGTGATGGTATTTGACCCAATATATCCTCCTTTTGTTAATGAAGGTTGGATTTACTGGAGGGTCAAAACCCAAATTGAACATTATATATAAATGGTCGGAGAATGAGCACTCTTGTGATACGTACCATCCTTTGACAGCCTGGTACAAGTGTATAATGATAAATGTGTCCACGATCGAAGTCGCAACGAAATTTCAAGGCAACGAGACTCTCTCGTTGGACGTTAAGTCCTGGGACGAGGCAACGAACCCTTTGGTCGTGTAGAAAAATTGCGTTCGGCCTCTACTTGGCTAGATGGCGATGGCTGGTGGCAGGCCAGCTCTGTTTGGCGCGTAATGTCATGGGTACGGTAGTAGTAAGTGACGTACCTTCGAACCGGATTTTCTATGGGTGGGAACCACTTTTTCAATCACAACCAATCGGTGCAGCTCGGCTCTTGGTGTACTCAGTTACAAGGGGTTTTGATGGAGATTCAGTGCCATTTTGAGTCTGGGGTACGGTCGCGTTGATTTGTTGTTTGTAAGAGGGGTGTTGCGGTTGGTTGGGGTTGTCAGGTGGTGAGCGGTGATTTGCAGTGCTGGTAGAAGGGTGTAGAGGTTTGTTCAGGTGTGTGTCGGTGATTTGTGTTGTGTTGTGAGGGGTTCCTGAGCGTGGTTGGTAGGAGGGTGTAGAGGTTTGTTCAGGTGTGTGGCGGTGATTGGCGGCGTTGGTAGAAGGCTATGGAGGGTCTGGGTTAGGGCTGTGATTTGCAGTGTTGGTAGAAGGGTGTTGTGGTTGGTTGGTTGCGTGAGGTAGTGGTAGGGTGTGGAGGATCAGGTGTGTGGTGTTGATTGGCGGCGCTGGTAGAAGGCAATAGCAGATGGTGGTTGGCGATGATTTTGAACGTTGATGAAAGGCTATAGAGGATCGGGGTGTTGCGGTTGGGTGCATCAGGTAGTCATAGGTGGTAGAAATAGGGTCAGATGTTTTTGCTGTAGTTTGTGAGATGTGTCATGTGTTGGGAGATGTTGTGTGCATAACTGGTTGGTTGTTAGGGGGCTTAGAGTACGTTAGAAAGGCTGCTAAAGTCAATTTTTGTAAAATGGTGAAACAGGCGCGCAGAAAACCAGACGGAAAAACTTAAATGCACTTCATGAACGAAATTCTTGTTGAACTCGCACATGGGCCCTACGGAGCATGTTAATTCAAGTTTTCCTTCGAGCGAATGTATGAAGCATCTGTTTAAGACAACGAATGATGTGTACAGGTTAAAGCCTTGCACGTACATTTTCTGTGGCTCTGTATAAAATTTGGCGTAATGTAATATGCACCCTCGGTTGAGCTCAGGTTAGAAGGGGTGTCAGCAGGTGGCGGATAGCTGGAAGGCCTCCGGAGGAACTGCTGGTGCAGCTCCAAAGGAGGGTAGTTGCGAATATAACGAATAAGCAACCCCTGATCACGAGCAAACATATATGACATGGACATGACAACGGAAAAATTGCGGGCAGGGATATCTGCCAAACGTCGGTAGGGGCTTTGTCGGCGACTACCGGCGGGCACGGGGAAGAGTCTGACTCTGCTCTGCGTGTCGCCAGCGGCCAACAAAAAGAAACGAGGAGTGCGAAGGCTGGTAGCTCAGCGCCACACCCCGGGAAGGAGGAAGAACTGGGCTCCATAGGGGAGACAGTTGAGTATATGTCGACGGATACGGATGAGAAACTTCTCGCCGATCCAGAGACTAGGAAAAAGAGGCGGAAGCCGAGGAATCCAACGGAGGGGATGAAGCGGAAGAAGCAGTTTATGGTTGCTAAACGCCTGCTGGGAATCCTCCTTAAGAAGAGTTCTGAGGAGTGGACGGAAAAAGAGAGGGCGAGCTTCTGCTGGGCGGAAGGCGTCGTCAAAAAAGATGAACTCACGAGGCCTGTGGCGGGTTCCAATACCGGAAACACCACGGCCGAGGCCAAGAAGGTAGAGTTCAGAAAAAGCAAGAGAGTCAGGTCTACGGAGCAGACGGGCTCGGTTTCAAATAAGATTAGGTATGTATCCAAAGGGAACCGGAGGAGACTGCCTTTTCAGGAATTAGTGGAGGGGTTGCTGCTGGCGGCAAATCGTATAGCGACGCGGCGAGAGCGTCACTGCGGCTTGCGGTTGTCGACAGCAGCAAACCGGACGGGCGGTACTCTGGGAAACAGTGGAAAGTGGTGGAGAGAGTAATCTCTACATCGCTTTTCAAGTTCATTGCCCAGAAGCCAGGGAGACCATGCCCGACCTTCGGGGCTGCAAAATGGCAGTACGGAGTTCGGATATTGGAATGCAAAAATGACTTCTCGCGTGAGTTCCTTCATCGGGCGGTCGCGGAAATGAAGGCGCCATGGGAGGGAGCGAAGCTTCAGCTCGTCGATTTCAGGAGGATACCGAGCCGGCCGAAAGCCAGGGTTTGGATCCCCAATGACGAGGTGAGTAGGAAGCAGCTGCTCAGCGTCCTGCAGGCGCAAAATCCTGACGTCCCAATGAAGGAGTGGGAGGTCATCGGGGAGGAGCCGCCAAAGGAGGGAGGTAAGGGCTTCGTGATCCTCATGGATACGAAGTCCGCCTCCACCATGGCGAGTAGACAGGGAAGATTGTGCTTCGCACTAGGCGAAGTCCACCTTCGCCTGTTCAAAAGGAGCATACCAGCCGGCGATGGGGCGGTGGTGGAGGTGGAGGTTGTTGATGATGGTAGCTCTAAAGCTACTTCAGATCAACCTCCATCACAGTAAAGCGGCCTCGGTCAACCTGGCATTGGTCCTGCTACAGGAAGATGCCGATGGAGCCATAGTCCAAGAACCATGGATCCATAACGATCAGGTTCAGGGGCTAGGAGTAAAAGGATACGGCATCTTCCGCTGTCGTAAAGCAGGTAAGATTCGATCATGTATTATGATAAAAAGATCCTTGAATGCACTAACGATTCCTAATCTAAGTTCCGAGGACCTAGTTGTTGTGGCATTGGACAATTCGGACAGCAAATGTTGGATTGCCTCTGCCTACTTTGCGCACGACGATCCAGAAGAACCACCACCGGTTGCAGTCAGGACGCTTGTGGAGGTCGCGGAAAGAGGTGAGATTGGTTTAGTGCTTGGGTGTGATGCTGATGCCCACCATACTCTCTGGGGCAGCAGCAACATTAATGATAGAGGGGAGTCCTTGTACGATTACTTGTTGGGGACTACCCTCTGGATATGTAATAGCGGAAACGAACCCACGTTTGTGACCTGCAACAGGAGAGAGGTTCTCGACTTGACGCTTGTCGTGGGATCTCTTAAATCTGCGGTATCGGGGTGGAGGGTCTCGGACAGGGCATCCTTGTCGGATCACTGTATGATCCACTTCGATATCGAGGTATCATCGTCGACTGTTGCGTCTGGAGAGTTAAAAAATGCGCGGAAAGCCAACTGGTTGAGTTTCGCAAATTTGGTTGAGATAGGATTAGAGGGGTCCCACTTGGGAGGACTGTCTACTGTGACGGAAGTCGACTCGGCGGTCGATTCCCTCACAAACATCCTGAGCAATTCTTTCAAAAGCTGCTGTCCCTTACGAAAGTCCGCCTCGAGTAGTCTGCCGCATTGGTGGAGCCACGAGATAGAGGATTTGAGGAGGGCTGCAAGAAGGCTCTTTAATGAAGCCAAGTACACTAAATTGCCAAATGACTGGTCCAAATATAAGGATGGTCTAAGAGCTCTTAAGAGTGCAATCAGACAGGCAAAAAGGGACTCATGGAGAGTGTTTTGCGCGTCAATAGAGAAAACGGCAGAAGCGGCCAGACTCCGAAAGGTCCTCTCATTTAGCAGGAGCTCTCCTAGCTTTATTCAGGATTCGGACGGAAACTGGACTAACACTAAAGAAGAACAGCTTAACGCACTTTTTCAACAGCACTTTCCGAGGTGCTCTGACATAGTCAACGAAAGCTGGGGAAATGAGGTCCGACAGTACGACGACGACATAAAGCGTATCGTGGATGTCAAAAAGATTAATTGGGCGGTGGGAACCTTCATGCCCTTTAAATCTCCTGGGCCGGATGGGATCCGGCCTTTAATGCTCCAAAAGGCTCTCGGGATTATCGCACCATGGCTGGAAAGAATCTTCAACGGATGTCTCCAGCTGGGCTATATCCCAAGAGCCTGGAGACGAGTAAGAATGGTTTTTATCCCTAAGGCGGGTAAAATAAACCACAGTTCTGTCAAGGATTTCAGACCAATTAATCTGGCATCCTTCCTCCTCAAGACGTTGGAGAGGCTAGTGGACACCTTCATTAGGAGCAAAATTGGGGACCAACTAGCACGATCACAGCATGCTTACATGAGACTAAGATCCGTAGAGACTGCATTGCACTCCGTAGTCTCCACTATCGAGAGTGCCCTTCGGTACAAGGAGGTAGCACTTGGGGTATTCCTGGACATCGAAGGGGCTTTCAATAGCGTTGAGCCGGGCGCCATATGTCGTGGGCTTCAACAAAAAGGTGTTAATATGAGCCTTTGTAGGTGGATTGATACACTGCTCAGAACTAGAATAGTTAGTAATGGACAATCTTGTGTCGGAATTAGAAAGGAAGGGGTTTCAATGTCGCTGCTTACGCCGATGCGTGGTCATCATAGTACCGGGCAAATTCATCGAGGTCATAGTCGGACGGATGCAATTTGCCCTTGAATTAACCAGAAGGTGGACCACAAAGTGTGGCCTGGGAGTGAACCCTTCTAAGACGGAGCTTGTCCTCTTTACAAGGAAGCGTAAAATTCCAGACTTTAGGCCGCCCACACTTAATGGCGAAAGTCTTACGCTCTTCAATCAGGTGAGGTACTTAGGGGTTGTGCTAGATCATAAGCTTACCTGGAGGGCAAATCTGGAAGAGAGAGTGAGGAAGGCTACAGTAGCCTTTTTCACGTGTAAGGCGCTCTTTGGGCCTAAGTGGGGACTGAAACGACGGGTGGTACACTGGATGTACACAGCTATAGTCAGGCCAATTCTGACCTATGGGGCTATGGTGTGGTGGGATGCGCTGAGCAAGAAATGTAACCTGGCTCAACTCACTAAGATCCAAAGAGTGGCGTGCTTGGGGATAACGGGTGCTTTGCGTACTACTCCCACAGCTGCATTAGAGATCATCTTGGATCTTCTGCCATTAGATCTGCACTGCAAGGAGGCGGCAGCCGCCAGTGCTGTGCGTCTGAAGGGTGGGGCTTCTGGAGGGAAAGGCCCTATGGGCACTCCACAGTACTGAAAAGTCTTTGTGGGAAGCAATGTTATGTCAACATGGACTATAGAGTGCCAACACTGGACTTTGGAACAAATTTCTTGACCGTCGTCCCCTCAAGAGAAGAGTGGGAGAGCGGGGGGCTAGCCGGCAAAGGAATTGTGTCAGTGTACACGAATGGCTGGAAAACGAGCACGGGCACGTGAGCAGGAATCTTTTCTGAGTACTGGGGCCTTAGTATATCGTTGGAGCTCCCCATGCACTGCACAGTTGTGCAGTCGGAAATAATGGCAATCTTGAGAGCTGCGAAAGAAGTTAACAAGAGAGGGGAGATCGATAAAGACATCACTTTCTTTGTGGACAGCAAAGCAGCCATAGAGATGCTAGAATCAGTCTTAGTGTCCTCCAAATTAGTTGAAACCTGCAGGTCGGAACTGGGGAGGATCTTTCAAAAGAACAGTTTAAAACTGTGTTGGGTTCCTGGGCACAGCGAAGTGCACGGAAATGTAAAAGCGGATCAGCTCCCTAGGGAGGGATCCCGTGAGGCGCACCTGCATGAGAAAGTGGGGGTAGGGGTCTCAATGAAAGTTCTTAGGCAGGATATAAAGGTATCAGCCTACGAGCTAGCATTGAGGCGCTGGAGAAATTTAGGCACATGCTGTACCGCTAGACAGATGTGGCCAAATTATAACAAAAAGCGCACTCTGGGCTTGTTATCCCTAGACAGAGGTGCAATAAGAAACCTTGTGGGTATACTGACGGGTCATGTGGCTTTCGGTGAACATGCACGAAGAATCGGGCTCCCAGCGAACGACCTGTGTCGAAGCTGCGGTGATGAAGAGGAGACGGAATCTGTAGAGCATCTTCTCTGCAGTTGTCCGGCTCTAGCGAATAATAGGAAAAAACACTTAGGTGCTTTCTTTTTCGTGAAGCTAAGTGAGCTTAGTGTTATGAGAATGGACTAGTTCCTGGATTTCTTCAAGGAATCAGGGTGGTTCATGGAGTAATGTGGTAGTTTTTCCATGTCTTCAGGGCACAATGGGCCAACGGGGCCTAAGTGAAGCGGAAGCCGCGCGGCTTAGCACCCTTCAACCAGTTATGGCACCAGTCGTGAACCCTCATTATCCTAGCATTTCTACGAATGCTATGCACACCATCCATCATAAAACGATACTCAACGTTTATGACATGCGATGGTTTGTGTCCTTCAAAATGTTTAGGCTATAAGGAAAATCCAACTCAACTTTTATGACATGTTATGTATTGAGCCTTTCAGATATATAGATATTTTCCAGCAGACAATTATTGCCTGTGTATTTGTAACAGGCAAATTTTGGTGAATCTGCAAATAGATTTTCAGTCATTAAAAAACGAGTATTTGGTAAGCAAGCACGAAATAAAGATCATTCGGAGACAGAAATCCGTGTTATTTAATTGGCGCAGTCGGGTCGCGGTTCAATATTTGATAAAATAAAAATTTATATTTTATATAAGATCAAATACAGGTTACTTAAATTTTGGAAGCAATAATAAACCGAAGAAGTCAAATTTTCGAGCGTTCAATGCGGATACAAATCCAAATATGTCTAACTCATCTCCCCCTGTAAATTACATCATGAACCCACAGTTGTTGAGCCAACAGCCACACCAAATAGGTAATAATCAGCCATACTTTGGAAATACTTCACAAGCATACAATCCTTCACGGAGTAGATATTCAAATTCGAGGAACTTTCGTAATAATCAACCTGTAGATCATTCACTTCCAACCGATAGATCTATGAATACGGTGAATTCGAATGAATCATCGTTACATATAGGAAATCATAGTCAGGATTTTCATTTACATGCCTCGGAATGTCAACAATACTACCCATCGTTAAATTAAGTATTAACGGACATATATTACGCTGTTTAATCGATACAGGGTCTTCAACGTGTATTATGTCAGCCGAAAAAGTGAATAATTCTATTAGAGAAAAACTACCACATCCAGTTTATCTTCATACACTCCAGGGAAAAATTGCATGTACTGAGTCAATTAGGACATTTGCACCTGAAGAATTTGATGTTAAAGCTACAATAAATTGGAAAATAGCCAACATTTCATTTTCAAATTTCGATGCTATAATCGGAATGGACATTTTAATAGCCTAAGGTGCTAACATCCACATATCTCGTTCAGAATTTCAAATTAATGGTCATATAATACCATTTGCAACTGATATTCCAACTAAAATAATTCAAGAATACTCCAACGCAATCAATAGCATTGAGAAACAAATGAATCAACAACCAGATCCTAATACTTACTCTATTGAAGAGATGCAAGTAATAAATAGAATCGAGAACGAATTTTATGACTAAGAGTATAATTCCAACAACAGATTAACGTTCACGCATAAAATTAAACATACTTTAAAATTGAAGACTGCTGAACCAATCTACCAACGTAATTATAAGTTGCCTTATCATACTAAAGATTTTATAAAAAAACAAATCGAAGAGGATTTAGCACAAGGAATTATCCAGCCATCTTCCAGTCCATATAATTCGCCGATACTAGTGGTACCCAAAAAGGAAAACACATATCGACTAGTTATTGATTTTCGCAAAATAAATTTGGTAACAGTAGAAGATAGATACCCTATTCCACAAATTGACGACATTCTAGGAAAATTTGGCAATGCTAATTATTTTTCTACAATTGATCTTGCGAAAGGGTTTCACCAGATCGAAATAGATCCTAAAGATCGGCATAAGACAGCATTTTCGACTGATGAAGGGCATTTCGAATTTACTCGAATGCCATTTGGGTTGAAAAACTCTCCAGCAACGTTCCAAAGATTGATGAACACAATCTTACAGGAATACGTCAATAAAATCTGTATTGTATATATGGACGATATCTTGGTGTTTAGTACTTCATTGCAGGAGCATGAAGTGGCCCTGCGTATGGTACTATCTACTTCGCGTTCTGCCAATTTAAAAATTCAAATGTCCAAAGCTCAATTCTTAAAGAAATCCACTGAATTTCTGGGGCATATTATTACTAAAGATGGTATCAAACCAAATCCGAAGAAAGTAGAAGCAGTTCGTAAATTTCCTATACCAACAACTACAAAGGAGGTAAAATCATTTCTCGGTCTTACTGGTTTTTACCGGAAATTTATAAAAGACTATGCATTGATAGCAAAACCTCTTACACTCACTTTGAAGAAAACAAATTCAGTGAATATAAAAGACCAGGAATATATTGAGGCATTTGAAAAACTGAAAAATTATATTTTAAATGAACCTATTTTAACACATCCTGATTTTAATAAAACATTTACTGTTACAACGGATGCCTCAAACTTTGCATTGGGAGCCGTATTATCACAAGGAAGCAATGCGGTTTGCTATGCATCACGAACTCTCAATGATACGGAAACACGACTTGCAACTATCGAGAAAGAACTATTAGCGATAGTTTGGGCAGTAAAATATTTCAGACCTTATTTATACGGCCGAAGATTTATATTAGAAACTGATCATAAGCCTCTTACATTTCTACAAAGCATTAAAGAGGACACACCAAAACTTTTCAGATGGAAACTGAAGCTAGCTGAGTATGATTTCGATATCAAATATATCAAGGGTAAAGCCAATCTTGTAGCAGACGCTCTGTCAAGAATTGAAGTGAATGCTCTAGACATGACAAACAACAGATCAGATTCTATGGCAACACAGCATACGGCTCATGAAGACAACACGAACTACATTAGCATTTCAGAAAAACCACTGAACTGTTTTAAATTACAAATAATTATTAAAAATGGAAAACGCATTCGTAGTACTACCCAAAAGTTTTTAAGTGGAAAAAGGATTACTTTCTACTACAAAAGTTTCACTGCTAAAGAAGCAAAATATATACTAGAAAACCATATTCCGATCGCTGGAGCAGTAGGACTTAAAGTCCCTAATAAATCCATTTTATCAACTTTCCAAAATGAATACAAAAACTGGAAGGTACACCATCCTAAACTTGTTATTGAGAATTGTAGTTATGTTTTGTATGATTGTTCACATTCAGACATATCAGAAATCATAGCTCAAGAGCATCAAAAAACCAATCACTTAGGTATTAACAGATTATATGATAGACTACGTAAAAAGTATTACTATCCGAAAATGAAACTAGCTATAACCAACTATGTAAATAAATGCACTATCTGCGCTACAGCTAAGTATGATAGACATCCTCCAAAAGAACCATTCAAAATGACACTTACCCCATCCGATATTAGGGAAATCTATCATGTAGATATATGGCTTCGCGATAATAAGAGTCCATATCTTACATGCATAGAATAGGAAGTCCTAAATACATAGTATTTGATAACGAGGGGGCTATTACAAGCATTAAAACAAAAGAATGGCTAGATAAGCAAGAAATATCTTATCACTTATGTTCACCTTATCACAAAACGGGTAATTCCGATATTGAGGTTGTTCACAGAACTCTTAATGAACAATTAAGAGTATTCTTACAAAGACAACAGCAAGAAGATCAAGATTTAAAGTTGTTGGACCCAATAGAGGAGTGTTTGTTTTACTATAATAATAATATTCACTCGACGACTAACGAGACCCCGTCCAACATATTTTTTGGAAAAACAAAGCTTGAGAACGATACGATTCAAAAAACAATTCAAAAAAACAAAGAAAAATGGATTTCTAAGGCAAATTCAAATCGAAAACATTTTCCTCTTGACAATAAATATCGAAAAAACATCCCTAAAAATAAATTAGATGTTAGATATGTAGTCAATAAACACAACTCCAAAACACACCCTCAAAGGCAAAAAAAATTGAGGAGCCATTATGACCATCCCGGAAATATTACTTGCACTATTGATAATATTATTAGCCCTGATACGAATACAAATTTACTATAACAACATTTAGTCAAAAAAAAACCGCGGCATTTTTGTGAAAATAGTTAGCCAGTTGGAGACAATACAGAATATCATCGACAGATATCGAATCTCACAAAATGGTACCAAATGTATAAACGACATGTAATACACATTTGATGAAGACAATTCTAATATTTAATATCTCCTTTTTTTAATATTTTTTTTATAAGTTTTTCGATATCCCCTATGAACCTCGCAAATTTGTTGAAATTCAATTAAAACTAACAGAACTCTCAATCTCTCAATGTATAAGTAAAATAAGCATCCTATATTCCATGGGATAAAAGTTACAAGTTCATTACATATATATTGTTAGCATCTTAATACACAAACTAATAATTGTATCTCGATTAAAAAAAATCGAGTTCCGCAGTTTTTTTATCTTTAAGCAATTGAATTTAAGAACAACAAGTAATGATTTTATGCCTATTTTATATTTTTCTCAATATATTAGAAACCTAGAGACTATAATTATAAATTTGTAAAACATTAATTAAGCTCCAATCATTGAAAGAAAGTAATTTGTCTGTACCTATACCACTATCAGTAATAATATTTACCAGCCTTATAACTAATTTCTATTGTATAAGCAAATCGATAAATCTTTGTGAAAATAGGACAATTACAAACAAAGTTGAGGGCAACTTTAAATTTGAGGAGGGAGGAGTTATGGCACCAGTCGTGAACCCTCATTATCCTAGCATTTCTACGAATGCTATCCACACCATCCATCATAAAACGATACTCAACGTTTATGACATGCGATGGTTTGTGTCCTTCAAAATGTTTAGGCTATAAGGAAAATCCAACTCAACTTTTATGACATGTTATGTATTGAGCCTTTTAGATATATAGATATTTTCCAGCAGACAATTATTGCCTGTGTATTTGTAACAGGCAAATTTTGGTGAATCTGCAAATAGATTTTCAGTCATTAAAAAACGAGTATTTGGTAAGCAAGCACGAAATAAAGATCATTCGGAGACAGAAATCCGTGTTATTTAATTCAACCTACCTACCTACCTAATATGCACCCATTGATTTCAATACGCCGAATTGCTGTACTTATTTGTGCGAACGAATGGTAAAAAGAAGTGTGAAATTTTAATGGTAATAGCCATTCATACTGATTCGATCGTATCATCTCGGTCGCATATCAATTAACTTCATGCACATGTACGTTGAGATGTATTCAAAAAGGTATTTTCTCAAGGTTGACCGTCAACAGGTGGTTTTTTCCGTGTAGAGATGTTTCATGAATGATCATATACCGAACGACAGGTTATACGTTGTACGTAACGGTTATGTATTTTATTCTTGTTGTCTGCTGGGAAACTGTAGACTTGAGGGTGAATATCATGAAAAAACGCAATGTCTTCCGCATTATTGATGAGTTTTTGTGTTGTACATATTTTACACTATATTGCGAAATGTAGTAATTAAGTGGTATGACCCAATTTGCAATGTGAATTAATTAGCTTCATGAGAAAATGACGCTTGGTTAACACGGCCGGTAGCACAGACTACATGCATATGCTTGCAATTTGTATATTGTGCGGCGTGGAAAAATCTGTATAAAAACCCGTGCCTAGTACCATGGGTTATCATAAATTGTCGGACAGCACTCTGATAACCTATCAGAGAGGTAAGTTTTTTGATTTTGAAG
>OZ012662.1:65031819-65153849 GCA_963942545.1 Oxycera nigricornis
CAGCCAATTCGGGCCCAACTCACAAATCCGCAACTTCCTCATAAGCAAACGTATTTTTTTCTCATGACTCACCATCAAGCACCGTTTTTTTTTTCATATCACACACTCAGATTAACCAAACTTCAATGGCCTTCAAATCCTCACATTAATAATCTTAAAACTACCCATATTGGTTCACACACACACACACACACACACACACATACACAAACAATATTATAACATTGCTTACCTCTACTAATTTTCATCTTTTCCACAACTAAAATCAGAGTCCACATTTCCAGACATCACGTCACACTCGGAGTCTCCTCTTATTATAAACTCATCCAGCAGCTTAATTGTTATCCATGAAACACCGCTCGCAAATTTTTATCACTCTACCATAATACTGACCATAAACAATCCAACCTAAAATGACCTTCAAATTCTCTTCATATTTACAAAATAAATTCATTAAATGTATAGATAAAACTATATCTCTTATCACATCATACAAATAATATTTCATTAAATACTAGAGAACCTCATTCAACAACTCGCTAATAGTTTAATTAGAATCTCTAGGAGCCTTAACTATTGATTCTGTATTGTTGGATAGTAAGTTTAATGTAAAGCATAGAATCGTATTTTGGTATAGCATAGAATTGTATTTTGGTAGTAAACAGAAGGACTTTAACCCCATTTTTAGCAAAGCAGTTCATTAACAGATAAATAATTCAAGCTAGACACGTGGCGGATTCCCCCCTAAACGATGACGTCATCGTTTCATCGAAACGCGCACCGCTTAAGCTTCGAACAAGTTCAAAGCAGTTCGAAGCAGTACGAAGCAGTACGAAGCAGTTCGAAGCAGTACGAAGCAGTTCGAAGCAGTTCGAAGCAGTACGAAGCAGTTCGAAGCAGTACGAAGCAGTTCGAAGCAGTACAAAGCAGTTCGAAGCAGTTCGAAGCAGTTCAAAGCAGTTCGAAGCAGTTCGAAGCAGTTCGAAGCAGTACGAAGCAGTACGAAGCAGTACGAAGCAGTACGAAGCAGTTCAAGCTACACATAGCGTACCCCGTGGCGCGCCACGGGAGTACGCGTGCACGTGTGTAGCTTGAACTGCTACGAACTGCTTCGACCTGCTTCGAACTGCTTCGTACTGCTTCGATTTGCTTCGAACTGCTTCGAACTGCTTCGAACTGCTTCGAACTGCTTCGTACTGCTTCGAACTGCTTCGTACTGCTTCGTACTGCTTCGTACTGCTTCGTACTGCTTCGAACTGCTTCGTACTGCTTCGAACTGCTTCGTACTGCTTCGAACTGCTTCGTACTGCTTCTTACTGCTTCGAACTGCTTCGAACTGGTTCGAAGCTTAAGCGGTGCGCGTTTCGATGAAACGATGACGTCATCGTTTAGGGGGGAGTCCGCCACGTGTCTAGCTTGAACTATTTATCTGTTAATGAACTGCTTTGCTAAAAATGGGGTTAAAGTCCTTCTGTTTACTACCAAAATACAATTCTATGCTATACCAAAATACGATTCTATGCTTTACATTAAACTTACTATCCAACAATACAGAATCAATAGTTAAGGCTCCTAGAGATTCTAATTAAACTATTAACGAGTTGTTGAATGAGGTTCTCTAGTATTTAATGAAATATTATTTGTATGATGTGATAAGAGATATAGTTTTATCTATACATTTAATGAATTTATTTTGTAAATATGAAGAGAATTTGAAGGTCATTTTAGGTTGGATTGTTTATGGTCAGTATTATGGTAGAGTGATAAAAATTTGCGAGCGGTGTTTCATGGATAACAATTAAGCTGCTGGATGAGTTTATAATAAGAGGAGACTCCGAGTGTGACGTGATGTCTGGAAATGTGGACTCTGATTTTAGTTGTGGAAAAGATGAAAATTAGTAGAGGTAAGCGATGTTATAATATTGTTTGTGTATGTGTGTGTGTGTGTGTGAACCAATATGGGTAGTTTTAAGATTATTAATGTGAGGATTTGAAGGCCATTGAAGTTTGGTTAATCTGAGTGTGTGATATGAAAAAAAACGGTGCTTGATGGTGAGTCATGAGAAAAAAATACGTTTGCTTATGAGGAAGTTGCGGATTTGTGAGTTGGGCCCGAATTGGCTGTTCAGTATTTTCCTTATACGCGGTTTCTAATATCAGTGTTTTGAAGGAAATGTTTGTATTTGATTTGCAAATATGTTTTGAGTGATGGATTTTAGGTGGGTTTCAAGATATGTAGCAATGATTTTCGTGAAGGGCATGGTAAGCAAATTAAATGATTAGAGAGTTGTTTATTGAGGTTTCCCTAGTATTGCTTAAAGTCGTCATTTTAGGTTTTTAACGAGATAAATATACAAACTAGTATTTTTGGATAAAACTGATATCTTCAGTCTATTTATACTGTTTTCATTTTTTATCATTTCCTTTGTTCTTGTTTTTCTTTGAAAAAAAAAATATATTTTTAAATTCATTCAATTTTATTTATTTCAATCTTCCTATTCTACATCCATTACAATATTATAATGTCCCCATGCATATGTGCTAACCTCATCTTCCCTTATATATCGCTTATCATCTAAATAACTTAAAGAAACCTTATTTATACATTCAGTATATAAATTGTGAAGCTTAGATCTAAACACGTACATAATACCTCTAAATATCTTTTTTCTAAACAAGCAATCTCTATAATCATCTAAATTTAGTCCATCCATAATAAGCTTCTTTACACCTTTTGCTTTTTTAATTGTATCACCATTTTCTATACTTAAAGAATACATTTTAGCTCTTAATCCTACAAACTCCTTCATGATTTTTCCATTATTTTCGTCTTTCATCATACCCAACACTTTTCCATTTTTCAGCGGAATATTATATATGTTATCTTGGGGGTACTCAGAAGTATCAAAGTGATTGTCTATATCCGGTATAATATTACTGTAAAAGTCGTTTGTTTGAATAGTGTAAATAAATGAATCCGTATCCATATAGTTGAGAATAATTTTCTCATTATATTTGGGCTTCATGAAACGATAATGAAAATCATACATTTTCAATTTTGATAGATCAAGCACAGTGAAACCAAGGTAAGTCGGTTTGTTGTAACATGTGAATACTCTATCCATTTGAATAGCTGCCATATTGGGGGTAAAAACGGCTGCACTATGAAAATTTGGCTTCGATATAAGATTTCGTGCGCCTGAGTGTCTGCCTCGGCTTTCCCAATCCGTCACAATCTTCATATCTTTCCTTTTATCTACGGTTTTCATCGTTTTGCCATATACTGCGTTGTTTAAAAGCTTGAAAAAGTTTTTCTCAAACAATTTTTTACTGGCTTTGCGATATTGGGTGTTCAAGTCTATGTACTGCTTGATCCAATTCGATTGTTTAAACTGTAAAACTCTATGAACACGGGTCAATTTCAACGCATTCGCAATGCATTGCTGCAGATTTCGATAGTGAATCACATAATTTTGCTTGTTAGTTAAGTCAGTGATCAATTTTGCAGTTTTCGAACCAGGTGCTTTTTTATTTTCTGCACAGAAAGGTAAATCGTTATGCTCATCGAGCTTTGTTGTTGGATACTCCAAATCAACTTCCAATATGTAGCCAATGTCCGCGTCTATTGCAATATTAAGAATATCAACCTCATCTTTATTTTCAACCCACTGGAATTCAGAAGAAGGATCCTCTTCTTTATAATCTTTCAAGTATTTGTTGTTAGCTTTTGAGTGACGATGTGAGCATTGAGTAATACCACCTCTGATTCCTCGTTGTATGAAGTGATGCATGTTTATATCTGTTAGAAGATCAAGTTTAACAGATGTTATTTTGAGCATGGCATCCCACGATAAACCAGGAGTTGTATAGTATTGGCAAGGGTCAAGTCCATAGATATTTTTACAAACTTTCCTGAAATTTTCGAAAACGTCTGTCAGAAGCAGCACATCTGTCTTCAAATATAATTCCAAATAGTTCCAAATCGTTGTGTAATTGAAAACTTTCCAAACATTTTCAGCATGATTATAGTCAATCTCATTGCATTCGCTATTTGTCATTTTATTGTAAAAGCTTTCTCGAGGTGGTGAACAAAGTTCATTCAATCGATCCCACGAGTTAATATAATCGTAGGGAAATACACCCTTTCTTGTAAGCAGTTGAAATTTCTCCCCATCTTCATATACTGATCTTACGGTTTTCAGATCTACTGGAGAAAGGCTTTTCACTAGAGCATCCAAGCATGAATCTGGCTGAGTCTAAGAACCTAATCTCAATCGTTTCAAACTCATCGACTTGAATTCGTTTAGATAATGAAATGTATAATTCCTTATTAATGGGTATAATAGATATTTCCTCATCAATGCTATCTAATTCTTTCACAAACAGATGAAAATCATAGCCTGAGAGGTTGTGAAATAATATTGAAAAGAATTTCGGTACTCGATACAATAAATTGCATTCGCTATGAGCGGGGCTCTATATGTTCCAGTAAAGTGACAATGGTCTCGGACTCTATAATTGTCAAGCTCTTTTTTACAAATGTGACAGAAAATCGATTCCCTTTGAACATTTTCTTCTTCCGACGATAGAGCATCCCTTGACTTTTGGTTCTTGATATGATTTATATAAAACCATTTTACATCATTTACAATGGAATCAACGAATTCTTTGGGTGAATCTGGGCCTTTGTTTAATCTGATTCTGTCTAATTTTGAATCGAATGAACACTTGATGAAATAAGAGAAAGCACAAGGGGTATGTTCTTGGATTGTTGACGTTGATGAAAGTGTTGGATTGGGTGCACATGTAACGACGTCCTGAAGAAGGCATTCAAAATCTGCATAGATGACAAAAGGTACCTCGAGTTGTCGTCTATAGCTTTTGTACTGCAGCGTTGCTTTCTCCGGTTCCACCATTTTCGTGACTACTCTGCTACAGCTGTTTTTATGCAGTTGCAGTTTCTCGCTCGAAATAAAATATTGAAGGCATTTGTTGCAAACATAGATAGCACAATTGTGTAGCGTTTGTTGATAGCGAATCAACCTTTAAAGAAGAAGAAAAAAATTTACAAATCCCAAACACACACATACACACACACACACTATTCACTATTACATACCTTGAAATATGTTTGATCCAAACATAATGACAATCTTCGTTGGATTGCAGCAGGAGCAGATTGATGTGATGCGATTTTTCTTGCTTTGTGATATGATATGGACCGATAACCTTTCTTAATTCTTCATCGTATCCAAATAAATTAACACTGATTGATTAGTTTAATTCCTCAAATTTGTCAATATCTTGCACCTGTAGCGGAAACTTGAGTCCCCGAAAATTCAACACTATACCGTTTTGAAGATGTATAATGCTGTCTGCAATGTCATCAATTCGGTATGATATCGTTCTTTCTGAATTATGATCTATCGGACACATTGCGGAAATTATGCACCATTTGAAACAATAACTGTCGCGGTTCTTAATATTAATGCAAGCACGCTTATTGGCCAATTGTTTTGGTAGTGGAATATAACTTGTTCCTCTCAATGGTTTAAAATCGTTTATATTTAACTCACAGTGCGTAATTCTAACGAGAGCCCATCCACTGTCTTTCTCCTGGAATTCCTCCATTTTGTTTTGAACTTCATTAACCATATTATCGAAAGCTAATTTCAATTCACTTTTTTGAATTATCGCTTGAATTTTTGTATGGAACGACTTAATGCTTATCATGCAATCGTTTTCATCATCATCATTCAATTTAATGAATTCAGCAAAGAACTCAATGTTGAATTTGAGTGTCACGCGTTCATCTAGTACACTCATCAGATAATTCACTAACGGATCTTCCATCCTCTTCAAAAACTCCGCCGAATTTAAAAGACCTTCATCTTTGTTTTCAAAAACAAGAGTTTCCATTCGCTGTCCAAAACAACTTTTTACCCTTTAAAAATGTTCGTTGAGGGATTCTATAGATTTATTTTTGTGAGCATTGGTTCTCACATGATAGTTCCAACAAGCACTATTGACTTCGATATTACAAGATGCACAAAACATTTTAAGGAATACAATTCACTTCGTGTTTTTTCACTGAGCTCAAAATAAAAACTTTCCTAAATTGAGATGCAACAATTTCTTTTATATGGTAGAAAAAACCACACACACACACACACACAATGCTTTCCCCTATGAAATTTAAAAAGACAAATTTGATGATAGAGTTTATTTATTTATATTTATATATGTATATGTATATTTTTTTTTACATTATATTTTAAACTTAAATATCTAACTTACTTAATTTTTCCTTAATTTGACTTATAAAATATTCCCTATCTACATTTATGCTAGCTAAAAACTCACTTAAGACTATTAATATGAAGAACACCTTCTTCATGTTATTGGTTGTTTTAAACGACATAAACGAAGACCCAAAGCATTCTTCGTGGTACAGATCCACGTCGTGGCATTCCAACCTCCTCTCGATGAATTCCCCCGCCGCCTCATGTATGTCGGTGTTGTATATCAGCTTTGGTCCGACGCCTGGAAATATTTAAAAAAAAAAAATTTTTTTTTTAATTAACAATATGATCAAAGTTTTTATTTTTTTTTAAACTTACCTTTTATTACAACGTAATATTCGTCTTCCAACCTGTTGTACCTGTAATGAATGTATTCATTGCTGAATACAACTTCCGTCAATATCCTCTCCTCCTCAAATAATTCAATGTTCTCCATCTTTCAATTTAGCAACGTTTCGACTCAAAATTCGTTTGCAAACTTAATTTTAATTCAATAAATACAGTTTCTTTTATATCAAAAAGTTTACACTCTGCACTATTCATATCAATAAATTTTCAGCAAAACTAGCAACCCACAATATACAATTCTATAAACATTTAAAATAGCCCTCACTCAAGCTCTTATCAACATATCGAATTTCTAATTTTGAAATGTCTGTGAAATATTCGAATCCTATAAAAGAGATTACGCAACCGGCATCAATAAAAGCTCACCTCCGCAGCGATAAGAAATGAATCCAGCTGCTATTTTAAAACACATCTCACATATTCATCAGCATGATTCAAATTATCTTTATTTATCATTTCCTTCTTTTATCTTTATCTTTCAAATAAGGGCAATTGTTTACGTTATGCCGATCAGATTTGCAACTAGTGCAGTAATACGATCTTTTGTATTCCACCTTATCAGTGTAATTTCCTGTGATTGATATTTTCGTTTCAGTGAAGTTAACTTGATCTTATTGGATTTCAAGTGGATGGTTATTATTTTTGTGGTTATGGGAATATTATTTGTAGGATGTTTATATAGATGATACAAGGTTTAGGTATTTGGGTTAATGTGATTCAAATATGACTCAGAATTGAGATATGACTCAGAATATTGCATTTTGTTGCGAAATCAGAATAATGCGTGTTGTTGCGAAATTGAAGATGATGTCATAGGTGTTTCCTGGGATATGACCAGGTGCTTTTATATCAAAAAGTTTACACTCTGCACTATTCATATCAGAGTTTTTTCACTCTTATCAATAAATTTTCAGGAAAACTAGCAATCCACAATATACAATTCTATAATCATTTAATTTTACTTACCATATCAAAAATTATCAGCATGAGAATTCGCATTTAAAACCGCATATTATTTTCTTTTTACATCTCTTGTTTTTAACGTAACATCCGGTCGCATGTTTCGATTATGGTTTTTAATATAACACCAAGAATATTAAAATTTCCTAATCGGCTAACATTCTTATCGAAGCCAACTATTTCAAATGGTCTTCATACATTCCCAGAGAAAACATCCGGTCGTTCACAAAAAATTCTTGCACGCTATTCAAATTCCAACGTCTAATCATTTAAAATAGCCCTCACTCAAGCTCTTATCAACATATCGAATTTCTAATTTTGAAATTTCCGAATCAAGATCTTACTTCTATTTTTAGCATGTCTCATTCTTATCTAATTCACAACTAAAACACCTACACATTATAAGAACATAATTATCAAACAAGGTGTCGCACTCACATTAGCATTTGTCAAGACATCTAAAATTATCACAAAACGCCACCAACTCATATGCTGATAAGAACTCCAAGCACTCAGTACGTATCATAAACAAATGATAAACTACTCGCGTCTGTCTGGTAGGAACTTGAATCATTCACACCTACTGAACTAGCAATTTATTCGTCATCCATCTAACATATAATACGTCATCCATCCAACGCTATTCAAATTCCAACGTCTAATCATTTAAAATAGCCCTCACTCAAGCTCTTATCAACATATCGAATTTCTAATTTTGAAATGTTTGTAAAATATTCGAACTCTATAAAAGAGATTACGCAACCGGCAGCAATAAAAACTCACCTCCGCAGCGATAAGAAATGAATCCAGTTGCTATTTTAAAACACATCTCACATATTCATCAGCATGACTCACCGCGGTTGGGAAACACCTGGCCGTGGGAAAACACCTGCCCGTGGGAATCACCCCGACAGCGATAACAGGTGACGTTATCCGTGGGAATCACCCCAACAGCGATAAGAAATGGCGCCACCGGAAGCGATAAGAAATGGCTCCCCAGACAGCGATAAGAAATGGCGCCACCGGAAGCGATAACAGGTGACGTCATGCGGGGGCGGTAATCCGATACCCGTGGGAAAAAATGGGCGCCACCGGAAGCGATAACAGGTGACGTCATGCGGGGGCGGTAATCCGATACCCGTGGGGCGGTAATCTGATACCCGTGGGAAAAAATGGGCGCCACCGGAAGCGATAACAGGTGACGTCATGCGGGGGCGGTAATCTGATACCCGTGGGAAAAAAATGGGGACCGTGGAAAAAGTTAGTTAGAGCCGCTATATCCATACTACTCACTAGATCTGCCTGAACTCTTCTTTCGTCCATAATTTTCAGGATCTTTTAGGAAATTCATTACAACATTTCGGTCTAGTTTTATAATTTTCGCGATTTTTGCGACACTAAAGCTCTCATTTTTCAGATTTAAAATCGGTTTTATTTGACTTTCACTTAGTTTTTTATCGCGAAGCATTTTCGCAACACTATCCACTAGTCCGTAATGAAAAAATATCGAAATTTTTACGAAACGACCTCAATTTATCTAAACCCCTAAACACTATACAAATTTCAAACTCACTTCTTGCACCAAATGCTTGTAACTGCTGATTTCTTTACTCTGACCTATCTTTTTGAAGTACCTTTATTTCAGGTAAATACGAAAAATTCCTAGATAATTAGTTGAAGGGGCCATTATGTTAAACATTCTGAACAATCCTTGCATGTACTTTATGACCCACAATACAAGTTTTTTCTTCAGTTATATCCTATCATTTTGATGCAGAGTGTAGGTTAACTTACGCCCCTAAAATAGACAACAATCAGCTGTGCAACTTCCTGACCAAACAACAACGTTTGCATTTCACGCAAGGTTCCAATTTTGAAGCAGGGATACAAGAGCATCAAGAAACTTAAGAAGCAGAAGATCAACAACACGATCGTACGTTAAAAGATTAAGTTCAGTCCGCAGATATCGACTATTACAGCCAATTAGACCCTGACATACAGGACGATACTGAGCATAGCGAAAGCTCTGATTTTCAAGACATTCATTTCTTCGCTCTCGTAGTTTTAGTATAGAACGAAAAGCAGGAAATTACACACAGTCAAGCTGTGTTGGAATATGCTTTCCTAAGGAGAAACCATTCCTAGCCAACTCTATAGGCGGTAACATTCAAATTACCCATCACTCACTGATCAACCTTTTCGAAACTTTAACGCCAAGTTTAAAATTCTTCATTCTACTTACTTCAAGGTCCTTTCATGGTATCCTAGGGAAAGACAGTGTTAAGGGGTTAACCCCACTTGTAACTTTTAGTTTTGTTGTTGCATTTTTTCAAAGTATAACTATCTGAGAATATTTCCTTAAAATTTCAAGTCGATCCGAACAAAATTGACTGAGATATGAGCTGTTCCACCGGTAGGTCAGCATTGCTGAGCTCAACGATTTCCCCTGGTGTGGATGGCTCCGCTGGTATCCAAGCCCTGGACTGAGGCCGATTCGGGATGTCTTACCTGGAGACGGCATCCAGCTTTGCTCCAGGCCAGACTTCTCTCAATCTCTCGATAGCCTGCTTATACAGATCCGCTGAAAGTTGATCCGTGCGGGCTATCAATTTTACGTGACCGTTCTACCAGCCAGCGTCACGGCAACTTGGTGAAGGGTCATCATTTGCCTCGAGTATGGGTTTGTACACCCGAAGAAGTGCGATATCCACCATCTTCCAGTTTGACGGCGAGATGGTACCATCGCTGCTACTTCTGTCGATGACAGCCCATACCAGGCTGTCCTTAGCAGCTTCACTAAAACTGCTGCCTTTAACAGGATTCAGTGTGACCAATCTTGGTCTTCTGTTAACCGGTAGTTGGACGCTCGGTTATCTGGGTGCAGACTCATTATATCTACATCTTTTATGAGTTGCCTCTTTCTTTGGAATAGAGGCTTTGTAAGCCTCTACTGTGGTGATTGCCCATTTCAAGGAGATTTTATTCTTCTGGGAAAGACCATCCGGAGGTGAGTCTTTCAGCCTTTTCAGGACTTTGAGGGCAGATTTTCTGTCCCTGTAAGCCGCAATAGAGTGTGTTTGTTGCCTTTTAACACCTGAAGAAGAGGCGGTGTTGGAAAGCGCTCCGGCAACAATGCGGGCCGGCTTGTTCGCCGTTGCCTTGGTGTTACCACTAGCGCCAATAGGCTTAACTGAGGGGGACTTGCTTCTGGCGTAGCTGCCTTGGTGCATGCACCCCTTAAAGAAGTGGGGGTTGGCTGAGAATCGCGGTCTTTTTCCCACTAGAAGGACGCTTCACCTTCGTCTACTTCCATTCCGGGTTGAGTGGATCTTCCTTATTAAGTTTTCCTGTACTCATTGCAATTGGGTCCCCCTCGCAGCCACTATCTCCACTCGTTGTGCAAATCCGCTGAGACCCCATGGTTATCTATGCCGAAGCAGGGAGCCCATGTGAGGATTGGCACAGTGCCTTATGAGGATATGGGCTCAGAGTCGGGCCAGGGATTAATGAGTCGAAACTCAACTGAAAATACACGGCCAGACTGGTAGCGACCAGTTTTGAACGTACCGTGAGGCCTGCCAGTGTTTTACCGCGACGGAGGCAGCAGTGGCAATAGCCTGAAAGCCATTTCCGCAAGATGTCACTCTTGCGTATTCAGGTGACAGAATACCACTGCTATCAACCCAAAGCATCAGATATAGTCGTTAAGACGAGAAAGTTGTCCAAAAGCAATCGAAAGTCGTGCCGTGGTGGATCATTGAGCGTTATGCACCACGAGGATGCACCACGAGGAGGCAGTCTACCCTACATCCCAACACACACCCTTACACTATCCTAATGAGTGCAACCATGTTCCCCGTTTTCAATCATACCCAATGCCACAACTGGGACCTCAGTTTCAATTATCATCTAAACACCAAAATATACCAGCAGATATGGACCTAGACCTACACTTCGCATCAAAATGATAGGACACCCTTGAAATTTTCCCATTTTTCAAAACCGCTGAGGTAGAATTTTTTTATTGTGGGTGAAAAAGTACATGCAAGGAAAATTCAGAATTTTTAACGTCATGGCCCCTTCAACTAATATTCTAGGAGTTTTTTGTATTAACCTGAAAAAAGTTGCATCAAAAAGGTAGGAGAACTGAAGGTATTTAAAAAAAATCTGCATTTAGAGATAAATTTAAGTATATTATTTTATGCTTTCACAATATGTTGCCTTTCGTTGTTTTGCTAAAACAGCTATCATTCAATTTGGTGAAGATATATATAAATTGTTCAGATATTTCTGCGGAATTAGACTCCACGCTTCTTGGATGGCATCTTTTAACTCCTTGATTGAATTGAACTATTTATTGGCCCGATATACAGCACGGGATAGTTGACCCCAAGCATTCTCTATAACATTTATATCTGGAGATCTAGCTGGATATGGTAAAATCTTAATATTTTTGAAGGAAAATTATCTCCTTTACAATACGCGCTGTATGCTCTGCTGTGTTATCCTGTTGGAAGATAAAGTCCTCTCTAGAAATCCTTGTTGCATGTGTCCTGACTTGTTCATCTATTAATTTTATGTAGTTCGGACTTTTCATTTTCCATCCAGAAAGCAGATTTTGGTCTTCCCGTTATAGCCGATCCCTGCCGTTACCATGACACCTCCACCACCAATTTGTTCGCGAACTTGGAAAAGGCGATCTTTCTTTAAATCTTGAAAATAATATGACCAACCGTCGGGTCCATCCAAGGTGAATCTTTTCTCATCCGTTAAGATGACATTCTCCCATCTTTACTTCCACCTTACATGTTTCCGAGCAAATTTCAACCGTTCCCCAATATGATTTTTTGTTACCGGTGGTTTTTCGTAGAAGTTTTCTTCGTTGGATAGTGTTTTTTTTTTCAAAAGACGTTGGACATTTTAAATGTTTGTGTTCACACTAGCTTTTTCCGCGATTTGTCTCGCTGTTGCTGTTGAGTTTGACGCTACTTGTATTATCTACCGCTTTTCACGATCACTTAGTGCACTAGATCTGCCTGAACTCTTCTTTCGTCCGTAATTTTCAGGATCTTTTAGGAAATTCATTACAACATTTCGGCCTAGTTTTATAATTTTCGCGATTTTTGCGACACTAAAACTCTCATTTTTAAGATTTAAAATCGTTTTTATTTGACTTTCACTTGGGTTTTTATCGTGACGCATTTTTGCAACACAATCAACTAGTCCGTACTGAAAAAATATCGAAATTTTTACGAAACGACCTCAATTTATCTAAACCCGTAAACACTAAACAAATTTCAAACTCACTTCTTGCACCAAATGCTTGCAACTGCTGATTTCTTTACTCTGTCCTATATTTTTGAAGCACCTTTATTTCAGGTAAATACGAAAAATTCATAGATAATTAGTTGAAGCGGCCATTACGTTAAACATTCTGAACAATCCTTGCATGTACTTTATGACCCACAATACAAGTTTTTTCTTCAGTTATATCCTGTCATTTTGATGCAGAGTGTAGGTTAACTTACGCCCCTAAAAAAGACAACAATCAGCTGTGCAACTTCCTGACCAAACAACAACGTTTGCATTTCACGCAAGGTTCCAATTTTGAAGCAGGGATACAAGAGCATCAAGAAACTTAAGAAGCAGAAGATCAACAACACGATCGTACGTTAAAAGATTAAGTTCAGTCCGCAGATATCGACTATTACAGCCAATTAGACCCTGACATACAGGACGATACTGAGCATAGCGAAAGCTCTGATTTTCAAGACATTCATTTCTTCGCTCTCGTAGTTTTAGTATAGAACGAAAAGTAGGAAATTACACACAGTCAAGCTGTGTTGGAACATGCTTTCCTAAGGAGAAACCATTCCTAGCCAACTCTGTAGGCGGTAACATTCAAATTACCCATCACTCGCTGATCAACCTTTTCGAAACTTTAACGCCAAGTTTGAAATTCTTCATTCTACTTACTTCAAGGTCCTTTCATGGTATCCTAGGGAAAGACAGTGTTAAGGGGTTAACCCCACTTGTAACTTTTAGTTTTGTTGTTGCATTTTTTCAAAGTATAACTATCTGAGAATATTTACTTAAAATTTCAAGTCGATCCGAACAAAATTGATTGAGATATGAGCTGTTTCACCGGTAGGTCAGCTTTGCTGAGCTCAACGATTTCCTCTGGTGTGGATGGCTCCGCTGGTATCCAAGCTCTGGACCGAGGCCGATGTTGGATGTCTTACCTGGAGACGGCATCCAGCTTTGCTCCAGGCCAGACTTCTCTCAATCTCTCGATAGCCTGCTTATACAGATCCGCTGAAAGTTGATCCGTGCGGGCTTTCAATTTTACGTGACCGTTCTACCAGCCAGCGTCACGGCAACTTGGTGAAGGGTCAGCATTTTCCTCGAGTATGGGTTTGTACACCCGAAGAAGTGCGATATCCACCATCTTCCAGTTTGACGGTGAGATGGTACCATCGCTGCTACTTCTGTTGATGACAGCCCATACCAGGCTGTCCTTAGCAGCTTCACTTAAACTGCTGCCTTTAACAGGATTCAGTGTGACCAATCTTGGTCTTCTGTTAACCGGCAGTTGGACGCTCGGTTATCTGGGTGCAGACTCATTATATCTACATCTTTTATGATTTGCCTCTTTCTTTGGAATAGAGGCTTTGTAAGCCTCTACTGTGGTGATTGCCCATTTCAAGGAGATTTTATTCTTCTGGGAAAGACCATCCGGAGGTGAGTCTTTCAGCCTTTTTAGGACTTTGAGGGCAGATCTTCTGTCCCTGTAAGCCGCAATAGGGTGTGTTTGTTGCTTTTTAACACCTGAAGAAGAGGCGGTGTTGGAAAGCGCTCCGTCAACAGTGCGGGCCGGATTGTTCGCCGTTGTCTTGGTGTTACCACTAGCGCCAATAGGCTTAACTGAGGGGGACTTGCTTCTGGCGTAGCTGCCTTGGTGCATGCACCCCTTAAAGAAGTGGGGGGTTGGCTGAGAATCGCGGTCTTCTTCCCACTAGAAGGACGCGTCACCTTCGTCTACTTCCCTTCCGGGTTGAGTGGATCTTCCTTATTAAGTTTTCCTGTGCTCATTGCAATTGGGTCCCCCTCGCAGCCGCTATCTCCACTCGTTGTGCAGTTCCGCTGAGACCACATGGTTATCTATGCCGAAGCAGGGAGCCCATGTGAGGATTGGCACAGTGCCTTATGAGGATATGGGCTCAGAGTCGGGCCAGGGATTAATGAGTCCAAACTCAACTGAAACTACACGGCCAGACTGGTGGCGACGAGTTTCGAACGTACCGTGAGGCCTGCCAGGGTTTTACCGCGACGGAGGCAGCAGTGGCAATAGGCTGATAGCCATTTCCGCAAGATGTCACTCTTGCGTATTCAGGTGACAGAATACCACTGCTACCAACCCAAAGCATCAGATATAGTCGTTAAGACGAGAAAGTTGTCCAAAAGCAATCGAAAGTCGTGCCGTGGTGGATCATTGAGCGTTATGCACCACGAGGAGGCAATCTACCCTACATCCCAACACACACCCTTACACTATCCTAATGAGTGCAACCATGTTCCCCGTTTTCAATCATACCCAATGCCACAACTGGGACCTCAGTTTCAATTATCATCTAAACACCAAAATATACCAGCATCTATGGACCTACACCTACACTTCGCATCAAAATGATAGGACACCCTTAAAATTTTCCCATTTCTCAAAACCGCTGAGGTAGCATTTTTTTATTGTGGGTGAAAAAGTACATGCAAGGAATATTCAGAATTTATAACGTCATGGCCCCTTCAACTAATATTCTAGGAGTTTTTTGTATTAACCTGAAAAAAGTTGCGTCAAAAAGGTAGGAGAACTGAAGGTATTTAAAAAAAATCTGTATTTAGAGATAAATTTAAGCATATTATTTTATGCTTTCACAATATGTTGCCTTTCGTTGTTTTGCTAAAACAGCTATCATTCAATTTGGTGAAGATATATATAAATTGTTCAGATATTTCTGCGGAATTAGCCTCCACGCTTCTTGTATGGCATCTTTTAACTCCTTGATTGAATTGAACTATTTATTGGCCCGATATACAGCACGGGATAGTTGACCCCAAGCATTCTCTATAACATTTATATCTGGAGATCTAGCTGGATATGGTAAAATCTTAATATTTTTGAAGGAAAAGTATTTCCTTTACAATACGCGCTGTATGCTCTGCTGTGTTATCCTGTTGGAAGATAAAGTCCTCTCTAGAAATCCTTCTTGCATGTGTCATGACTTGTTCATCTATTAATTTTATGTAGTTCGGACTTTTCATTTTCCATCCAGAAAGCAGATTTTGGTCTTCCCGTTGTAGCCGATCGATATGACCAACCATCGGGTCCATCCAAGGTAAATCTTTTCTCATCCGTTAAGATGACATTCTCCCATCTTTTCTTCCACCTTACATGTTTCCGAGCAACTTTCAACCGTTCCCCAATATGCTTTTTTGTTACCGGTGGTTTTCTTAGAAGTTTTCTTCGTTCGATAGTGTTTTTTTTTCACAAGACGTTGGACATTTAAAATGTTTGTGTTCACACTAGCTTTTTCCGCAATTTGTCTCGCTGTTGCTGTTGAGTTTGACGCTACTTGTATTATCTACCGCTTTTCACGATCACTTAGTGCACTAGATCTGCCTGAACTCTTCTTTCGTCCATAATTTTCAGGATCTTTTAGGAAATTCATTACAACATTTCGGTCTAGTTTTATAATTTTCGCGATTTTTGCGACACTAAAACTCTCATTTTTCAGATTTAAAATCGTTTTTATTTGACTTTCACTTGGGTGTTTTTCGTGACGCATTTTCGCAACACAATCCACTAGTCCGTACTGAAAAAATATCGAAATTTTTACGAAACGACCTCAATTTATCTAAACCCGTAAACACTAAACAAATTTCAAACTCACTTCTTGCACCAAATGCTTGCAACTGCTGATTTATTTACTATGTCCTATATTTTTGAAGCCCCTTTATTTCAGGTAAATACGAAAAATTCATAGATAATTAGTTGAAGGGGCCATTACGTTAAACATTCTGAACAATCCTTGCATGTACTTTATGACCCACAATACAAGTTTTTTCTTCAGGGGTGTCCTGTCATTTTGATGCAGAGTGTAGGTTAACTTACGCTTCTAAAAAAGACAACAATCAGCTGTGCAACTTCCTGACCAAACATTAACGTTTGCATTTCACGCAAGGTTCCAATTTTGAAGCAGAGATACAAGAGCATCAAGAAACTTAAGAAGCAGAAGATCAACAACACGATCGCACGTTAAAAGATTAAGTTCAGTCCGCAAATATTGACTATTACAGCCAATTAGACCCTGACATACAGGACGATACTGAGCATAGCGAAAGCTCTGATTTTCAAGACATTCATTTCTTCGCTCTCGTAGTTTTAGTATAGAACGAAAAGCAGGAAATTACACACAGTCAAGCTGTGTTGGAACATGTTCTCCTAAGGAGAAACCATTCCTAGCCAACTCTGTAGGCGGTAACATTCAAATTACCCATCACTCACTGATCAACCTTTTCGAAACTTTAACGCCAAGTTTAAAATTCTTCATTCTACTTACTTCAAGGTCCTTTCATGGTATCCTAGGGAAAGACAGTGTTAAGGGGTTAACCCCACTTGTAACTTTTAGTTTTGTTGTTGCATTTTTTCAAAGTATAACTATCTGAGAATATTTCCTTAAAATTTCAAGTCGATCCGAACAAAATTGACTGAGATATGAGCTGTTCCACCGGTAGGTCAGCATTGCTGAGCTCAACGATTTCCCCTGGTGTGGATGGCTCCGCTGGTATCCAAGCTCTGGACCGAGGCCGATTCGGGATGTCTTACCTGGAGACGGCATCCAGCTTTGCTCCAGGCCAGACTTCTCTCAATCTCTCGATAGCCTGCTTATACAGATCCGCTGAAAGTTGATCCGTGCGGGCTATCAATTTTACGTGACCGTTCTACCAGCCAGCGTCACGGCAACTTGGTGAAGGGTCATCATTTGCCTCGAGTATGGGTTTGTACACCCGAAGAAGTGCGATATCCACCATCTTCCAGTTTGACGGCGAGATGGTACCATCGCTGCTACTTCTGTCGATGACAGCCCATACCAGGCTGTCCTTAGCAGCTTCACTAAAACTGCTGCCTTTAACAGGATTCAGTGTGACCAATCTTGGTCTTCTGTTAACCGGCAGTTGGACGCTCGGTTATCTGGGTGCAGACTCATTATATCTACATCTTTTATGAGTTGCCTCTTTCTTTGGAATAGAGGCTTTGTAAGTCTCTACTGTGGTGATTGCCCATTTCAAGGAGATTTTATTCTTCTGGGAAAGACCATCCGGAGGTGAGTCTTTCAGCCTTTTCAGGACTTTGAGGGCAGATCTTCTGTCCCTGTAAGCCGCAATAGGGTGTATTTGTTGCTTTTTAACACCTAAAGAAGAGGCGTTGTTGGAAAGCGCTCCGGCAACAGTACGGGCCGGATTGTTCGCCGTTGTCTTGGTGTTACCACTAGCGCCAATATGCTTAACTGAGGGGGACTTGCTTCTGGCGTAGCTGCCTTGGTGCATGCACCCCTTAAAGAAGTGGGGGGTTGGCTGAGAATCGCGGTCTTCTTCCCACTAGAAGGACGCGTCACCTTCGTCTACTTCCCTTCCGGGTTGAGTGGATCTTCCTTATTAAGTTTTCCTGTACTCATTGCAATTGGGTCCCCCTCGCAGCCGCTATCTCCACTCGTTGTGCAGTTCCGCTGAGACTATCTATGCCGAAGCAGGGAGCCCATGTGAGGATTGGCACAGTCCCTTATGAGGATATGGGCTCAGAGTCGGGCCAGGGACTAATGAGTCCAAACTCAACTGAAACTACACGGCCAGACTGGTGGCGACCAGTTTTGAACGTACCGTGAGGCCTGCCAGGGTTTTACCGCGACGGAGGCAGCAGTGGCAATAGGCTGATAGCCATTTCCGCAAGATGTCACTCTTGCGTATTCAGGTGACAGAATACCACTGCTACCAACCCAAAGCATCAGATATAGTCGTTAAGACGAGAAAGTTGTCCAAAAGCAATCGAAAGTCGTGCCGTGGTGGATCATTGAGCGTTATCCAGGATGCACCACGAGGAGGCAATCTACCCTACATCCCAACACACACCCTTACACTATCCTAATGAGTGCAACCATGTTCCCCGTTTTCAATCATACCCAATGCCACAACTGGGACCTCAGTTTCAATTATCATCTAAACACCAAAATATACCAGCATCTATGGACCTACACCTACACTTCGCATCAAAATGATAGGACACCCTTGAAATTTTCCCATTTCTCAAAACCGCTGAGGTAGAATTTTTTTATTTTGGGTCAAAAAGTACATGCAAGGAATATTCAGAATTTTCGACGTCATGGCCCCTTCAACTATTATTCTAGGAGTTTTTTGTATTTACCTGAAAAAAGTTGCATCAAAAAGATAGGAGAACTGAAGGTATTTAAAAAAAATCTGTATTTAGAGATAAATTTAAGTATATTTTTTTATGCTTTCACAATATGTTGCCTTTCCTTGTTTTGCTAAAACAGCTATCATTCAATTTGGTGAAGATATATATAAATTGTTCAGATATTTCTGCGGAATTAGACTCCACGCTTCTTGGATGGCATCTTTTAACTCCTTGATTGAATTGAACTATTTATTGGCCCGATATACAGCACGGGATAGTTGACCCCAAGCATTCTCTATAACATTTATATCTGGAGATCTAGCTGGATATGGTAAAATCTTAATATTTTTGAAGGAAAATTATCTCCTTTACAATACGCGCTGTATGCTCTGCTGTGTTATCTTGTTGGAAGATAAAGTCCTCTCTAGAAATCCTTGTTGCATGTGTCCTGACTTGTTCATCTATTAATTTTATGTACTTCGGACTTTTCATTTTCCATCCAGAAAGCAGATTTTGGTCTTCCCGTTGTAGCCGATCCCTGCCGTTACCATGACACCTCCACCACCAATTTGTTTGCAAACTTGGAAAAGACGATCTTTCTTTAAATCATGAAAATAATATGACCAACCGTCGGGTCCATCCAAGGTGAATCTTTTCTCATCTATTAAGATGACATTCTCCCATCTTTTCTTCCACCTTACATGTTTCCGAGCAAATTTCAACCGTTCCCCAATATGATTTTTTGTTACCGGTGGTTTTCTAAGAAGTTTTCTTCGTTGGATAGTGTTTTTTTTTCAAAAGACGTTGGACATTTAAAATGTTTGTGTTCACACTAGCTTTTTCCGCAATTTGTCTCGCTGTTGCTGTTGAGTTTGACGCTACTTGTATTATCTACCGCTTTTCACGATCACTTAGTGCACTAGATCTGCCTGAACTCTTCTTTCGTCCGTAATTTTCAGGATCTTTTAGGAAATTCATTACAACATTTCGGCCTAGTTTTATAATTTTCGCGATTTTTGCGACACTAAAACTCACATTTTTCAGATTTAAAATCGTTTTTATTGGACTTTCACTTGGGTTTTTATCGTGACGCATTTTCGCAACACAATCCACTAGTCCGTACTGAAAAAATATCGAAATTTTTACGAAACGACCTCAATTTATCTAAACCCGTAAACACTAAACAAATTTTAAACTCACTTCTTGCACCAAATGCTTGCAACTGCTGATTTATTTACTCTGTCCTATCTTTTTGAAGCCCCTTTATTTCAGGTAAATACGAAAAATTCCTAGATAATTAGTTGAAGGGGCCATTACGTTAAACATTCTGAACAATCCTTGCATGTACTTTATGACCCACAATACAAGTTTTTTCTTCAGGGGTGTCCTGTCATTTTGATGCAGAGTGTAGGTTAACTTACGCCCCTAAGAAAGACAACAATCAGCTGTGCAACTGCCTGACCAAACAACAACGTTTGCATTTCACGCAAGGTTCCAATTTTGAAGCAGAGATACAAGAGCATCAAGAAACTTAAGAAGCAGAAGATCAACAACACGATCGCACGTTAAAAGATTAAGTTCAGTCCGCAAATATCGACTATTACAGCCAATTAGACCCTGACATACAGGACGATACTGAGCATAGCGAAAGCTCTGATTTTCAAGACATTCATTTCTTCGCTCTCGTAGTTTTAGTATAGAACGAAAAGCAGGAAATTACACACAGTCAAGCTGTGTTGGAACATGTTTTCCTAAGGAGAAACCATTCCTAGCCAACTCTGTAGGCGGTAACATTCAAATTACCCATCACTCACTGATCAACCTTTTCGAAACTTTAACGCCAAGTTTAAAATTCTGCATTCTACTTACTTCAAGGTCCTTTCATGGTATCCTAGGGAAAGACAGTCTTAAGGGGTTAACCGCACTTGAACTTTTAGTATTGTTGTTGCATTTTTTCAAAGCATGACTATTTGAGAATATGTCCTTAAAATTTCAAGTCTATTCGGACAAAATAGACTGAGATATGAGCGTTGAAAGAGAAAAATCCGTTACGAAAACGACTGAAATTGAAACTTTAAACGCGTTTTTCTCGAAATGACATTTTTGAAGTCGGTGGCCAAAATTACTCGAAAACTGCTGTACCGATCGTTTTGAAACTTGACAAAATTGTTTAGTACATAAAAATGCAGTGCTTAGTCGATTCGATATTTTTCCCGATAAAAAATTGCCGTTTTATAGCCAAAAGACGACCATTATTTTGAGTGAAAATCGAAACATTAACTTTGACTATCCGTTTTTTTGTGAGAAAAGTATGTTTTTTAAAACCCTCTGATTAAGCACTAGTTTATACTGTTGTATAATTAAATCCGTCAACATTTTTTGTTTCAGATGATTCAATTCGCCCCAATGTTGGTCACCGCAAAACGGAAAAATTAAAATACAATTGTTTTGACGGCCATTTGTAACTCAACCATGTTCTATTTTTCAAAAAAAAATCACTTAAAAGTGTTTAATGTATGTACTTTAATATGATATAATATTCATTTAAAAAAGTTTCGTAGTTTTCTTGAAAAAAAATCATGAAAATGACCTATTTGTTGGCGTTACAAGTGGGGTTTACCGCTTAAGGGGTTATATCCACTTGTAAATCCGAAAAAAAACGTGTTTTTTGTGAATTTTTTGTGAAGAGGCTTTTTATTAAATAAATACATAGAATAAATATACATATAGTGAATTTAATGTATTTTAAGAATTCGCGATGCATTACAAAAAATACTCGGTTCCGTTGTTCCTGTAGTAGATCTCCTAGAGGACTTCCACAAAAAGGTGTCAGGCGGTGAGGAAGATATCTCTGATCCAAATTATCGGAAATAAAAAAATACACAAGATTTATTTTTAGGAGAGATGAATACAGGTAATGATCGATGGAATAGTCAAAATTTTGATTGTTGCCAAAATGGCGACGTCCCAAAAAAAAATCGTTTTTTTTTTCAAGAAAATTTGCAGTTTAAAGGTTTAAATTATTGTCAGAAACCTTACTTCTTCGATCATTGACTGATACAAGTATCTAAGAAGATTGTGTGAAAATTTCAAACCGATTGGTTCAGCCGTTTTGGAGAAATTTTCCTCACCGTTTTTGAAAACACCGTTTCGAGAAAAACGCGTTTAAAGTTTTGGGAACCAATTTTTTTCAAACTTACATCGTGGCAGTTCACTTTAAACTGACGAAATGTAATTACTTCATACCTAAAATTTCTAAATATAGCTTTCATGTATAAAATAAACCTTTTATATTCTCATTCCAAGAATAAAAACATTATGAAAAGCATAGACAAGGGCATAGGGGTAATGAGAAGCAGTTGCTATTCCGGTTTACGCTTCGCCTACTTTCAAACGCTCGGAGACGTCTTTACAAATACGCTTATTTCTCTGAAACTATTTGCCGGATCAATGGGACGATATCTTCAAATATATGCACATTCAAAATATGCAAAAAAAAAGGAATTCGATTTTTTTTCAAAATTACAAGTGGGTATAACCCCCTTAAGGAATTTCGCTCTGTAATACATACATACTTCTGAAGAACACTTCATCATTGATGACTCATTGAAAATTGCTATTAACAACAAGCAGCTGAGCCTGTTGACAGTACTGAAGTACGGACAGATAACTTGTCAAAACACAAACCAATAAACTGTTCAAAATTTTAAATATGTATCCAAAGTTCTTTAGTGTGCCCGATACAAATCTCACATATGTACACCACAGTAGTAGAATGTGAGATCCGTGCGACGAATGACAGACCTGTATATTCGAAATCTCATCCTTTTCGTTAAAAACCTATAGTAGACCATGAAATTCAAACACTTTTGAAGGATGATATAATTTGCTCAGCAAGGTTCCAATACAATGGCTCTCTATGGGTAGTACCAAAAAAATTAGACGAGTCGGACACGAGAAACACCTACTCGCCATAGATTATCGTAAACTCAATGAGATTACGATCCCAGATACTAATCACATGCCTGAAATAGACGCGATATTGGCAAACTTAGGCATAAACAAGTGTTACACAACCATTGACCTGAAGAGTGGTTTCCACCAGATACCGATAAGAGCCAAAATATGTAAAAGTGGCTTTTTCCGTAAACTATGACAAATATGAGCTCACACGCCGTCATTCAGGCGAGAAATTGGGCCAGCAACATTTCAATGAGCAGTATATGATCTACTCAGAAAACATATTGGATGAAGATGCCAACCTAATCCCAACCCATATCCATGGACAAAACTAAGACGAACTCTTGCACAATATGAATGTAGTGTTTGACACATTGGAAATCTTATTACACGCCATATTTCTCTCGCGAATTGTCAAAAACCCAATGACATTTCTCACTGTCAGTCACGATTCAATGAATTAACGAAACTAGTTTCCATGTGCATCTCTGTCTTTCGTGCACTAACCAATAGTATACAATGCGATTACTCTGTTATTCATTCTAGGGTACACGGATATGCATTTACCTATACTTAGGCAAAGCCTGGCCACTTTGGATGTATAAAAGATATGTGGCAAATTGGCTGAAGTGTCTGTGCTATGTATTTCTTTATGCTATGATCTAGAGGCTATGATTAAGACATGCAGAATCAGGATTCACTTTGAAGCCTTAAATTCAATAAAGCAGAAAATTTCATTAATAATTTAAAGCGAAACATTTCCGTTAAACCTTAATTTGAAGAGATACAAGTCGAACAAACAAAAATGGGTGGCGCTTAACAAACGAAAGAGCGAAAGAAAGTTTTAAATGTTGGAACATTTTACTGACATACGAATTTAGATTGTTATTCAGGAACACATTCAACGACTTTATGTCAAATTTTCATCAGTTGAAAAATAACATACATACACATAATTGTTTTTTTCAGCGTTGGAGGTAGCAACAAAATGAACCACTACAATGTTTTGCAGTGCAAAAGTGATGCAGATTCAATTGAAATAAAAAGTTCATATCGAAATTTAGCACGTCAATATCATCCATATAAGGCAGAGAGTGATGTAACATATGATAAATTCTTAAAAATTGAAATAGCATGGAGAATACTCCGCGATCCAAAACATTGTAAACTTTATGATGCAGAACTATAAGTTAACACCAACTCATACAAACATGCAACATTCCCACGCGTCAACACTATCCCACGCGTTGCACAAATTTCGCAAAGCGACGATCCCACGAAAACAGCAGCAGTGAGCAGAAACATAATCGCTTCTCATCACCTGTCTGGAAGCCTTCCAGATCATCACGTGGCCGCTACGGATCAACGAGGTGACATTCGATTTTAAGCAAACATTAGTTTTAGTCTTGTGTAAACCTCCATCGAGATTAAATAATTTTTTTAACATAAATTCCAATAGAATTTATTAACTGGCGCCCGAGCAGGACCACTGGCGAGTTACAAAGAAAAGGTTTGCGTATAAATCAAAAGTTTTTTCGCGCGTCATGAAATAAGTCGCGAAACACACGAAAGGTTACGCGCCGAAAGTAGCTGCGAATTACGCGCCGAAAGCATGCCAAATCGTAACCAAAAGTTTTCGCGCATCATCAAATAAGCCGCGAAATATACGCAACGAAAATAGCTGCAAATAATACGCCGAAAACACGCCAATTTGAAATCGTCGCGAAGCTGGTCCCAAAGAACCTATGGGCCTCTACGGGCTCAAACGCGATTGGTTTTATAGTTTAGTTATAAGATTTATTTAATTCTAAAAAAATTAACTGATACACGAATGTTTTGTATTTTGGGCCCTCGTTGAGCGTCGGAATCGGACTGACTGGGTTGGGCGAAAGGTACCAGTCCTTTATCATCACTTCCAAAGTGCCGACGTAGCGCCTGAGTGCCCGGTCTCGAGCAGCATATCGTTCCCGCGATTACGATAGCCATGCGTATTGGGTTACGTGCATGGCTATCGCAGCGGAAGATATGCTACGTTTGGCTGCAATTCTGCTTATGATGCACATGTACGCTACATGGGTGCTGGTACCTAAGTCTTTGTGGACGAAAGTTGAGGTGGTTCGCCATGCGTGACCTGAGATTACGCAGGAAGTCGGTGTCGTTGATACTTGGCTGCAATGGGGCAAATAACTCTCTAGGGAGCTGTAAGCTGGTTCCGTAAACCATGTCTGCGGGTGTGGAATTGGCATCTTCCCTCAGCGCCGTGCGTAGACGAGGGGAAGTGCTTTTGTCCATTGCGGTGTTTCGTGGCAACAAATGGCGGTTTTGACCGTTCGGTGCCACCGTTCGATGATTCCGTTGGCGGCAGGATAGTGAGGAGTTGTCCGCAAGTGATTGATTCCCAGAATTTGGGTCAGCTCAGTGAAGATCTGGCTCTCGAACTGGCGTCCCAAATTGGTAGTGATCCGTGCTGGCACTCCAAAGCGGCTAATCCATGCATTGATGAGTGCTTCGGCGACTGATGTTGCCGTGATGTTCTGGAGCGGAACGACCTCTGGCCAACGGGTGAACCTGTCAATGACGGTCAGGCAATATCGATATCCCTCGTTTGGCGCTAAAGGTCCAATGAGGTCAATGTTGATGTGCTGAAACCTCGCGTCTGGGAGAGCATAGCGTTGAAGAGGTGACCTCACATAGCGTCCGACTTTGTTTCGTTGGCAGGCCATGCAACTTCTGACGAAGTTGTTGATGTACACGTTCATGGCTGGCCAGAAGTAGCGGTCGGTAATGAGTCTCCTCGTCGCGCGAATGCCCGGATGTGCAAAACCATGCATCATGTGCATGATGGTGGACCGGAACTGCTGTGGTGCGTATGGTCGGATCTTGTTGTCCGTGACGACGCAGTGCAGCGGTACGTTAGAGCTAGCTAACTCTTGCTTCTTCCATTCCAGCCTCTTCGTTTGGTCGTCGAGCAATGCCTTGAGTTCTGGATCCTCTTGTTGAGCTGAAGCGAGAGAAAGTAAGCCGAGTGTGCTGACAGTACTTACTCGAGACAAGTAATCCGCGAGGGTGTTATCCCTGCCTGGGATATGGCAAATGTCAACTGTGAACTGGGATATGAAGTCTAGTTGACATTGTTGCTTTGGCGACGCCTTCTCCGATCGCTGATGGAATGCGAACTGCAGTGGCTTGTGGTCCGAAAACACCGTGAACACTCTGCCTTCTAGCATGTAGCGGAAATGTCTTATTGCTTCGTGGATTGCCAGCAGTTCTCGGTCGTAAGTAGCGTAGCCGAGGGGTGATGTGCCGGCTTTCGTGGTCTGGTGTCGGACGGCTCCGAGGCCTTCGTCTGAAGCGTCCGCGGGTAAGGACCAGGTTGCTGATGGATCAGGGTGCGCGAGCGATGATGCCTTGCTCAGATTTGCTTTGCACTGCTCGAACGCTGTTGTTGCCTCATCTGTCCATGTCAGCTCCGTCTTGTCCCTTGTTTTATTTCCGGCTATCAGCTTTTGCAGTGGACGTTGGCTTTGCGCAGCGTGTGGCAGGAATCGTCTGCACAAATTGAGCATGCCTAGGAAGGATTTCAGTTGTAACGCTCTTTTGGGTCTCGGAATCGCAGATATGCCTTCTATCTTCTCAGGTAAAGGTTTCAATCCACTTCCCGAGATAGTGTGACCATAAAAGCGTACTTCCTTCTGTCCAATTTGGCACTTGTTTATATTAATGGTCAGCTCATATTTCCTTAGATGATCGAAAACTTCTGCGAGGTGATGTTGATGCGCCTGGTGATCTGGCGAGTACACTAGGATGTCGTCTAGGTACACAAATACGTGGTTGAGCCCACGTAGAACCTCGTGTATGAAGCGCTGAATTGTCTGACCTGCGTTGCGTAGTCCAAACGTCATTAAGACAAATTCGTAGAATCCAAACGGCGTGATGATTGCTGTCTTCGGAATGTCGCTTGGTTCGAACGGGTTCTGATGAAATGCCTTCTTTAGGTCGATTACAGTGAACACCTTCATTTCATGCAAGGCAGTGGTGCAGCCCTGCAAGAACCCGATCGGATAACGATCTGGAACGGTGCAGGCATTCAGCGCTCGATAGTCTCCGCACGGGCGTCAGTCGCCGTTGGGTTTTCGCACCATATCCAGGAGCTGCTCCATGAGCTTTTTGATGGTCGACAGGTCCCCTGTTGCAGCATCTCGTCGAACTCAGCTTTCGCAGCGGCGAGTTTGCCGGGTGGCAAGCGGCGTGCTTGGCACTGACTGGAGGACTTTTTGTCACAATGTGATGCGTCGTCGCGCGTTTAACGTTTCGGCGTGTCGTTGTCACTTTGATGTCGTGGTACTCAGCCAGAAGAGCAGCATATTCTTTGTCACTGTTCGTTGGCGTTGACGAGACTGCTGGTGGTTGATCCTTTGTAAGGGATGTCTCCTCCATCGATGTCTCAGTCTGTCTTTCGCTCAATTTCCGTCCTTTGATGTCCACGAGCAGTCCGTAATGCTCGAGTAGATCAGCTTCGAGCATCGGGGAGCTGACGTCTGCGATGACAAAGGCCCACGTCGCAGGCTTCGGTAGCCCCAGATTTAGTGTCAACTTCCGTCTCCCGAAGGTGCGAATAACGGAACCGTTGGCTGCTAACAGTCGCGTGCCCGGATCCGGATTGCTTCGCTCTTGGATGGTAGGCGGGATAACGGAGACGTCTGCGCCGGTATCAATGAACTGTGCACCTATTCTCTTGTTGCCTCGAATGTAGAGATGGTGCGGTGGCGGAACGGCTCCCGGCAAGTCTTCGATCGAATGGATCGAGTAGCCTAGATCCTTTCGTGACCTCGTGCACTCTGTCAGCAAGTGTGGCTAGGTTGGACAACGAGGCGTCGTTCGCCGAGAGGATGCTGAGTAGTGTTATGTCTAATCGGTTCAGCCACATCTGCTTTAGTGTTTCGTCCGTGATGCTGTCGGCAGCTAGTGACCGCATCTGGTTCAGCAGCTGAGATGGTCGCTAATCACCGATCTCTACTTAATAAAGCAGCTTCAGGATGCGCTACTGGGCGGATTCCTGGAAGACAGTGACAATCTCGCGTTTGAGGTTCTCGTACTTTCCCTCCGTAGGTGGTTTGGAGACGGCGTTCCTAACCTGCTTTACCACCCTGATGTCCAGGCTGGCAACGATCAGCTGAAAACGCGTCGTGTCCCCAGTTATACGGCTCGCCCCAAAATACGCCTCAACTTGATTGAACCAAAGCTCAACGTCCTCCTCCCAGAATGGAGGAACTCGAAAGGCAACGCGACTCACTTCTCTCGTGACGGAAAGCTCTGCGTCGTGACCGGTAGCCGGGATGTCGTCCTTTGGCGGATCGTTGGTCGACATGGCGTTCGCGAATGTACGGTTCACGCCGAGGTGGTGCTGGAGGCTTGTGCACGTCTTTTTTACGCCGCGGACGTGGTCCCTGTACAATATGTACACAAGGGACGCGGTGTTCACGAGTAGGGCGCACAATAACGTGTACTCGAGTCGCTCACTTTGAACGTAGAGGCGCGAGTTTACGACGAAGGTGTTTGTAACCTCGCCGGTTACCTCTTTCGTCGGCTGGTTTCCCATTCACGTCGGACGTGGGAATTCGGTGCGTAATCCGGCGTTGCTTCCTAGTCCGTTCACGGTGAACGTGGACCTGGTTCATGGCGGAATTTGTAACTAAGACAGAAACCAAATCGCGAGAGGCAGGATCACCAATCATGGACCCCTGCGGGTTCAAACGCGATTGGTTTTATAGTTAAGTTATAAGATTTATTTAATTCTAAAAAATTTAACTGATACACGAATGTTTTGTATTTTGGGCCCTCGTTGAGCGTCGGAATTGGACTGACTGGGTTGGGCGAAAGGTACCAGTCCTTTATCATCACTTCCAAAGTGCCGACGTAGCGCCTGAGTGCCCGGTCTCGAGCAGCATATCGTTCCCGCGATTACGATAGCCATGCGTATTGGGTTACGTGCATGGCTATCGCAGCGAAAGATATGCTACGTTTGGCTGCAATTCTGCTTATGATGCACATGTGCGCTCACGTCTGGATGAAGCAGCATATCGTTTCCGCGATTACGATAGCCATGCGTATTGGGTTACGTGCATGGCTATCGCGGCGGAAGATATGCCACGTTCGCACAAGTTTCAGACGTGGCGATATTTTCCAGTGCGCGTCTTTGCTCCTATCAGCGAATGGTGGCCGGCCACAATGTGTAGCAGAGTGTTACCGCCACAAACCCTTTGTAACCAACCCTTAAGGAAAAGAGGCCCCCTAGTAACGGAAAGCAAACAGGAGTCGGCAAGAACCGGCAGCCGCCTAAGGAGATTAGTGATTAGTGAATAAGTGTGAAAATTAAAGTTTGAGTTTGAAATCCAAATTAAGAAGAAAATCAATTCATAGTGAAATATCAAATATGGTGTACAAATTGTTAGAAATTCTGAAAGTACCATTTATTTTTTCTTTAAGAAGAATAGATTTTATTGCATTTGCAATTTACCGTATACATTTGTCGCTAGCCAGGAAAATTTATTTTTATAGTGCCGCTGATAGTTCGAAATTTTCTTTTTAAAGAAAAAAAACACAGAGAAGTGGAGTGAAATTAATAAAGTCAATATAATTTTTCGATAAACTTTTTTGTCCGCGTGATTCAAGCATTAATTCGTGGCCCAATTTTTTCCCCAAATCAAATCCTTTTTTCAAAAACTGTCACGCAACGACAACCTTATAAGGCCGCCAAGGCTACGTTTGGGTGAAAATGCTGATTGTCCTCCACCAGCACAAGAGGCGTTAGACGCTCCTCTTCCAGCGGCACCCTCTATACAAATCCCCGCTGCTCAGTTAGAGAGCATCATATCGAATTATTTTGCAATGGAATGTGCCAGAATTGTGCAATCGTATCTTTCTGATCTGAATCAAGGCACAGACCAAGGAATTAATGATGACCAAATGATAAATCTGAACGATATGGACAGAATACCTGACGTGGTCAAAAGCCTCCGCGACTCTTCCGGTCAACTTGGCGAATTCTGATCCTGGAAGAAAAGTGTGGAGCGCATTTTACGATTGTCTGAATCCTTTAAAGGCACACCGAGATATTTTGACATTCTTAACGTAATCCGATACAAAATAACTGGTCATGCTGACGCAGCATTGGAGTCGTACAATACTCCTCTTAACTGGGATCATATTGTAAAGTGCCCCACAATGCATTATGCAGACAAATGTGATATCGCTACATTAGAGTACCAGTTAACATACCTGATACAAGGAAAGGACTCTTTAGAAACGTTTTATTACAGAGTATATCAGCATCTGTCTGTTATTCTTAATAAAATTTCCACAATGGAAATGAACGCAGAAGCGATGAATCTTCTAGTATGAACTTACAGGGGTAAGGCTTTAGACACGTTTATTCGTGGGCTAAATGGAGATTTGCCAAAGCTTCTGAGCATGAAAGAGCCTGCGGATTTGCCACAAGCTCTTTATCTCTGCTTAAAACTCGAAAATGTTAATTTCCGAACTCAATATGCCCATTCGAATTTCAACAATATGACGAGATCGCAGCCTGATGTTCCTCCTTCTGTCCCTTTTAGGCAGAAACCAATACCAGCACCACGACGAACATTCTACACAGAGCTGTGCCAAATTCCTCGACAACCATAAAGACCCCAAAATTGGCAGAACGCTGATCCTAGAAATAGTTTTGGATTCAATCATCCTCCTCTGAACAACGTACAGTATCGTCCGTTTCCTCCTAGACAGCAGTTGCCTCCCAAACCCCAGCCAAGGCCTGAGCCTATGCAAGTGGATCGTAGCATCCATTCCAAATTTTTAGACTATCAAAATAGACCGAGAGAAAGTTTTCGTGTTAAGAGACCAACTGCCGTTCAAAGTTCAACTCCGCAAAACCAACAAAGAAATTATTTTACAGAAGGCTATAACAACAATTCTGATCAAATTTCTGATTACTATCAACGCCCAGATTATTATGAGAATGATGATGAAAAATGGTTTCAAGATCTTAATAGTTTCAAGGATATGAATTTTAATTCAAAATTACGAAATAATGAGGAACCGAAGTCCACGAAAACAGAGGACCAGGCGGAATTTCAAGATATTCATTTCTTAGAATGACGAGCTCTTCGCTTCCATACATAGAACACATAGCGCAAATCGAAAAAAATCCTCATCAATACGGGATCGAATAAAAATTATATCCAGCCATCTTGTGTTCGATTCCAATACCCAAATAAAAACATATTTACCTCCAAATCCGTCGGAGGTGGTGTACGAATTACTCACCATACTACAATAAAACTCTTTGGTCCATCATCACCACTTCTAAAATTTTACATTCTCCCATCTTTATAATCATTCCACGGAATCATCGGTAATGATAGTCTTAAAGAACTTAAAGCAGTGATTCATACTGGTGAAGTCCACATAACAATCGGAAATGATGTCGAAATTGCTATCAAGCAACACATTTCAGAGTCAGTAAATTCAATTAACCTTCGAACCTCTCATTTGTCAACAGAAGAAACCAGGAAACTTTTTGATATCATAAAAGAATATCCAAATTTATTTTCAGAACCCGATGGAAAGTTGACTTACGCAATCACAGGAAAAGTAGAAATTTTTACAGTTGATAGCAAACCCTGTCTAATCTAAGTCGCATTAAAATCTGTAGTTAAAAAAGAAATAAAACAATTACTCGAAGAGGGTATTATACGGCCATCTAGATGTCCGTACAACTCACCGATTTGGATAGTTCCAAAAAAATCTGATGCTTCTAATGAAAAGAAGTACAGACTAGTGATCGATTATCGGAAGTTGAATACTATTACAATTCCGGATAAATACCCAATTCCAGAGATTAACGACGTGTTAGCTAATCTAGGGAAAAATAAGTTTTTCACTGTGTTAGTTCTGAAGAGTGGCTTCCATCAAATTCCATTAAAGGAATCTGATATCGAGAAAACCGCATTTTCAATCTGTCACGAAAATATGTGTTCACGAGGCCTCCGTTTGGACTCAAAAACTACTTACTTACTACTTATTACCGCCGATTCATTCGAGATTACGCCAAGTAAGCTAAACCACTAACATCACTGTTAAGAAGGGAAGAAGGTAATGTATCAAAAACCGCTTCCACGAATTTTATAATTCCTTTAGATCAGGAGGCAATCCTTCCATTTAAAAAATTAAAAAGCTTCCTTATCTCACGTGATGGTACTCTCTCATATCCTGACGTCGATGAAACATTTGACCTAACGACTGACGCATCTTAATTCGCTATCGGTGCAGTCCTATCTCGTAATGATAGACCAATTGTTTTCTTGTCAAGGACTTTGAACAAAACCGAAGAAAACTTTGCCGTGAACGAAAAAGAAATGCTCGCAACAATTTGGGCATTGAAAGCGTTGCGAGATTATCTTTATAGTTCCCGAAAAATAAAGAAAGACAAGTTCAGTAAGTTTGCCCAAGTGAGAACTTTAAAATCTCGTGCAATCGAAGACGTTAGACAACCCCTGAGAGAAATTTTGATATTTTTCGGTATCCCAAAATGTGCAGTTACCAACGTTGAGAAATCTCTCAATTCAGCATCCATAACATTTATGATGCAAGACCAACTCGGTATCGAACTGTACAGAACTTCTGCTTACAAAAGCGAGGTTAATGGACAGGTTGAAAAATTTCACTCTACCTTGATAGAGACCATACGATGTCTAAAAACTGATGGGATACATAAAACGTTCGATGAATTGCTCGAAAGATCCGTCTATGAGTACAATTATAGTATTCACTCTAATACAGGCAAAAAACCTATCGAATTGTTTTACGGACGAATCGTCTCCACTGATCCTGAAATATTAGAAAAGTCAAGGAGAGATAATATTGAACAAATACGAAATAAACAAAAATGAAACTTGGACTTTCACAACAAGAGTAGAGATCCCGCAAAAGACTATGCAATAGGCGAAATCATTTTTGTAAGGAACAATAAAAGAGTCGGAACACAATTATCTCCCAGATTTAGAAAATAAATATTAAAAGAAAATCACCCCTCATTTATAATAACACAATCCAATCGGAAAATCCACAAAAGCGATATAAGAAATTGATCTTCTTTTCAGGTTTTACATCCTCACTGTCAGAGCCAACGTTCAAATTATTAACTACACCAATTCTTAGTTTATGACCCTTAAAGTCGGAACTGCAAGAATTCAAACTGGCAACCTAAAATTAATACATATGGTACCTATGAATCCATACAAAACCTTTGTAACGGAAGTTTCAACCATCCTCACGCAGCATATCCCAAAAACCAGCCCATTCTTTCCTCTTTTGAAACATGAATTAAAGCACATCAAATTTTCAATAGAAAACATAGATCAACACAGGAACAAACAATCACTGAACTTTTTTGGCTCAACGATCAAATGGATCGCAGAAAATCCTGACAACGACGACTTAGTTCTTCTTAAAGGAAAAATCATTGACAACCAACAATTTACAAAATCTTGCGATTAAAATCGATTACGAGAATATTTTAAAAGCAAATAATGAACTTTTTGGTATTGTAAATCCCTGCTATAGTATTAATGAAAACTCAATATTTAAAGAAACAAAACATTGTAGATATAAGCAAAGTAAAATGTTGTAAGTTTTTTAAAGAAGAACGTTAAAGGATTGCATTAGGATAAATAGTCACCATCTCCCAATATTAGAAAAATTTGCACCCGGAATAATCTTCTTAAACGGCTTCAATGGCAAAATTAGCATCAATGGATCGGAGCAAGGACTAAAAAGAACATACCTCATTAAATTTCGTAATTCCAGTATCCTCGTCAATGAAGAAAAATTCACTACTGGAGAGCTAACAAATATTCAAATTATACCTCCTCTTACACAATTTGGGCACGGCGATAAAAAAAAATGAAGAAATCTTATCCCTCGAGATTAAATTAAATCCTGTTGCAAGCATTCGTCAAAAGGAAATACCAAAATTACTATTCAAACACCTGAGCCATCAATACTTACACCAGTTACATCAACAGAAGCTCTAATTAATCCTGCGAAAAATCAGGATTACAACATTTATAATGTGCCATTTTTCAAATTGAGTGAGGAAACTCAACTTAAGAGGGGAAGAGTTAAATCCAGCTCATGCAAACATGCAACATTTCTACGCGTTGCATAAATTCCGCAAAGCGACGATCCCACGAAAACAGCAGCAGTCAGCAGAAACATAATCGCTTCTCATCACCTGTCTGGAAGCTTTCTGGATCATCACGTGGCCGCTACCGATCACAGAGGTGATATTCGATTTTAAGCAAACATTAGTTTTAGTCTTGTGTAAACCTCCATCGAGATGAAATAATTTTTTTTAACATAAATTCGAATAGAATTTATTAACTTATATGAGCGTAAAATTTACCGGAAATCATACAAATCAGATAATCTGTACATCAATCATGATTTTGTTCTTAAAAATGGTGTGTTTTCATATCCTTGTAAATGTGGTGCTCTCTTTGAAATACATCAAAGAGATATTTTTCATGGTTTAGAAATAACAACAGAGTGTAGTCAATGTTCTTTAGAAGTAAATGTAATATTATAATTAATAATGTATAGTGTATATCAACATACACAAACGCGAACCTATATATATATACATATATATATATATATATATATATATATATATTTATATTTATATTTATATATACAGGGTGTTTTGTATTCGGTGGCATAAAATGACACCACGTATTCTTTGAAGTGTCCCGAGAAAAAAATCGTATTGGAGGGGGTGGTAATTCCGAAGGGGTTTCGAGATATAGGAGGGGGAAGTACCCCGCTCCAAAACCACGACCTGGCACGTGTAAATCGTCATAACTATTTTATTTTTATGTGTAGACTTTTGAAAAAGAATGCGTTTGATAGCCTGTCAATTTATCTTTTTAGAAATGTATTAACAAGTGCCCCCAATGCTGCCAGTTTTACACGAATAAATGAGAAACTTAAAACAACCGGAAAAAAATTGCTAATTTTGACTTTCGCGGCCGTGTTAAACGCTAAAGTGATGTCCTAACCTATAAAAATTATATTCTTGACGGAAAACCTTACTTTCTGCTTGAAAACTTCCGAAGGAAAAGGTTGCCGATTTTCCTTTGTTTCCTTCGAAAAATAGAAAATTAAAATTTTGTGAAATTTTGCTGACTTACTTTATTATGGAAAATAATAACTAAAGATCTAAAGTTACAATTTATTTTGAACTTATCATTAAACACCAGAATGACTTGTGATCACATAAACTGTTCAAGGTGTCTTCCTTTCACAGAAATGCAAAGAGGAGCTCTTTTCTTAATTTCTGTGACTACATCGAAATGCATGAGTTTCTCTCTTAGTTTTTCACTAGCTGCCTCAATTCTTAAATCTAATTCTTGAAATGATGACACAGGTGTCTTGTACACTTCTTGCTTCATTGCACCCCACACATAAAAATCAAGGATAGTTAGATCTGGAGACCGGGTGGCCCCCTAATTGGACCATTTCGACTTACCCACCTTCCTAGATAGTTTGAGCCAAGTCAATGTGTGATTTGTTGGTCAGTATGGCTTGGAGCAACATCGTGTTGGTAGTACATGCTGTTTAAATTGATTATTGGTGTATGTTCCAATAAAGCTGGTAGCTCGTTATCCAAAAAATTTAGATATCCGGCAGAATTCAGCCTATCTGGCAAATGGAATGGTCCAATTAACCTTCGCCCCAGTACGCCTGACCACATGTTTCTGCTAAATTTACGCTGTGTAGAGGTGGCCCTGGTTACTCTGGGATTGATAGTAGCCCATAGATGGCTGCTGTGAAAGTTATTGATACCATCCCTTGAAAAATGAGACTCGTCGGTCCATAAAATGTTACTACTGAAGTTGGAGTCTGTTCGATCCCGTTCGATAAACCACTCACAGAACTCAACCCTTTTCACGTAATCCTCGGGAAGTAACTCTTGCACGGGTTGAAAATGGTAAGGGCGCATCCTTTCCTTGCTTCAACCTCTCCAAATTGTAGTCGCCGATAAGCCCAGCCACAAAGCTAGCTTGCGAGTTGATACGTCTGGTTCGTTGCGTACTATGGATAGTATGTGCTCCTCCTGATTGGCGTCCCTGAAAGTTCCTGGTCCTGGTTCCAAACGCTGCGGTTGGAAACTCCCAAACTTTCGCAGGTGCAACATATACCATGAAGAAAACCAATCACTCAAAAATCTTTTCACTGTGGGATTATGCCAGGTAGATAAAAAAATTTTATCACGTTTGGCTAATTCCGATGGATCACACAAATTATGAGTTTTCTATTTTTCGAAGGAAACAAAGAAAAATCGGCAACCTTTTCCTTCGGAAGTATTCAAGCAGAAAGTAAGGCTTTCCGTCAAGATAATAATTTTTATAGGTTAGGACATCACTTTAGCGTTTAACACGGTCGCGAAAGTCAAAATTAGCAATTTTTTTCCGGTTGTTTTAAGTTTCTCATTTATTCGTGTAAAACTGGCAGCATTGGGGGCACTTGTTAATACATTTCTAAAAAGATACATTAACAGGCTATCAAACGCATTCTTTTTCAAAAGTCTACACATAAAAATAAAATAGTTATGACGATTTACACGTGCCAGGTCGTGGTTTTGGAGCGGGGTACTTCCCCCTCCTATATCTCGAAACCCCTTCGGAATTACCACCCCCCTTCAATATGATTTTTTTCTCGGGACACTTCAAAGAACACGTGGTGTCATTTTATGCCACCGAATACAAAACACCCTGTATATATAAATATATATATATACAGGGTGTCCAGAAATTGCCGCACAGGTTCCTCACCAAGTGATTTTTTGGACAATTTTAAGCAGAAAATATTATGAAATTTTTTTTCGATTTCTTAACCCTTTAGCTGCCACAGGCGTTTTGAAATTTTGAAAAAAATGCCGTTCTTTAATTAGTAAAAACGCAATATCTTCACAAATATGAAAGATAAAACACTCAAACAAACAATAAAACGGAGATAATAGTTTTTTACAACTATTCAAAGCTATTTTGTGAATATGAAGTGGGCATATTGGGAGCGATAGGCCTCGAAAGTCGAAGAAATGTTTTTTTCTATACGAAAATTTTGCATTTTTCCTTATTTTCCTTGAATTTTTACGTTCATAATGCGAAATCTTTTTTCAAAAATTAAATCTCTGTTGTATTATTGTTAAAAAGGTAGAACATCATTTTACTCTAATTTATCAAACTTTCATTGCAAAAGGACTATGAATGCAAACAGTTTTTACCAAAAATTCGCGTCTAAAATAAAATTTGCGTTCTGAATTGACTGCTGTCCCCACACGAAAGCGCTTTCAATCACAATCTTTTAAATGAACAATAAAACAAATATGTATTTGAAATGTTTTTATTAAAATTATTTACAGCATATGTTCAAAGTGGCTTCCTTTCATGGTCAAACAAGACCTGCTTCTCTTTTTTAAGCTCCGTATCGAACGTGACAACATCTCGCTTGTTATTTGGGCGCTGTCATAAGTAATTTTCGAAGAAAGTTGTTCCAAGGTGTCAATAGTCTCCATGTAAACAATTTCTTTTAAATGTCCCCACAGAAAATAATCTAACGGGTTTAAATCCGGAGATCTTGCAGGTCACCGCACGGGACCATAACGCCCTAGCCAGCGATCCTGGAATTCTTGATGCAGCAAAGTTGTAACCTCTCCGAAATTATGTGGAGGTGCTCCATCATGTTGAAACCACAGCCTCCTTCTCCTTGAAAGGTGGTAGGTTCTTCAATAATGTTGGCAATACATTCTCCAAAAAATGTTTGTAGCCTTGGCCAGTTAAGCTGTCCGGGAGAATATACGGCCCTATAAGTTGATCTCCAATAATACCTGCCCAAACGTTAAGTCTCCATCGAACTTGGTGATGTCCCTCACGTACCATATACGGATTGGCTTCGCTCCACCAATGGGATTTGTGGCAGTTGAATATTCCTTCCTGGGTAAAGAGGCATTCGTCCGTAAACAATATTTTTTTTTCAAAGTTCGGGCTTCGTAGAATTTTTCTCTTTAGCCATTCACAAAAATCCACTCGCTTTGCGGAATCCTCTGTATGTAATTTTTGCACCTTCGAAAAGTGGTAAGGGTGTGAATTTAAACTACGCAAAATGATTTGCACTGTTGACTTTCTAAGCCTCAATTCGCTTGCTTGAATTAAAGCTTATGGCATCAGCAAGCCCTTAGGTTAGGTAATAATAATATGGCACGTTTGTTTTGTTAGCGCAATTTGATTATGTTTGATTAGTGTATTAAACGTCAGTTTCATATATTTTGTAGAGCTATAAAGAACTAAGAGCAGAGACGATACTAATGATCATGATTATAAGTCGATACAATAGATAAAAATGCATTTTTCTCTTAATCGGAAGACGACCATGAATTTTAGTCTGCAAATTTAGTATCAATTCAAACATGACGTGTAAATGAAAAATGATTAAAAATTATGAAGAGCAAAAATCTTGAAAAAAAAATATATTTTAGGATAGTGAAATCAAAAATGAATTGATATCATTAGAACAAAGTCTTTATTTAATATGAAAGCAATTTAGTTTGAAAATTCAATAATTTAAGGAATGTTTTTTTTTTGCTGCAAGCTAAAACAAAAGATTATTGCTCTAATCACCAATAAGGATTGATAGACGCTAGAGTGTGTACAAAGGAAACGAAAAGTTATATATTGAATATTGAAACCTTATAAGAGAATAATAAATAATAACAATAATAAACGAATAATAATATATTTAATAAAAATATAAATGTAAAATGAACTGAAACAACATGCGTTTCCTTGAGGGCTCTCCCTATTCCAGTCATGGCTAGCAGATGAAGACTTAATTTCGGCCAAGGTAAGCATAGGTGGACCTAGCGCGCATGAAATATGCGACTGCGCAAGCGCTGGGTCGAGGTAGGGTGGGACCAGGCAGACACATCTGCGCCTGGTGACCTCCGCTGAAGTTCGGCTTCTAAGCGGGAGTGACACTGCCGTCCGAGAGAATTGTTTGCTCGTGCCGTGGTAGGGATTTTTCTTGTCTATCGCCGGATCGATGACGCGAATCGTGATTAAAGTAGCTGATATGTTTACACTCTCGGGTAGGTTTTGGATCGCGGTATTCGAGTTATTGGTACGCGCCGGATTTTGTGGAACATTTTTAGAGTAAAGTAGGAGGTATAGCCTCAACTTAGAGAATGATGATTGTTTGGATTTTTTTGATATTTATTGGATAAAACTTACGTAATCAGGCAAGTAGATGGCTGAATCTTTGTAAATGAGATTCGGCACCTGCTAGAGAAACGTACCCACGACGTTACGCGCCGAACTGAGCTGGCCTGCCAGCAGCCATCGAATCTCTAGCCAGGTAGAGGCCGCACCCGAATTCGTCAAAAGGGTTCGTTGCTTCGTCTCAGGGGACTTCACGTCCGACAGGTCTACAAGTACAAACCTGTTTGCCTGAAATTTTCGTAGCGACACCGGTCGCCAAAAAGTTCTTCTACTCATTTCATTACAGTCTAACTTTGGGAGCCATTTTCGGAAAGTAAAAATTCTCTAGAAGTTGTTTGCGGTTTTCTTCCACATTACGATGTGCTCTTTTATGGGTTCGAAGGATTTGTTCTACTTGCTCGGCCTCATTGGCAATATCTTCTAATAGTTTTTGAGTATAACAAATTCTGTAGTCCTTGAAGTGGTGGGGATATATTATTTGGATTAGGCCCATAGTAGGTTCGTCTGTCACGAGTCCATTAATGACATGCGGATTTAAATATCTTTTAAAAGCATTTATTATGTCATTTTCGGAATAATTTCTTGGGATAATAATATGCCTGGTGTAATTTTCGAATGGGTTAAGGATCTGATAGCTGTTCTCCTCTCCTACTTTAAGAATAAGTTGGTTCCTAAATACGTTCACTGGGGATTCTACAGAAGGAAATAAAATTTTGTGCTGAGCTGTCGTCGCTGTGTTCCGTAGGTGTCATAGAGTTTATCTCGTTTGTGTCGCGTGTCATATTAGTCATTATTTTGGTTGCTTGAGGGGAAAGGGAATCGGTGATAACATTGCCTTACCCGGTTTATATCGTATCTCATAATCATATTCCTCGAGGATAGCTTTCCAGCGTTTAAGTTTGCTGTTGGTATTTTTCGAACTGAGTGCGTATGTGAGGGGCTGATGATCGGTAAAGATTCGTACATGACTGGAACCGTATAGGTAATTTCAGAGGGAGTTTAGTGACCAAATAATTGCAAGCATTTCTTTTTCATTCGTTGCGCAGTTCTCCTCAGTTTTACTGAGAGTCCTTGACAAGAATGAGATTGGTTTGTTGTCTTGGGATAAGACTGCGCCGATCGCGTAATTAGACGCATCGGTTGTTAGCTCAAATGGTTTTGTAAAGTCTGGATGTGAAAGTACGACATCTTGAGATATGAGAATGTTTCTGAATTTGTTGTACGCTGCTGTTGCCTCCTTATCGAGGGAGATTGGTTTGTTTTTGGATGAGTTTTTTGAGACTCGTCCATCCTCCCCTCTTAAAAAGGATGTCAGGAGCTTAGCGATTTTCGCATAATCGTGGAAAAAATGTCGATATTATCCTGACATGCCTAGGAAGGAACGTAAGTCTTTGAGTGTTTTTGGAAATGGGAATGAAGCAATTGCTTGGACTTTCTTGTAGTTTGTCTTGATCCCATCAACGCAATGCGGCAGCGTTTTCCGATATGTTCTCGGAGAATATCGTCGAGTGCCCTTTGAAAGATTGCTGGACCATTTTTCAGGCCAAATGGAAGGCGAACAAACTCGTATTTGCCATTATTAATTGCGAAAGCGGTTTTCTCGATGTCGCGCTCTCTTAAAGGGATCTGATGGAATCCGCTTTTTAGATCAAGGATCAAAAAGTATTGATTTTCTCCCAGGCTGGAGAGGACACCGTTGATGTCGGGAATGGGGTAGGCATCGGTTACTGTGATGGAGTTCAATTTCCGATAGTCGATTACCATGCGGAATTTTCTCTCTCCTGATGCATCCTGTTTTTTCTTTACTATCCAGACTGGTGCATTATAGGGGGACTTGGAGGAGCGTATAATGTTATCCTTTAAGAGCTGTTGAATTTCTTTCTCAACTTCGTCCTTTAGGGCCATTGGGTACGGGTAGGACTTCGCATAGACAGGGTCGTTTGTTGTTGTGCGGATTTCTCCTTTACCAGTGGTCATTAAGGTCAGGCTTTTGTTTGGTTCTGATGATAGGTTGGGATACTAGTCGAGGATATGTTTGAGATTTTTGATTTGCGTTTCGTTCATATGGCTGGTTCTTGAATTCAAGTGATTCACGGTTTGTGAAGTATGTTGCCTAAGAGGAATGCGGATATTTTCTCTGATAGTCATGAAGTTTTCGTCAGTGTGGATGACTGCTTGGAGGGTTTTTAGACTGTCATTACCAATTATACCTGCAAACGTTTTTAAGGATGGTAATATGAAGAATTTGATTTTTTCTATATTGGGCCCAAATAAGGGGATAACGGCATGGTGTGTTATGTTAACTGATCCACCAACAGAGTTTACTTTGAACGGTTTTTCGTTTTCTATGGGGTACCGTATGAAACGAGGCTGAATACAATTTTTGCTCGAGCCTGTATCGATCAGGAATTTTAAGTTTTCTCCGCTTTTCGCAACGCATTCTATAAATGGAAGCGAACAGCTCAACAATCTAAAAAATGAACATCGTCCTGTTCGTTTCCGGGGTTCTGGTCAGGGGTGTCCGTATTTGTGTTAGTGTTATCGTATTCAGTAGGTAGATCTTCGTAATAATTTGTTTCGTCGTAGTCATATTGTTGTTCGTATTGCGCTTTATCGTAATATTCATCAGGGGCAATGCTACTTGGCTCCACATTAAATATTCTTTGTTGTTTGTTAGGTACATGGGTCATTTGAAGTGTTGGTCGTTTTTGGGCTGGGTGCTGATGTTGATTTTGGGGACGGTTTTTAAAGTTTACGGCTCTTGATCTAATTGAATGATCAATGTCTATCGGTTGGTACTGCCTGGGTTTAAGAGGTAGTTGCCTAAAGTTTGGATTGGGTACAAATGGTACATGGTTTGAAAAGAATGGATTAAATCGCGGATTCGGGTGACGAAATTGTGGAGTTTGTGGTCTGCTAGGATTGTGCAGCAATTGGGGGTGAAAATCCTTTCTTGGAATGTAGCCTTGTGCGGATGGATGATGGGCATTATTCCCTTTTGGCAGTAGTGAAGGGGGTGTGTTCGGATAAGCCCTTCTAATTGGATTTTGAGAGCTCAAGGCATGTTAAGACCTGAAATCGACATTTTGTAGTTTTAGGCAAAGGTGCAGGGCTTGTGGGAGGTCGGCAGGTTCTCGAATGCTTAGGAGGCGTGGGAGGTCACCCTTGAGATCGCGCACGAATGTGTCTAACGCTTTGTCCCTGTAACATTGTGTCATATTCCTCATTGATTCATCTCCCATGTCCATAGACGATAGTTTGTTGAGGATAAGGGACAAGTGGTGGTACACAATATGGTAAAATTCGTGTATTGAACTATTTCCTTGTACGAGGATCGTTAGTTGGTACTCAAGGGTACCAAGATCGCGTTTATCCGCGTAGTGCAATGTTAGGCATTTCGATATTTTTGGCCAATTTAAGGGTGTGTTGTAAGTCTCGAGGGCGATATCCGCCTGTCTTACAATCTTATTACGGATGACGGAGAGGATACCGTAGTATTTCGGTGTCCCTTGGAGGTGTTTGTAGATTGTCAGAATTCTTTCTACACTTTTCCTCCACGAACAGAATTCACTTGGGTCGCCGGAGAAGGTTCGCAGACTTTTCACGACGTCTGGGATTTTATCCATGACAGATAGGTCTCTTCCGGCGTCTATGTTTATGGGTACATCTTGGTCCTGGTTTGTATCAGAAGCTGGATTCATAAAGGAACCAAATATTTGTCTGCCTTGAATTTGAAGCGTTTCCGAGACTATTTGACCGATAACCCGGACGAGATCGTCATGGTTTAAAATATTTTGTGGAACATTTAGGGGATTTGCTGCTGCACCCGCTTCTTCCATTACGGTTGGAAGATCGTTGGTGTTTAGGCGTGGAGGCCTGACCAGGTTATTTCGGTTGCCCATTATTCTCAAAGCAAAAAATTCTCCGTGAGTTTTCACACAACAAGGAAGGGGTTTTAACATGCAAGGAAGTGCCGATGATTTTTGTAAAATGAGGACGACCTGTATCACTGTATTTTCTTGTAAAGAGACCACTAGCGTCTAGATAAGAATATTCGAGTTCACTTTGAGAGAGGTAAAAGATAACCAATTTCACTTTTCACAATTTGTTTTCACTGGCTAAAATTCTTTTTGTTATACAAAAACATATATTTTTGACAATAATTACTCTTTTAGATATTTTTAATAATTTTCCAATTTATTCTTACTGTACTTTATCTTCATAATTTTTCAATATAGTTTAATCTACTTAGTTTTTCAATATGTTAATTCAGTATATTTTTAATGTAATTAATCTTGATCTTTTAATTTTTCAATATAACTATTCTTATTTGATCTTTTTAATTTTTTCTATATGATTATTTTTACGAACTTACAATGTTATAGCTGCAAAGCTGAAATGCATATTCGGTGACTTGGCTGATTCCTTCGCAATTTTACGTTGATTTTCTGCCAGGATATCGATCTTCGTCATCACGTTGGGTTGGCTACTGGATCGATGCTGCGGGCGGCTGATAAATCCTTAACGTCCTTTTGCCTGGATCACGGCTACTTTGGAGGCCTCCTTCGCTCAGACGAACACCGCTGTTGCTAGTTCCGCACAATTCGCGTGCTTTATCTTCGCGGTACTCTTTCTTTTCCCGGGATACAATAGGATATTTTTTGGCTCACTTTCCCAGTCTCAGGAAGTGATTTAATGATCTACTTTAGGCTTGTTGATCGACCAATATCCTTTTCGCGAACACTTACTGTGTTTTAGTTTAGCGGAATTTACGGTGTCACGATCAGTAGCCCCACGTTGGGCGCCAGTTAAAATTCTTTCCTTTTTAAGCTCTAAAAAAAATGCTCTACGAGCTTTATTACTTGAAATTTACATACAGAGTGAAACTTAGTCCTAACGTTGACTTGGCTTATATTTTCTAAAATTGCTGATGCGGTGTCTGCTTGTTGCTATTTAATGCGTTTTCACCTGCATGTGTTGTGCTGACTCTGTGGGAATGCACCTGGCATGTGTTTTGTTGACTCCGTGGGAATGCGTCGGTAACTTATATAATAAATATATATATATAATATATATATATATATATATATATATATATGTATATATATATATATATGTATGTTCATTTGACAGAGCAAAAATCAATTTGTGCGGAGCAATAGTATTTGAATTTTTTAAGTTCTATCGGGTTTGAAAGTGATTTTTGCGCAATAGTGAACTAGTGAACACCCTTTCCTTCTGGACAATTAAAGAATACGGTCAAGGATAGGTATTTTTAAAGTTTTTGATTATTTCTAAATTTCTTTGATTCAGGAAAATAATTTCAACGGTTACTGCGACGAATAATTTCGAGAAAACCAGCTAGATAGCGTTGAACAAAACTTTCATATTTTTACACCTATCGCTGAATCTGTGTCGAACTAGAATCTGAAATTATAGATCTAAGGTTCTTCCGGTAAACACAGTGTGTGAAAAAAAAACTTTTTCGAGAAAAATTATAATAATTCATAATGCCACCAAAAAAAAATGCGGCATCTGCCGTAAAGATATTGGAAAAGAAGAAAAATCAATCCAATGTGAATGGCACTGCAAACAGTGTTTTCATTTTAAATGTCTGAAATATACAGATGAGGACTACGAATTTATTAAAAAACTTGGAAACAAATGCAAGTGGTTTTGTATTACATGCGATGAGGATTTCAAGAAAGGTTTTGAAACAGAAATAGTATCGGCAATGAAAAAACAACAGGACACCTTGCAAGAAATAAGCAAAAAAATAGAAAAAATACAGGAGGCTAATAGTTTGGTTCAAACACAGCAACAATCATATGCGGCAATACTAAAAATAAACAAGGATGACGAAGGAAAACAGCAACAAGGACAAAAAGGTATCATTCTTCGTCCCAAGGAAGAACAACAACGGATGATACTTTAAAGGAGTTAAGAGATCATATAAAACCAGGAGAAATAAAAATACCCATCAAATTTGTAAAACCACTGAAAAATAGGGGAATACTAATAAAAACAGACTCGGAAAAAAACACAGAAACCTTGCTTACCAAAATAAAGAATAACATGGATCAAAAATACCAAATTGGAACAACAGCGGAACACTCTCCACGGATGATCATAAAAGGTTTGCATAAAAAATATACAACAGCAGAAATAAACAAGGAAATAAACAACTTAAATCACTCAGTAGAAAAAGAGTGTAAATTGGATATAGTGCACACTAGACAGATAAAAAATGGAAAGTGGATAGCTATATTAGAGGTCAATGGGCCTATGCATAAAAGAATAAATAATAAATATATAAACATTGATTTCGGAACACATTTTGTGACAGAAGATCATAATGTCACAAGATGCTATAAATGCCAAAAATACAATCACAAAACGAACAAATGTGAGGGAAAAGATACGTGTGCGAAATGCCCAGGAGATCATAAAACTGCGGACTGTAAATCAAACATACATAAATGTCTAAATTGCTTAAATAATACCAAATCATTAAATGTATGCCATAGAGCTGACTCATTTGAATGCCCAGAGTATATAAGACGACTTTAACTATCTAGGAGGAACATAAACTACAACAAAATATAAATGGAAATGACAAACAAATTAATTGTACTCTATGCCAACCTTAGAAGCATTCGCCAAAAAATTGAAAATATTGAAATTTATACTGAACAACATAAAGAAGTCGACGTGTTGGTTTTCTGTGAAATATGGCTTTACGAGAATGAAGTCGAATATTATAACATAAAAGGTTTTAACGCTTTGTATAACTGTAGAACAGAAAAGCGAGGAGGCGGGACAGCCATATATACTAGGAAGAGTATAAACTTTAAAACAATATACTCAAATATAAATTTTTCAACAATTATATTAGAACTAGAAACAGACATAAAAAATTTCAAAATAGGCACATTTTATAAATCATCAGAAAAATTCTCTGAGTTCACAGACCATATGGACTATGTTTATTCGACACAAAAGTCACTAATTACAATAGCAGATACTAATATTAATCTCCTAGACGACAGCCCACAAAATCAAAATTACTTAGACACATTAACAACCAACAGTACAGAAATACTTAATCTTGCTACGCCAACCATATTGACTACAGGAACGCTACTGGACCATGTAACAACAAACAGTCAGTCAATTAAAAACAATACTACTTATATATTTGAAGACTGGCCGTATCTAGACCATCGACTGATACGAGTAACCATAACAACAAAAATTAATAAACAAATTGAACCAATAAACAAGAATATTACATACATGCAAACTGATAAATTCATAAGCATAACAAAACAGCTCATTGAAAGTAGAAAACCAAATAACTTCCAGGAGTTAGCTGAGCTAATTTTACAAGCGAAATTTTTAGCCACAAAAATTAAACCTATAAGGACGAGAAATGACACATGGATAACTGGAAAAGTAATCCACTTTTCCAGAAAAAAGCGAACAGCTTTTAAAGCACTAAAAAAAGATCCAACAAATATATTGAAACAAAAGAACTATCAAATTATAAAAAACGAATGCAACAATACGATTAAAAATGCAAAGGAAAATTACTATTCGAGAAAACTTGAAGAAGGTTCTAGCAATCAGCAAAATTTTTGGAAGTTAGTAGATAAAGTTTTAAGAAAGGCAGACACAAACACTACTAAAAACCAGGATATAAAGGAAATAAATTTCATGGGCGAAAATTTCAAAGATCCAGTAAAAATCTCAAATATATTAAACGATCATTTCATATCAATAGGACAGAAAATTGTATCAGAACTCCCTAAAAACGACTCAGCATGCCAAAGCGTGTCACCCATCTGCTCTTTTCACTTAAGGCTAACATCTAGAAAAGAAGTCATTGATGTTATTGATTCTCTGAAAAACACACCGCGCCGGGTCCTGATGGTATCTGCGTTGATGATATCAAAATAATCAAAGAGAATATTGCAGATATACTGGTTACTCTAATAAATATAAGCTTCAAGAGTGGACAATTTCCGAACTATCTAAAAAATGCCAAGGTAATACCCATATTTAAAGGAGGGCTGGAAACTGACCCAAATAATTTTCGACCAATAACATTATTAAACTCACTGAGTAAAATCATAGAAAAAATATTAGCTTTACGAATTAAAGAATACTTAATGCAGAATAGGATTATAGATAGAAACCTGTTTGGGTTTCAGGAAGGTAAAGGACCAACAGACGCGATTGTAGAAGTGATGAGACATATCAATACACAACTGGATCAGGGAAGTTACGTTGCTGCAGTTTTTATCGATCTAAAAAAGGCGTTTGATACGGTAGTGCACGATATACTGATAAGTAAACTTGAGAACTTGGGAATTGTTGGTATGCCAAGAGAACTTATGCGTACGTACCTGGCAGAAAGACTTCAAAGGACTGAAATTGGAAACGTTAACAGTGAAATAGCGCAGATTACTATTGGCGTACCACAGGGATCTATACTAGGACCGATTCTTTTCCTGTTATATACAAACAACTTGGTGACTTCAGGAATCGACGGGAAAATTGTGATGTACGCTGATGATACGATACTGAGTTACTCAGGTAAAAATGAAACTGACTTAGAACAAAAGATAAACAATGACTTAGACAAATATTCCCAATGGCTTATACGGAACAAATTGACAATAAACACGAACAAAACCAAATACATTATCTTTAAACAAAAAAATAAAACTGATATTGAGCCACTGATAAAAATAGAAAATAAAACTCTTCAGAGAGTTAAACATATGAAGTACCTTGGACTTACAATCGATGAATAACTAACGTGGACACCGCATATAAATGATGTGAGGAAAAAAATAGCAGCTATCGTTGGTTTGCTCCATCGTTTCAGCTATTTCTCAATTAAAAATAAAATATAAATTAAAAATGCATACATAATTTCAAGAATTACATACGGGATTATAATTTGGAGCCAAACTACCAAAAATACCCTCATGAGCATGTCACGACTACTAACTAAAGCATACAAAACCATATATAACTTGCAAAGTATGACCGCTACATCTGAAGTATATAAAACAGCACAAGAACTTAATGTAGACGGACTGATTCACATGGAAAAAGGAAAATTCATTTTTAAAAATTTACACATTGAACAAATGAAAACAACGAAACTAGACATAAATGGAAGAAAAAACGACTACAATATGAGAAACGCAAATGAAATTTTAATAAAATTTGCTAGGACAGAGCGCCTGAGGAAGGATCCGATTAACGCTGCATCAAATTTTTACAATAAGCTACCTCAAACAATATAAGAAGCGCGTAACATAATGACATTTAAAATCATGCTACGTAAACATTTACTGAAAATTCAATTTGAATAATTAAGAACGGTAATGTTTTTTTTTATTATCATTTTTTTAATATTATTTTTTTTTAATTTTAATTTTTAATTATTAATTTAATTTAATTTTTTTTTCTTTTTTTTTTCTTGTTCCTTTATATATATATATATATATATATATATATATATATATATATATCTTTTTTTAAGAACGCTAAAAATTTTTTCCTGCTACAAATGTGAAACAAAATTAGATATATTGAACTCTGAATAAAACTTTTGAGATACTGGTACTATCCCTTATACCGATATACATCGTCTGGGAAGTACTATTTAAATGAACAAGCTTTCAGGAAATAAATTGCACACGGACAGTGCAAGCAATGAATTATGGAGTAAAGATTTTTTGGAGGAAACGGAGGTGTTTTAGTCGGTAGAAATCCGACATGCCGAGAAGCAGGAGCAACTCGGTATCTTTTGAAGATTTCCATCTCCCAACGACGAAAATATATATATATATATATATATATATATATATATATATATATATATATATATATATATATATATAGATATATATATATATATATATAGATATATTATATTTGAAGCAGGCAGTTAAGCCTATTTCCGGACTGGGATTTTATCCATTTTCAAACAACAGTGAAGTGATTCCATCATTTCGATGATATTGCCAGCGAGAAACGAGATAAAGTTCGATCATATTTATGTATGGGACGTCATCATAACATTGACAGTTTTTATCGATGTCAACTTATACAAGAATATCAAAACACCTTATTAGAGATAACGCAAATTTTTGGATTATATTTAAACAGGATGAAATGAATTCTAGGCACATTTACAATGATCACGTGAACACCGACATAACTTTCGAACAGTTTAGAAACGTTGATGCGAAATGTTTGTATGATAAATGATAATGATATGGTTACTGTATAATTGATAAAGACAGCCCTTTAGATAATGGTCGGTATCGAAAGGGATTCGAAACATTCATACTACTATAAAAACAAACTGCAAGCAGTTTATAAATAACGTGGATCTGTTAAGAGCACTTCACAGAAGCTTAAAAGACCAGGTTGACAGTTTAAAGCAGTTTATCAGCAGTTTTCAAGACCTGTTGAACAGTTGAATGGATCACAAAAGCAGTTTAAAGCAGGTCAGTTGCACTTCAAAGAAACAGTTTAATGCAACTCGATAGCTGTTCAATCCAGTTTGATAACACTTCAATACGATTTCAGTCCAGCAACAGTAAAGACGGTTCCAAATAATTTGATAAAGAAAGAAATCCATTTAAATACTGCAAAAATCATTTCGAAATATAATTAGAGTCTATTAAGAGAATATTTCAAATTATTGGTTGAAGCAATACTCACAGTACACGTTTGTTTCATTTTCTTTAAATCCAGAAATTCTATATTGGTCTTGAAGTTTGGATCTTCCTGTTCTATATATCCAACCTCGCCATTACTAAGAATTCTTTCGGCTTAAAAATCATGAAATTCATAGCATGTGATTTTAAGTGAGCGCTTGGAATAGTAACTGTCATTTGTGCAACGAATTGTTATCATTTTGTCATCGTCGAACTCTAATTTAAAATGTCTGTAAAAAATATTTTTGCTTTTGATTATTCAAGCTATTTCAATTTCTCTCTTTATCAAATCTTGCCAAAATCCTTCTATTGCTTCATCGACTGAAACAAATTTTCTCGATGGTTCTACTGTAGTAGTTGCCATGATAGCTGTTGACCTTGGGTCTATTTGTGGAAGATCCGACCATGTTGTTGATGAAATAGTAACATTTTCATCATCATTTTGATTCGACGTGTCCGTTCTCGTTTGAACTTTGCTAACAGTCATAAGTCGAAAAGAAAATGCCACTTGTACTGTGTTATTATCAAGTAGCGCAAGATTAAACGCTAAATTGTTAGTACTTTCATTTTCACTAAGAGTCACCACTGGCAGTGGGTTGCCTTGAACAAAAGGTATTCCGATCCACAACAAAACAAACACTTTCAAAAGTTCCATTCTCTACTTCAAACAATTTTCAAAGACAGACTGATAGTTTGCATGTTACCTTGGGTCTATTTATACTGCCTTGTTAATTTTTCAAGACAGAAATAGAGCCTTCATTTTTTATGAAATTCGTTTTTTATGACAATATGTTATATTTAAAATGATTTACTACACATGCATTTTCAAATTTTATAGTGTCCCCAAGCTAATCCCATCTTCTCTTACTCAACCGAATTTGTGCTTCTTTTGCTGTGAAATGCATTATGGTCAATGTACTGCTTCATCCAAGATGACTGCCTAGACTTCAAAACTCTGATGGGTAACTCAGATGGATATTTCAAATCGACTTCGAGTATGTAGATGGCTTCGAGTCTTCTGGAATACCATGAATATCAATTTTCAACCCACTTATATTCTTTTTGAGGAAGTGGCTGCGACATTGCCCACCCAAACAAATTGTTCGCATTCAAGTAGAGTACATGCTTCCTTCGTATAATTTGTCATGTACTTATTATTGGCGCTTGAATGGCGGAGCGAGCATTGAGTGATACCACCTCTAATTTCTCGCTTGATGAAATGATTCATGGTTATGTCAGTCAGCAACTGAAGTTGAATGGATGTTGTTTTCAGCATTGCATGCCAAGATAGCTTGGAGTTGTGTAATACTGACACGGATCCAAATCATATATATTTTGATACACTTTCCTGAAATTCTGGAATAGATCGGTCAGAAGTAGCACATCTGTTTTAAATATAATTCCAAATAGTCCGACATCACAGTGTAATCAAACTCTTTTCAAACATTTTGCGCATGTCGGTAATTGTCCTCACTGCATTCATTTTTTGACATTTTATTGAAAAATTTATCGCGAGGAAGCAGACAAACTTCATTCAACCCTTCCCATGAGTCTACGTAATCAAAGGGAAGCAAACCTTTTCACGTCATTAAATTGAATTTGTACTCATCCCTATATGCCGAAGACACAGCTTTCAAATCATCGAGTGAATTATTTGGCAAGCGGTGAGTTCATTTCAAACCCTTCTTTTTCCTCCGCGGTTAGCACATCCATTGGTTTAGCATCCTGGAAATAATTAACCGAATACCACTTCACATCATTTATAAGTGTATCAACAAATTTAATTGCTGAGCCTGGTCCCTTATGTATCCTAAACCTATCTAATCTAAAGTTAAATGAACATCTTACGTAGTATGCAAAAGCACACGCTATATGCTCCTGAAATTGCGTTGTTGAAGAATTGCTCGGACTAGGCATAGATAACGATGGGAACATCAAGCTACCGTTCCTAGTTCTTATACTCTAATATTGACTTATCCGGTTTCAGCATTTGCGTAACGATGCGTCCACAATCATTTTAATGCTCCTCGAGCATTCTATCGCTGTGAACATACTGCAAACACTGGTTGCACACATAAATGGCAGCTTTGTGCAATGTTGGCTCTAAATGAATTAATATACAGACAAAATGAAAACAACAAATAATATACCAATGTAAAGAAGAAGTCATTCTCTTTTGAAGCCAACATACCTTGAAATGTTCTTTTTCCAAACATAATGAAAATTGTCATTAGCCTGCAACAGCAGCAAATTTATATGATGCACCATCTCCTCCTTCGTAATATGGTGGGACCAATAATTTTTCTGGTTTCTGAATCGTAGCCAAATACATCAATGCTTACAGAGTAATTTAATTCCTCGAAGGTGGTAATATCTTCAACTTTTAGAGGAAACTTGAGACACCAGAAATTGACAACAATACCATTTCTCAGCCGTATAACGTTATCATCAGAATGTCTACTCAGAATTAACAACTGGATACAAGGCAGAAATTACGCTCCATTTGAAGCAATAATTGTCGCGGTTCCTTACATTAATGCATGCTTCTCTGTCGGTTAAGTGTTCAGTGAAATAAAGCTCCTTCTGCTCAGCGGTCACTTATTTACGTTCAGCTTGCAATGAGTGATCTTCATTAGAGCCCATCCCCTATCTTTTTCCAAGAATGCCACCCTTTTCGCTCTAATTTCAATTTTCTTGCTGTTGATTGTCTGATTCAATTCACATCGCTTTAATCCTATTCATTTTGTCTTGAATAACTTGACACTAACTAAGAGTTGAGTATCAAGCCCTTCATCAGAAGCAACAAATTTTACAAATTCAGCAAAGAGTTTAACGTTGAACTTTATAGACCCACGCTCGTTCAATGCTTCACTGAAGTATATCATTAATGGGCCCTCCATCTTCCGTAAAAGCTCATCTGAATCCAATAGACTCTCATCTTTGATTCGCTGATTGAAACAGCTCCTCACTCGCTTGAAATGTTTGCTGAAAGACTCTGCTGAATTTCTCTTGTGCACATTGTTTGGCAAATTGTATAACCACTGTGAACTTTCTACTTCAATTTTACACTTCTCACGATACATATTAATTAGCATAAAAGTGTTTTTTTTTCACAACCAAAAAGAACGATAGAACACAACAATCAACACTACCTCCTTAGCAAATCGAAGCAGCACTTGAATATTATTTACTTTTTCCGAATGATTTTTTTCGCGAACTAAAACAGCAAAAGAACACAACAATCAACAACACAACAATATTTTCCAAACGAAGCAGTTGAAACTTTTCGCTTCTGCTAAAAATGTTGTAACGAACTCGGGTATTTATATTAATCCATTATCACTTGCGGTTAATTTTTTTTGCTTGTCTGACGAAAACTTCAAGTGGTAAGTAAATTAAATTTCTTAACAGGAAATAGTTTCCGCGGTTAAGTTTCCTTAACAATCAAACATAGTCCTTATCTTCACAAACAAAAAGATAAATTCAAATCTACCCGAAATTTCCTTCAAAACAATGAAATTAGAAACCGCAAGTCATCCAGTTCTTATCACTCGACTATACCAATCACATACAACACGAGGCGCCAGCCAGCTACGCATATCAACAGACATGAGGCAACACTCGAATTGATGACGTGTTCAATCCCCTCTTATCATCAACCCAGCCATCAGCTTCATTATTGTTGCCCATGAAACATCAATTGCAACTTTTTGTCACACTAATACTACCCCGGCCATAAGAAAACCAAACTAAACTGACATTGAAATCCCCTACAAACGATGACCTCGTCGTTTCATCATCAGATAAGCCACAGACCGGAAGTCGCTAACCGCAACATCAAAAATGCCACGCCCACACCGGCTGTGGCTGACCACAAGAAAATTGTATGAAAACCGGCCAGAAACCCCATATTCCTACTACTAACGTGTTGCACGATCTGAGTAGTAAGTGACGTACCTCAGAACCGGTTTTTATATGGGTGGGAACGGCATTTTCAATCTTTTCCAATCAGAATAGCGAGTGGTTTGGGGTGCCACGTTTGTAGTGCTGAGATAGGGTGAATCAGAGTGTCTTGGTCTTGGGTGTACGGAGGAACGGGTGCTGAGATTGTGGTTTTGTATCAGGTGTGTGTCGTTGATTTGTTGTTTGTAAGAGGGGTGTTGCGGTTGGTTGGTTGGGGTTGTCAGGTGGTGTGTGGTGATTTGTGTTTGTAGAAAGGTGTAGAGGTTTGTTCTGGTGTATGGTGGTGATTTGTGTTGTGTTTTGAGGGGTTGCCGAACGTGATTGGTCGAAGGCTATGGAGGGTCTGGGTTAGGGCTGTGATTTGCAGTGTTGGTAGAAGGGTGTTGTGGTTGGTTGGTTGCATCAGGCCGATGTAGGGTGTGGAGGATCAGGTGTGGTTGTGATTGGTAGAAGGCTATAGAGGATCGGTGTGTGGTTGTGACTGGTAGAAGCCTATAGAGGATCGGTGTGTTGCGGATGTTTGGTTGCGTCAGGCCGTGGTAGGGTGTGGAGGATCAGGTGTGTGGTGTTGATTGGCGGCGCTGGTAGAAGGCAATAGCAGATCAGGTGGTTGGCGATGATTTTGAACGTTGGTGGAAGGCTATAGAAGATCGGGGTGTTGCGGTTGGGTGCGTCAGGTGGTCATAGGTGGTAGAAATAGGGTCAGATGTTTTTGCTGTAGTTTGTGAGATGTGTCATGTGTTGGGAGATGTTGTGTGCATAACTGGTTGGTTGTTAGGAGGCTTATAGTACGTTAAAAAGGCTGCTAAAGTCAATTTTTGTAAAATGGTGAAACAGACGCGCAGAAAACCAGATAGAAAACCCCATACCCATACCCTGTACCTTCATTTGCGAATTCAACTTGAATTTCGATCGTACCAGCAGAGGAGTGCATACAATCAACTCGCTTACGAATCAACAGAGAGACAATTTCGATCGTACCAGCAGAGGAGTGCATACAATTAACCTGCTTACGATGAGCTCCTTGTAATATCGATATGTAATATCTGCAGCTATAGATGTATGTTCAAACTCAACTTGAACTTCGATCGTACTAGCGTTGTAAAATGGTGAAACAGGCGCACAGAAAACCAGACAGAAAAACGTAAATGTACCTCCATGTACAAATTCAACTTCAATTTCGTTCGTTGGCGCTACCGAGCATGTTAATTCAAGTTTTCCTTCGAGCGAATGTATGAAGCAGCTGTTTAAGGCAACAAATAATGGCTACAGGTTATAGCCTTGCACGTACATTTTCTGTGGCTCTGTATAAAATTTAGCTTAATGTAATATGCACCCATTGATTTCAATACGCCGTATTGCTGTACTTATTTGTGCGAACGAAGGGTGAAAAGAAGTGTGAAAATTTAATGGTAATAGCCATTCATACTGATTCGAGCGTATCATCAATGGGTGCATATTAATTAACTCGCTTACGAATCAACAGACTTGCGAAAAAAGAAATATTATTCGATAGATTTCAATATCACCTGCATTTTAAACTGAAATGGATGACGTCAGGGAGGATCCTAAACGTCCGGTTGTGGAGTTGTTGTCGAATGTTACGCGTCATGAGTTGAATGAATGTGAAATAGAATGATACGAAATGGCGTAAACCACTATTAAACTGTGTGTATGCCAATTAGAAGATGCTTCATGGTTGCTTACGCTTGCTTGGTACACTTGAGGCAAGAATCGCTGGACATGAAGAGACCTGTATATTGAACCAACTGAGGGTGAATGTAATTAGTGTCTGCGGAAAAAATGTGTTTTAAGCAGTGCATATTTAATTACTTTACACGTGTAGTGTAGGTGAAGGTTAAGACTGATGGTTGAATGATTTTGTGTTGCGGATCGCGTATTCGTTCTGTTTATTGAAATTATCTGAGGGTGAATATAATTAGCTCGTGTGGAAACATCTGCTATTGAGTTTGCAATTACTCATCCGTATTACCCTATGTGCGCGTAGACAGTATAAAAGTGAAGGGTTGCAGTCAATTATCACGCAGAAGTTTTTGAAGTCTTTTGAAAGAAGTTGGGACACGAAAAATATGGTGAGTAATAATATTACATACATACTGGTAATGTTTCTTTTTAATCCTTTGTTCTTTTTTTCCAGAAAACTGTAGAAGTGTTGAACAATGTATGCGAGTACAGTCCGGATCAACACGTAGCACTTGTTGCTTTGGAACACGGAAAGAAATATAGGGTTAAATGTTTTCGTTTGGTCAACACGCAATATGGATCACGCCTCACCGTACACCTAACCAATGGAACGTTTTGTTTTCTTCCACCAAGATTCTCAGAGAAAATAAAGGAACAGCGTCAAATTGAGGATCTCAACGATATTGCGGAAAACTATCTGATTTTCGGAGGTAAAGATGACGCTAGAGGTGGATATTTAAAAATAAAATTTGTTCAGCATAACAACGATGAATTTGAATAAAGAGTCGCTTTTACCATACAACATTGTTTTATTTCTATTTCACATTTTTCCATTTCACATCAGTGTAAGAAGAAATAAAAGACTAGTTCGAATGTAATTTATAATTTTTACTTAAATATCTCTTTCAAAACTTTTCATTTCTCAGTTTATAATAAAAACACATTAATTTTCTAATTCTGCCGGAGATTTTTTCCACATGGCAGCATTCACAGGTATCTGGTCCGGATTCAGCATTGTCAGAAAACCAAGGGCAGGATTTGTAATGTGATCCGTGAATTGATGTGCCATACGGTATCGTCGAATACAGCTTTAGTGTGTTGATATCCTTTAACAGCTTCTCACAATGTTCATCCAGAAGTACATCCTAGTAATCCGCAACAAAATCTTCAAATTTACGCAGTTTTACCGTGCAAGACATCTTGTTTGTCTAAAGGTTGTTTCTAAACTGACTATGTTAAATGCAAAAACCTTTCATTAAAAATTTTCTCTCTGAATTTTTTAGAAAGAACAGGGGCTATAGTTTCATTTAGTTGTGAAATACGCTGGTGAAACCTAACTCTGTCACGAGCATGTATTTCCTACTCCCCTTTACGACAAATGCGATACCAGGCTATCATGCATCTAATGCAAGCTATATCGGTATTTTCCATTTTAGCAGACTGTAACCGACTTTTAGCAAGGTTTCACACTACGTCTTTTATATCTTTCCATGAATTATGCGCTAAAGAAAAACCGAGCCATTTTACAAGAACACGATTTTTCTCTTTTTTTAAAATTTTCTCGACAAGGTAAACATCAGGGTGCTTTACCTTTGATAATTTTAGCTCATAAAAACCGTCTTGAATAGTGTTTCCTTGATAATCCTCAAGGATATTTGTTCGCGGTTGTGTCTTTTTTACTACCCTAATCTTGAATATCTCTGTTGACCAATTCGGGGTGTAGCCTTGTGGTTGTACTTGCTTATGCGAACATAATCACCGATTTTATATTTAGGTTTAGAAACAACCTTAACTTTCCTATGCAAAGTTGCAAGTAAATGAACTTCGTTAGATGAATTGACATCTATAGGTCTCATTTTAATAGTGCAATGCTTGGTTCTATTGTACTTATCAATGAGTCTTGGTAAAATATCAATCCAACGGTAATTACCCTTCATACTGAATTCTTTCCACATAATATTTTTTAACGTTCGATTAAACTTCTCAACAATGGATGCTTCAATGAGCTGAATGTAGAGTAATGGTTTATTTCATAATATTTCATCAGCTTGCGAAATATCTCGTTAAAAAATTCCTTGCCGGCGTCTGTTTGTAGGTTTCGGGGGATGCGCCTCTGGTTAAGAATTGATTCCACAGCTTTTGCTACTACACCTGCACTTTTATTTTTAATAGGTAGAGCCCACGCATATTTAGAGAATGTGCCAATTACAGTCAAAAGAAACTTTGTTCCATGATTTTCAGATGAGAAGGCAGTCATATCAACCAGATCTGCTTGCCACAAATCATCTATACCCCTAATGGTGACCCGTCAACGTGCAAATCGTCTATGAGCGGGTCTGTGGAGTTCATTGACTACTTGTCGTCTACCCATCATATTCAAAAAGATTTAAATATCCTATACACCATTATATTTACGTACAATTTCGTCAAAGATATGCTTCACTTTAAACACCCGTTCACTATGATTATTGCAGGCCCGTCTGGGTGTGGCAAAGCGACTTTCATAGAAAATCTTCTTGCTGTTTACAAAAGGCTCCCATCATCGTAATCTTTCTGTTATCTTGGTGACTCAGAATGTATTCAATCAGGGTAAATTTTGTCGAGACATTTCACTTAATTGTAAATACCTGATTTGTTTCAAGAATCCGCGAGACAAGAGTCAATTTCAGCACCTCGCTAAACAGATATATCCTGAAAATAGTACAGAGCTCATGAGAATATATAAAGAAATTACTTATCAACCTCATAGCTATTTTCTAATAGACCTAACACAGGATATCAATGGTACATTAAGGTTCCGCACAGATATATTTAATACAAAGTTTTTAACTTGTTATTGCTCCTCACATAGTTTGCAGGAAAAAAATGGTGTCAAGAATGAAACGATTGAAGGACAACAAGCATATGTTGGATGTTCTTAGAAAAGCAAGTCCGTGTTTAAGAACGGCTATACTGAAGAGGGTGAAACCTGAAGTGATAAAGACTCTGTGAAATTACATTCAACACACTGAAGGGTAATCATAGGCCATCAGGAAGAAGTTGCACACGGTTGTGTAAATATAAAATGGGGTTTGCGTAAGCATGCCGATGCAAGAAAATCTATAACACGGCAACGTAAAGTATTAGTGCAGCAAGGTGGCTTTTTACCTGTTTTATTAGGAAGTGTACTTTTAGGTGTGATAGGTTCTTTGATTGAAAAATATGCATAGAAATAACAGTCTTAAAAAAATGCTTCTACTATCTCTGGAAGTATATGCACGCTTAAAAGATACAATCGAAAGCTCTTCTGCACAAAGTTTGTTTGACAAACGCATGAGCAAAATATTGAACACTAAAAATCTTAATGATAAAGCAAAATGGTATCAGTATAGGAATGTGCTTATGAAATTTTTAAATGCAAGGCGAACAAAACAATCATTTATGGAAATGAAAACTGAAAATATTTCTTCGAAAGACCGTATGATGGATAAAAAATTTAAAAATTTGCACGACAGCACCACTCAGACGAGATTTGTGATTTAAAATGAGAAGCCCACACAAACTTCACCTTCACTGGCGGAAGATATATTTGAATCGGTAAACGAAATGACACCACTAAAGCAAGAATTGCCTGCAGCTGTAAAGCGACGATTATCAGCAAGTGGGATAGCAAAAAGTCTTAAACCTGCTCCCAAAGTAAGAAAAAGTATGGTTGATTCATTTCGAGAAACGGAAAAAGGTTATAAAGTAATAACTAGTGATGATGTAATGACACAGTATACAATCCCGATGGATACGAGTATGGACGAGCTGAATGATGTATTCACTGATTTAGATGAAAGAAATGATAGAGGTCTAGTGACTAATTTAGGTCCAATCTCAGACAGGCAGTCTATATTAAGACCTTCACGGCTAAACCCTAATCAATATGACGCTGACTCTCCCATAAGGAAGCCTACGCGACACAGTGAGCGGTTGAGTTTAAGGACCGAGCCTAGTTTCAGTGCAAGAAACCTGAATTGCAACAGAATTCAAAAAAATGCCGTTAAACATAAAAGATGCAGAGTTCTACGTGTGCCTCTTGAGTAACAGTTCGCTCGACATTTACCCTGACAATACACTAGCATCTTTCGAAAATATATTAATGAGTATGTGTAAGTTTACTGGCAATTGGTATGTTGGTATAACAGAAATCGCTCTACCAAAACGAAGAAATGAGAAAAGTGTATCAGATAAGAGAGGTATTTCTAAACGGTTTGTACCCACTGAAGACGTAAGCGTTACCAAGGTACCACAATCTGTACCAATTGAAAAAGATTCAAAAGCAATAATCGCTAAAGTTGTTGGCTTTGGAAAGCAACATGTTCGTTTTAGATGGGATGCGAATGATTTGCAAAAGTTATGTTATAAGGAGAATGATATGAACTTTTCATCATTCCTTTCATCATTTTTCTTGGCAATTAGACCTGACTATTATAACTATTACTTAACCGAAATCAAACAAATAATACACGATCGTATCGTAGAAGATAGAGATGAAAAGGCAATCTCCGACATAAGAAGTATTATAGAAGATAGAGAGTTTTGTATACATATTTATCAGTCTGGAAAGATTGCTGAAAAGGTTTATTTAAAATTAGGTGTAAAATTTGAATCATTCCGGGCATTTATAGAATACATATTCGGGCAGATTCCGAGAAACAAACGAAACCATGCCGAATGATTATAGATGATTGATCAATATATTCATCCGGCAAATAGTTTAAGGAACAAGCGGAACGAAGAGGCGAAACGGACTACCCACACATTTCATCTAAACGATTATGGTCTGAAGGTTAATGTAGAGCTACCTATTGCGTCACCGATTAACATAACAGATTTCATTGCCCTATTACTAAGCGGAATTGAATTCAAAGATGAAGAGCTACTCGATAAACAAAAGCCATCTGAAACCACAACATATCAACTGCGAAAACAGGGGTTTAACAAAATTGCCTCAGATAGAGGCCGGTACAGAAATATTACCCGATGGGTGGATCCAAACAACCGATTTCCACACTTTTATTGATATGCCATACAAAAGAGCCGATGGTTCAAAAGCTACAGGTCCTGTCCCAATAGAGGTGGACAAAACCGACAATATAGCTGGCTTATTCATCGACGCTTTCCTAAAAACACCCGTTGAGAAGCGCGATCCCAGATCGACCGATACAGAAATAAAAGAGTCGTTTGATAAATCAATAATGCTAGACAGTATAAGTCAGCTAGAAAAATCATTATCTGCACTTGAGAAAAGAACATATTGTGGCTCATCCAATAAAGGAATTGATGATGATTGTGAAAAAACCGAATTGATAAACGTTTATACAGATATCATTAAACTCAGAATAATAGGAAATAAACTGGAAAAAATCTACGAGCGATCCCCTTGAAAGACTGTGATAGCGTGTTTAGATTCCAGCATGTGGAGTACTTTCCACTTGAGAAAAGCTTTATTGAAAGTATCGCAATCAAAATTACAGATTATCACGGTGAGCTAGTCAACTTTGAACCGAGCTTTACTCCAACATATGTCATGCTTCATTTCAAGCGAAGGTTAGAATCTATAAATATTCCTACGTTGTAAATATCAACAACGTTTGGACACTGAATTTAACACAGCTTTATACTAATGTGATGAATTCACATTACGCACGTTACTACCTTGTCCAGAGTGGAGGTATATTATCAGACATTGGAGAATTATATCGATCGCCACTTGTGTATCAGCGTGGAAGGGGTGTTGGAAGTTTTTTCAGTGGGTTGATACGTTATCTTCAGCCTTTATTTCTGTCCGATGCAAAAGCTATAGGAAAACAAGTCATCGAAACGGGAAAGTCCATTTTTAAAGAGGCAGGAAGTAAACCACTGAAGCAGGTACTAAAGAGCAAGAAAAATCTGCAGTACATGAATTAACCCAAAAAGGTATAAATAAAATCTTTGATAAAATGGAACGTAGAGGAAGACGAATGGCTATAAAAAGAGCTGACCCTTACACAAGTAAGCATTTGAAATCAGTACCTAAGCATAAAAAGGGCGAAAGGTGAGAAAGCTGTCATTGAGCAATACTAAGGAAACTATAAAACGACGGCGCCGAGTAAGAAGGCGTGCATTGGATATATTTCACAGATAGATAATACCTTCATGATGCAGAAAGAGTGTATGAAGTCTGAATTGGATATTTTTGCCTCCCCACCAATTCAAAACAGTATTTTGAAAACCGAAGAAGTTGCTTACAAACCAATTGCATCACTGGACAATTCTTCGGTGTTGGAATTTGTTTCGCTTGGTCATGGAGATACATATCGTGACTTATCCAGCATCTACTTACGGCTCAAGGTGCAACTGATTAAACTACAAAATGATAAAGAAGAACTTTTCACCGGAAAAGAAAAAATTAAGAAAGCTGATGGGGTTGAAGGTGCAGCTGATCCGGTTGGTGTAGCTAACAACCCCATGCACTCACTTTTTAAACAATGCACTGTACAATTGAATGGGAAGAATATAGCTCAGACAGACAACAATTACCACTATCGCACCTATATTGAAAATTTACTGAACTACGGTAAAGACGCTGCATCCACTCATTTGGAATCGGCTGGGTGGTATCTAGATCTGAATGAGATGGAGATGATTGAAGACTCAAGACCTGGCGGTGGTCCTACTGAGTTGAATGAAGGCTATCTTAAACGGTCTGCAATGATGGAGAAGAGTAACGTGGTCGCGCTGATAGGCACAGTTCACACCGATCTGTCAAATCAAGAGAAACTTTTATTGAATGGAGTGGACTTACGTTTAACATTATCATTGGAAAAACCGGAATTTTATTTGTACTCGAAAGAAGATGACTTTAACCCGCGTGTGAAAATACTAGACGCGACAATGTTCATGAATCATGTTACCGTCAACCCTAGTATATTGTTAGCACATGAAGCTGTACTACAATGCACAAATGCCGTTTACCCAATCAAGCGACTGGAAGTGAAAATTTATACACTACCCACCAACACATTCCCACTATCTCTTGATAACGTAGTGATCGGACAATTACCGAACCTGCTTGTTTTCGGTATGGTGGATAATGACACATACACCGGAAAGCGCACAAAAAAACACATTCAATTTTAAACACAACAACATAACTAACTTCAATTTATCAGTTAACGGCGTTAAAGTGCCAAACCAACTGTAAGAGCTTGATTATTCGCGTGATAAACCTGTTAGTACTAGAGGATACCTTACTCTATTCAAGGGCACTGGTATTAACTACTTTGATAAAGGTCATCAGATATCTAAGAAATTCTTCGACAATGGTTGTTTCTTCCTAGCATTTGACTTAACAGCGAACAGCTCATACGATTCGGGTTGTGGCAGTTTGTTGAATTAAGGTGTGGTGAGGATCGAAGGGCGGTTCAGAGCGGCTTTGAAGAAAAGTGTCACCTGCATTATTTACGCTGAATATGATGGAAGTATTGAAATCGATAAGAATCGTAATGTATTAACAAGCTTCTAAAGGTATATAAATAACGCGAACATGTGAGATTTTGATAGAGTCTGCTCCAGAAAATAGTCATGACGCATTGTCTAGTGAATATTGAATACTTCTCAGAAGGTCATTTAACCTTTTTCTAGAAAGTCTCAATTGCGGAGTTCACCTCTCAGAACAAACTTTATTCAAAGGAAATCACGTATAAATATCGTACTTCCTCAGCTATAAGTACAGATCAGACAGGTGTATTTGGAAACTTAGAGCTCAAAAGGCTTGATGAAGATCTTATCAGGTCCCTGGCGAAATGCGCAACAGTCTTCGTAAACGGAGACTCAACAAGGGGATTCCTACAGAGCTACGTAACATCACACACAAAGGTTGTAAACCTTGAAAACAAATTCCTGAAAGAACAGGAATGAACACGATAGAGATCATCAGCACATTGAGAAGTAACATTAAAACAAACAGGTATTTTAAAGGTGTTTTCCCCTGTAATCGTTAACCTCAAAAAGTAAGGAAGCCTGCATGTGTCATCGGCAACACCCATCCGGCCAGTAAAAGAGGACGCCATTGGGTTGCATTTTATTACCCGAAAAAAGTCCGGCTGAGTATTTTGACTCGTTTGGTAAATATCCTGATAACAAGTTCTTTAAAAAATTCCTTCATCAAAATGGAAAAGTGTTTGTGAATAATAAGCAGCGGTTACAAGGTGGCCTCTCGACAACATGTGGATAGTATTGTTGCGTTTCTCTACATTTTCGTTGTAGTGGTAGAAGTCTCAAAAAATTCCTGAAACGGTTTTCAACTACAGATTACAATTTCAATGATGGTGAAATTATAAATTTATTTCGCAAAATTTATATGAAGGACAATTCACAAAATGGTGGTGAGTTTTGTAACCAGACTTGCATGCGAGAAGGCGATATAAAAGCAACTTAAAATGACGTACCCACCATAGTTTATTTCTCGAGCTACGAAAGATGTCAACCCCTGTTAACAAGTCTACTAGTAAGCAATCACGGATTCGCCTTGACGTGGTAAGGGGGCTTGCGTGACTCACCTAGGCTGGAGTAAAATCTGGCTTGGGCGAGTCCAGACTAAACGAATCCAAACTGATGACATGTCGAATTTAAACGTTAATTTACCCCAGGAGGGTCTGGTGCCTTCGGCACCTAAATCCCTCACTGCTACACCAGCAGTCTGCCCCTCGGATTCTGGGGAGGGCAAAAAATTGACACACGTGGAATTACTCAGTGGTTCCATGGAAAACCTGGTACTCGGAGAACCAGAAAAAACTCCATACCCGGAGGAGCTCACCCTTGGCGGGCCCTCAGCGATGGGGAATTACTTAAAAAAGAGGAACAGGAGTGGCGCGGAGAAAAAGAGGAGGGCGAAAAAAAGGGCTCAGCAGAGGCGAGAGGTTCCCTCAGGGACTGACACTCAGGCCGGGACCTCTTTGAACCCAACTCCCTCCGTGACCCCTGCTCGAAAAAAAGACAACGCTCCGGTGAGGAAGAGGTATCCAGGATTTCCGCGAATCCTAAGGTTAAATGACCGAGGAAGGGGACAAACTGAAGACCCCTCAAAAGAAATCCTTTGCGAGCGTGGCTCGAAACAATCTGGGCTTCGTACTGGCAGCGGAAGGCATGGCTCGGGGCTACTCTGGTGAACAACTATAGCTGCTCAAGGGCTGTATCTCCAAAGCCGTGGCAGAGGAGATAGACAGAGGCACGCCGTTGAAATTTGACTCGGTGGGGACCGTTAGAAATCAACTGAGGATCATCCCTGCAGATGCAAATACAACGGCCTGGTTGAAAGCCTTGGTGAAGGGAGACAGGCTAAGGGAAGCATGGGAGGGCGCTAGATTTTCCCTAGTGGAAGCATCTAGGCTTCCAGTGCTCCACAGGGCTACTTTCTTCGTCCCGGGCCCAGACCAAATCGCGGAGACTGTTCTCCGAAGGCTCTCCATCGTTCAGCCGGAGATAAAAACAGCCGACTGGGCCCTGTACGCACAGGTGCCCATGAAGGACTCCCGAAAGGGACTCCTCATGGTTGTTGGAATCCCGGACAAGGACAGGGAGTATATATCGGGAAAGGGAGGATGGCTCTACTTGGAGCTCAATAGGATTAGCGTGAGCTTTTCCAAAGGGCCCAAGGAACCAGGACCACAGGCTCCCAAGTAGCGGTTCCTTGTCAGCGTGAGTGTTATACTTGTTCTGTATTGTGTTGTGTTGTCTTGGGGTTGACCTGGAGATGTAGCATGGAAACATGATGGGTCTTCAGGTCACACAAATCAACATGCAGCATAGTAAGGCGGCTAGCTCTCTAATAGCTAGACGCTGTAACGAAAGCTGCAACAAACCCCCCGGAGGCAGCAATGTCTCCGGTTTTGCACCTGCTCTACCCATATTTCTAATACAAGAACCATGGGTGGCAGGAGGACGAATCCGCGGTATAGGGACCAACTCTCAAATGGATCTCTTGGCAGCGGATTGTGAAAAACCCAGAACCTGTGTTTGGCTCCCAAGGACTCTTAACGGGCTCTTGGTACAGGAATTCTGCGACCGAGACTTAACCGTAGTACGAGTAAGTACAACGGTGATGGGGAGTAGACGAGAAGCTCTTCTGGGACCGGCCTATCTCCCCTACGAAGATCGAATTCCGTCAGCAAACCTCACAAGACTGATGGAATATGTTAAAAAACACAACCTAAATCTGATCTTAGGTTGTGATGCAAACGCTCACCACGATTGCTGGGGGAGCTCGGACACCAACTCGAGAGGCGAAAGCCTACTAGAGTTCATAGCCAGCTCCGGGCTCACCATAGCGAACCGTGGGGCGGAACCAACTTTCGTCACATCCAGGAGGCAGGCAGTCATAGACATAACAATTGTCTCTGACGCAGTCACTCACTGGGTTAAAGACTGGAAAGTTTCGAAAGAAGTGACGCTATCTGATCACAGGTACATCACTTTCAACATCGAGGCTAATCCAATAGGTGGGCAAAAATGGTTGAGAAACCCCAGGAACACAAATTGGGCGGCCTTTAGACAAGACGTGCAATGCAAATTACAGCAACCAGAGAAAATCCGAGAACCTGAGCAGCTCGAAGAAGCTGTCGGGAACTTAGTCGAGGTATTGAGGGCCTCTTTTGAGGCCCACTGCCCACTAAAAAGGACTACACTGGGAAACACCCCATGGTGGACACCAAGACTAGCCAGGCTTAAGAAAAACGCTAATAAGGCGTTCAACCGGGCCTGTAAAGCTCGAAGTGAAATCACCTGGGAGGCGTACAAGCAATCCAAAAGAGACTATCACAAGGCTCTTGCGGAGGCGAAAAGGAACTCATGGAAGAAATTCTGTGAAGAAATAAACTCATGCCGGGAGACTGCCAGAGTTAAGAAGATCCTCACAAGGGGACCGAGCAATAACCCCGGGCTCCTTAAGGACGAAAACGGGAAATTCACCACCACAAGTGAAGAGACGCTAAACCTCTTGCTTAAAACGCACTTCCCCGGTAGCATAACTCCCTCCGGAGGAAACACCGTTCATCCGAACGTACCGTCTCAAACGGATTGGAATCAAGCCGCCGAGGTGGTGACTGTAGAGAGGCTCCAATGGGCAATTGGAACTTTCGACAGCTACAAAGCACCTGGCGAGGATGGAATTTATCCCGTCCTGCTGAAGGAAGGAATGGCTTCCATCACCAACCATCTGTGCAATATATACAGGGCCAGTTTGGCCCTAAAATATATACCAGAATTATGGAGGAGGGTAAGGGTGGTATTCATACCAAAGATTGGGAGAACCACTTACCAGATAGCGAAAAGCTATCGACCCATAAGCCTCACATCTTTCGTGCTGAAAACACTGGAACGACTGGTGGACGTCCACGTGAAAAACACAGCACTAATAGAGAGGCCCTTGCATCCGGGACAGCATGCCTATAGAAAGGGAAAGTCTACGGAGACGGCTCTGCATGAGCTCGTTCACGGGATCGAGCGGGGCCTTAACGACGGACTCTTCTCTTTGGGAGCTTTCCTAGACATAGAAGGTGCCTTTGACAACTCCCCATTTGGTGGAATGACATCTGCAGCAGAGAGACATGGGATAAGCGGCACGATAACGGGCTGGCTGACCGCTCTCCTCGCTGAACGAAAAATAACAGCGTCACTGGGGGACACCAGTATAACAGTAGCCCCAACAAAAGGGTGCCCACAAGGAGGCGTACTTTCCCCTCTCCTGTGGTGTTTACAAATGAACTCATTAGTGACAGAACTTAACCAACAAGGCTTTCTTGCCATCGGCTATGCCGATGACCTGGTCATATTATGCAAAGGCAAGTTTGCCGGCACAGTGTGTGACAGGATGAAAGAAGGACTTAAAATCACGCACCAATGGTGTAGAGGAAATGGGCTGGCGGTAAACCCAGCCAAGACAGAACTCACCATGTTCACCAGGAAGCGAGTGTGGGATGCATACACGCTACCTACTTTAGATGGCGTGGAGCTCCAACTCTCAAAAAAAGTCAAGTACCTGGACGTAACCCTAGACACGAAACTTACCTGGAAAGAGCATGTTGATGAAAAAACAAGAAAAGCCAAAAACATTTTCTGGGCATGTAGAGGCTCCATGGGTAAAACCTGGGGACTCTCACCTCGAAATGTGATATGGCTATACAAAGCCTGCATAAGACCGGTCATACACTATGGAAGCATAGTGTGGTGGAAACGGTCAGACCTAGATACTACAAAAAGTCAGCTAGTGTTGTGACTCCAAGACACCGTGCTTTGCCGTGTATTGGCGGAAGAGTGTCTGGGTATTCGCAAAAAATATATTAAACGCTAATTAGATTAATTTAGATGTTTTATTATAGACTGTTTCCCTCCGACTGACGTTCGCCTCTCAACCTAGCCGTTTTCTTCGGTACACTTTTCCAACTTATCGCACACGCAAGTACTTTTTCTTTGATCGATGTATCGATCAGCAATTTCTCTCAATAACCTTTGGCTACTATGAGGTATGCATTTCTCGTAGTGCATGGCGGTTCAATGTCCGTAAACATGTAATGTACATGTTTATTTGTGCGTTGAAGTGCTTTTTGCACTTCATAGAAATTGGGTGCAGCGCGTGCAGTTGCGGGGTCACAACATCCCATCCCCCTTAAAAAATGCTTGCTCAGAAACGGTTTACCGATGTGCGGTCCAGGTTGAAAGAAAAACGAGTCGGTTTACATATGTTAGCTGTTACATTCATTTTGTTTACCCTTTCTTATTCTATTCATATGCGTATGTGTAAACTAGATATAATCTTTACTGTTTTACATTTCTTTTATTTTCCCTTTCTTACATAAAATAGTCTAATAAGTAAAAAATTTTCGATCATTATTGGTATAAAGATACTTAAAAATATTTTTATAAAATGAATTTTTTTTTCTATTTTTTTTTTTTAATATTAAAGGAATACATACATATATTGTTACAAAGTATAGTGTATTTAGTATATTTTTTTTTTCATAATTATTTCAAGTTTTCCCACTTTCATTTCCCTTTCGTGTAGATAGATATTGCGTTGTTTTACTGAGAACTAGTATATGTTATGTTATTTAGCTGCGTTACTTACAACTTAGTACGAATACTGGCGTGTCAGTATCCGTTGAGTCGTTCGTATTCCGTGAGGTATTTTCTACCAAAGGTCCAGAATTTGAATTCGATGATGGGGGCTTTCGGTCTTTACATTTTGCGTAAAAGAATACCGCTAATATAGGGAGCAGTATTGCATAAATGGCAATGTAATGATGAGTATCGTGCACATTTAAAGGCATTAGTTCTCTTGATTCCTCATTTTTAATGTTTTTTATATTTTCAGAGACTCTTGCTAACCCTTCTTTGCTAGAGAACTTTACAAAACCTATTTTGCTAGGGCAGTTTGGGATTGGTTGCGACATGTTAACCAGAGTTGCGGAGATATTTAGAGGTGGTATATATGAATTATATATTGCGGTTGTCTTGTCGTTATAGGCTCGGATAGTCAGGTCCGGTGTCTTAAGGTAACATTTTGCGAAAATTTCTATTATCATTGTTCCTTGAAGTCTATGCGTTATAGTAGTGTTCGGACAAGTTTCGTCTACCCTATAATCCTTGAGCGACGAGAATAACCACTTATTAGGTTGCGTTAATTGAATCCAAATCGTTGAGAGGTTGGTTTGCCTGATTTCGCATTCTCCGGGGAATGCGTCACTATCGCGTAACAATTGAATTTCGCATTGTGGGGAGTTAGAATTTACGTTATATAGTGGGTGTGTCATCGGGCACAGGAAATGGTGATCTAAATTCCTGCAAATTGTTAGTTCCTCTGAGCTCAGGCTGTAATAGTATTGCTTATCGTCCTCTACTAACAGATATTCGTGATTTGGTTGTATAAATACTAAGTTTCTGTGGAACTGGGTCGGTAATGGGATGACCTTATAAAGGTTGAAATTTCCATTGGATGTTAGAGGAATTTTTAGTTCGTATATTACCTTTTGCTTTTGGACCATAGCGCTTGTAGTCATTATTTGGTAAAGCTTGAGAACATCATCTCTGTTTATTATGAGGGGAAGTTTCATGCCATCAGGAGTTTCCTGTTTGATCGTGACAAGCACCTTTCTTAACTGCTCAGGTGTTACTACGCTCGGATGGGGTTTACCATGCTTTGCATCAGTAAGCATGCCTAAAATATCGTTGAGGGTATTTTCGTATCTAATTATGATTAATGTGACCAGGGAGGTAAGTAATTCGATTTCCACGAGTGAATTTTGATCACGAGTTGAGTTAGAGACCTTATTTACTATTTGACCAAGAGTTTCTAACTTAGCGCTAATTGTGGAGAACTGATTTTCAATAGTCTCTTCTGACCTATTAAATATATTTGCCGTCGTTTCCAAGATAACGGTCTGGTTTCTAACCAGTGCTAGTAGGTGGTTTTCACTCAACCTTAACTTTTCTATCTGTCTATCGTAGAAGACTGCGTCGTCTTCATTCAAAGTACCAAAAAGAGATTTACTTACAGTACCTATGGCATTTATCAACCCACGTTTACTTCGACGGTTGCCATTCATTAGTAGATCGTACTTATTCATAGTATCGCCTAATAGGTGATTCATTTCTGCAACTGTGCCATTACATATTATTTTCAGATTACTACTACTGTTCAATTGATTACACAACTTATTGATTTCGATAACATAGTGTTCGGCGTGTTGGAGCGCTATCTTTAAATTTCCAAGGTCATAATAAACCACAAGTTTCCATTCGCTGGAGTATAGTTCCGCTTTCCCAATCTCCTCGAAATAAATGCCCGGGCCTTTGGGAATGGAAGTAAATTTAGACGACCCAAGTATGCAGGTTACAAGTCCAAGGAAAGTCAACAATAGATCCATCACCTGAAAATTAGTTTTAAAATGGGCTGAGTACTGTATAACAGAATTTTGCAGTGCCATTAGCAGTGCTTTATTCATGAAAAATTTTGAGGTTGTTGTTGTGTAAAACTTTTAATTTGTTGCCAATTTTAACCACGGTATTCTCACTAGATAGTACTTTTATTATCTCATAAGGGCCTTTCCAAAGAGAGCAGAGTTTATTATTTCTAGTTTGGTTTTTGATTAGAACCTTATCTCCTACATTAAATTGCTTTGGAACTGCTGCTTTATCGTAATATCTTTTGGAGACCTCCTTTTTTCTGTTCAATCTGTCGTTAGCCGTCTGATAGCCATACTGTAAACGCACCCGTAGTTCATTTACGTAGTCATCATAATTATAAGAAATTTTCGGCTTTTGCTCGAGGATACTAGGAACACTAGCTGGGAAACCGTATAACACTTCGTATGGTGTGAGACCAGTACTACTATGCGGTGTAGTGTTATATACGAACATAGCATAAGGGATCCATGTGTCCCATGTGAGAGGGTCATTATTTACATAATGACGAAGATACTCCGCTAGCGTTTTATGGCTGCGCTCTGAAGCTCCGTTAGTTTGAGGGTGATACGGGGTAGTTTTAAGTTTCTTTATTTTTAGTAGTTTACATACTTCCGTAAATACTTTACCCAAGAAATTCGCGCCTTGATCGGTTAGTAAAGAAAGAGGCATACCATGTCGGCAGATAATGTTTTCTACGAAAGTTCTTGCTATTGATGGTGCTTCAGCGTTGGGTAACGCGTATGCTTCTGAAAATTTGGTCAGGTCATCCTGAAACGTTAGTATGTATTTTCGATCGTTGTAACTGGTTGGGAATGGTCCGACTATGTCTAGAGCGATACGCTCAAATGGTTTGCTACTAGTTGTTGTTATTTTCATTGGTACCGGGGGAAGTTTTCCGTTCTTGTTCAATTGGCAAGATGCACACTTACGGATGTAGGTTTTGATGTTTTGAGTCATTGTAGGCCAATAATATCTCGCTTTGATTCTTTTCAAGGTTCGTGATACACCTTGATGGCCTCCAAAAGGGGAGTCGTGATATTCAAATATTGCTTTATTGATGTCGTCAGGATCGTTCAAGAAGGTTCTACTGTCTATGTATAAATATATATTTATACCTTGGTTAATGAAGACTTCCTCCATTAAAGCTTTAAATTCGTTTTTTGTTTTATTGTCAAAGTTCGGTAACGAGAAACCCACCGAGTTCATTTTACCTTTAGTACAAATGCCACGTACATTTTCTAAACATGACTTTACTGTCTTTTGGTCCTTTAAGCTTCTGAGTGGTATCGGCAAAGTTACAATATAGAGTAAACTGGCGTCCCTTTGAGATTCAGCTATCATTTGCCCTACTTCTGGTTTTTTAAAGTCGGGTATCCGTTTACCGAGTATAGTTTCCTCTACAGATTCTATCAGTGGTAATATAATAACTTTGAGTAATTCTTTTCCACCGGAATATATTGATTCGTTTTTTTCCTGCAGATTTAGGCTCCATTTATTTTTGACGTTTTCCTGTTGTTGCAGATAATCTTTTGGTTCAGATTTCTCTTGTTCCATATTCCTTTTCTGGTTACGTGTAGTGACTAAAACCTTGGTTTCATTTTGCAGTTCAATGTTACTGCAATCAAAACTGATACGACTTAGAGCGTCTGCATTAGTGTTACGTTTACCTGACTTATAAACGATTTTGTATTCGTATTCGTCCAGGAGGATTCTCCATCGCGCTAATCTCGACGTAGGATCCTTGAGGTTTACGAGCCATTGCAATGGTCTGTGGTCTGTGCATATGGTGAATTTTTTTCCATATATATATGGGCGAAATTGTTTTATGGCGAAAACAATCGCTAGTAGCTCTTTCTCTGTTGTGTTATAACGTGTTTCAGCATCGTTTAGTGTTCGACTTGCGAAACAAATAGGCTTGTCTTGTCCTATAGTACCTTGTGAGAGTATTGCGCCTAACGCAACGTCACTTGCATCAGTCGTAACTACGAATTCTTCATTAAAATTTGGATAAGCTAAAATCGGAGGATTTATGATCTTGTTTTTTAAGGTGATAAATGCTTCATCACAGAAAGCATCCCACTTGAACTCTACATCCTTTTTTAACAGATTGGTTAAAGGCTTAGCTGTTTCTGCGAAATCAGGAATAAATCTGCGATAATAACCTACTAAACCCAGGAAGCATTTAATATCTTTTGCCTTTTTTGGCACTGGGTATGTTTTTACAGATTTAGTTTTAGCTGCGTCGGGTCTGATTCCCGTTTGATTGATAATATGCCCCAAGTAAACTAATTCTCGTTTTACAAAGTGGCACTTTTCAGTTTGGAGTTTAAGATTATGTTGCCTCAACCTGTTAAGGATCTTAGTTAACTTCGCATTGTGGTCGGCTAGATCGTATCCATATATCACTATGTCATCAACATATACAAAACATTCAAGCCCCTGTAAACCCATTAGAACATTGTTCATCAGACGTTGAAACGTTGCGGGTGCATTTTTTAAACCAAATGGCATTCGATTATATTCGTAATGTCCAAATGGTGTGCTAAAGGCGGTTTGTTCCTTATCTATTTCCTCTACTTGAATCTGGTGAAATCCTTTAGCTAGATCAAGTGTACTAAAATATTTAACTTTGCCCAATTGGTCTAATATATCTGTAATATTAGGCAATGGGTATGCATCTCCGACTGTAATTTCATTCAGTTTCCGAAAATCTACTACTACTCTCCATTTTTTGTCACCGGTTGGATCCGTCTTCTTTGGAACCAGTAGAAGGGGAGAATTCCAAGGACTGAAACTAGGACGTATTATTTTGTCTTCAAGCATTTCGTTCACTTGCTTATGAATTTCCTCCTTTTGGCTCTCCGGTAGTCGGTATGGCTTCACAAATATTGGCTGTTTGTACTGTTCTGTTATTATTCTATGCTCTATAGCGTTGGTTGATGTAAGACGATCTCCTTCTAAATAGAAGACATCATTGTACTCTCTACAAATTTGCCGTATACTTTTATTTTCTTCGCGATTGCAATGACTTAAGTCGAGTTTAGACTCCAATTTTGCTAGTCTACGTTTAATATGGCTAGTGAATTGTCCAGGTTGAATTATGTCGAATTTGTTAAGTTCGCTCCACTCCAGGTTTATGTCCTCGAGATTTACTTCCTTTGGTTCTTCCAGAGTGTTCATTACCAACACGTTAATTTCTTCATTTTTTCGCCGTGCTAATGATTCAGCTAGATAAATGCCTGGGCTAATTTGTTTTTTATGTACTACCACGTCTTTGGAATTTGTAAAAGGGATCGCAATCAATTGCTTGCTGCGAGGTTTCAAAGTGACGATACTTTGTTCGTGAGCAGGGGTTCCAGGTATTAACACCTTATTTGGGATATACTGATCACGATTTTTATTACCATCTGTTCCTTTCATCAGACCCTTGTAATCTCTTCGTGTATCAACTCCAGTTTTCTGGCAAAGTTTATCTTCGCTCTGACCATCTCCATTTCTTGTCCGTTTGGGACTTTTACCTAAACGTTCGACCTTGTTTGATTGTAATGCACCATTTTCGAAGTTTACTAGCTTTAATTCTAATTGCGAGTCGCAATAATTTATGCTGCACCTATATTTTGTTAGAAAGTCATTCCCGATAATGCCGTCATAGGTCAAGTTTACATTTCCCGAAAGTATGTGAAACGGATGTCTCAAAGTGATTAATTTATCTGGAGATTGAAATTCTAATGTTCCTTCAATTTTACCAGATGTTCGCACGGAACCTCCTGCTATTGTGGAGATTGTGCAACGTGTAGATTCTTCACTACATGTAACGTGGTTAGTTAAACTTATATTTTCTATAATTTTGCTTTTCAGAAGACTAATATCCGCACCTGTATCGATCAGCAAGGTGAGGTAGTGTTTGTTCGAAGGGTGAAGTTTGATTCGTATTGCCGGTTTTTTGAACTCCGAACAAAATGATACGGATAATTTAAGGTTCAGTTTTTGTAATTGTGAACATCGGCTGTTACTAATGTTCGAGACGGTTTGCCGACTTCGACCTCTCGAACATGTTCGTTTCCCGTACCCATTTCGTAGAGGTTAACAAAATTTTGGATAGGGTCACACTGTCCTACTGTCGAGTGTCGTATTTCATGGGTTGGATCTCGAGAAGAAGACCCGAGGTCACGTCCTCCTTTAAAGGGATTACGAACTCCCGCTCGATTGGGATCCCGCTCAAACTGAAATTTCACTTGTGGTTGATCACAATTCGCTCGTGGGCGAGGTAAAACGCGTTTTTTTAAATATCTACATTCGTCTTGGGAATGGTTGGGCTTGTTACAATACCCGCAAGTTAAGAGTCGTACCTCTTGTTTTATCTGTTTTGGCACAAAATTTGGGAAACCGGTGTTACGATAGCACGTTTCACTGTTATGTCCTGTCTTACCACATGTTTGGCAGATAGGTTTCGAATTGTGGAGGGTTTTGTGAGAAGCTCTAGGTGCTAATAATTGTGAGGTGTGCTCGAGGCGAGCCGCGTGATTTTCCGCATAAGCCACTGCTCTTTTTAGGTCAGTTTCGGCATGTGCTTTGATTATCAGCTTAAGATTTTCGTTCCTCACACCGTCTTCGAATACTTGGATTCCAAGTTTATTGTTTTCTTCAGCGAGAAAATTCCGCACTGTTTCATCGCTGGTGCTGGCAAAAGTAGCTGAGTTAAGGGAGTACAATAAATGGCTAACACGATCACCAAATTCTTTTACTGACTCGTTGGGTCGTTGCTTTGCAGCTAACAATTCGTTTTGAGTAGAGGAACGCGATTTTTCCTCCTTGAAGGCTTTCTCTAATTCCCGTACAAGATCATTCCACTTGGTAAAGGATCTGAACTGAATTAGTTCGAATGCAGGCCCTTGTAGTCTGGTTTTGACTAGCTCCAGGAAAACCTTTTGTTCCGCTTCTGTTTTCGCGGATAAAAACAGGATGTTTCCGCAAGCAATGAATTTGTTCAGGTCTTCGGGGTTGCCACTGAACACCGGCACGATATTGAAAACATCGTTAATGCTCACTTTGAATTCCATCGGACGGCGTTGTAATGGACCGCGCTCGTTCTGGAATGGTAGAACCTCAAAGAGCTCTACAATCGACCGATACTTTCGCGTGAGAATGTTGGTCTCGTAAATTTTCCCGCACTAAATTGAACACAACTATATAACAATAACTTACACGAGAGGGATAATTAATAAAACGAAATGACACGAAAGGGGAATGAATTACACTTTTTCTTAGATTAAAAATAAGGTGCTTAATTAGGATAAAAATACTTCTTCGCTTACGCTTGGTCCCGTTTGTTCGCTGTTGTAGACTTCTTTTTCGCGTATTCGACTTTTCCTGCTGCTATTCCTGCTGCTATTTCCGTTTTCGCTTCGTTTGTGTGCGAAGATATTCCCGTCTTGCTGAGGGCTTTGCGAGGGACGAAATCTAGCTTCCGCTGCTTTGCCGCTTTGCTGCTTTGCTGCTTTGCTGCTTTGCTGCTTTGCCGCTTTGCTGCTTTGCCCGGCGAGCTTCACGCCCTAAAGTTGAGGAATCCGGGTCTTTTATTTACACTGCTCACTGTTTGCCAAATACCTACGCTCTAAAGCTGGCAAGGTCTTACAGTCGTGGGGCTTCTAACACTTCTGTTCTAAACTTTTGTTTGTTTCAACTTTTTTTTTTTTAGGGAATTATCCCACCGCTGCCACCAAAATGTTGTGACTCCAAGACACCGTGCTTTGCCGTGTATTGGCGGAAGAGTGTCTGGGTATTCGCAAAAAATATATTAAACGCTAATTAGATTAATTTAGATGTTTTATTATAGACTGTTTCCCTCCGACTGACGTTCGCCTCTCAACCTAGCCGTTTTCTTCGGTACACTTTTCCAACTTATCGCACACGCAAGTACTTTTTCTTTGATCGATGTATCGATCAGCAATTTCTCTCAATAACCTTTGGCTATTATGAGGTATGCATTTCTCGTAGTGCATGGCGGTTCAATGTCCGTAAACATGTAATGTACATGTTTATTTGTGCGTTGAAGTGCTTTTTGCACTTCATAGAAATTGGGTGCAGCGCGTGCAGTTGCGGGGTCACAACATCGCTCGGTGCAGCGACTAGCACTAGTGAGTGCTACTGGAGCGGTGCGAACCACTCCCACGGAAGCACTCAACGTGATCATGGACATGCTGCCACTGGACGTATCAGTGAAGCAACATGCCGCAAAGACGATGCCACGCCTAAGGAGAACCGGGATGGTGAAAGACGGTGGCTGGACTGAGGGACACCTCAAACTTTTAAAGAGTTTAAAAGTGGACTCACTCTTTGATCTGCCCAACGACTACATAATCCCAAGGCTCTTCTTTGGAAAAAATTTCACAACGAGTTTGACTGATAGGAATGATTGGACTAAGTTCGGTCACCTTTCTCACAGGCCCGCTGATATCATAGTGTACACAGACGGATCAGTGATGAGCGTCGGGGCTGGGGCGGGAATATATATACGCCCTGGACCACATGAGGCTCAAATATCGATACCTCTGGGTACAAAAACAACCATCTTTCAAGCTGAAGTCCACGCCATAGCCAAAACCGCGGACCTCTTACAAGACAGAAGAATACAAAACAAACAGATAAAAATCTGTTCAGACAGTCAGGCCGCTATCAAGGCCCTGGGCTCCCACAATGTGAAAACGTCAATTGTGGAGTGTGCCCAGAACAGCCTCAAAAAGCTGAGCCAGAGAAACAGGGTCTCAGTTACCTGGGTCCCAGCACATGTGGACATTATAGGTAATGAAGAGGCAGACAAACTGGCTAAGAAGGGAGCAGAGATCACACCGGTTGGTCCTGAGCCTGTTCTGCCAACGAACATAAATCTAATCTCAAAAAAGATCAATGAGACACTCAGGGAAGAACATCGAAGACGATGGCTCAACCTACCAACATGCAGACAGACAAAGCACTTTCTGCCAAACCTACGACCTGAAGTCGCAAAATACTGTCTAGAACTAAATAGAGTCAGACTGAAAAAAATCACAGAAGTGATTACAGGCCACGGACGCCTGAGAAGTCACCAAGCTCTTCTGCAAATAGTGGACGATGCATGGTGCACTAGATGTGAGGAGGACGAGGAAACAGCGGCACATTATGTGGGCTACTGTCCCGTATTCTCCAGACACAGATATAGAGCCCTTGGCATGCCTCAAATAGGAGACAAGGAGTTCCATACCTTAGCCTTGGACGACCTGATGAGGTTCATCATCTCATCCGGAAGATTCAAGATATAAGCATTAACTCCAGAAAGGAAAAATATGAGGATAGTACAATCGACCAGCAGGTCGCAGTGCTAGGGCTGCAATGCCCACCTCCATGTCACGACGACGACGACGACGACGAAGCAATCACAAGCTTCTAAACGTGATGTGCAGAAGAAGAAGAGAAAAGCAACGAAAACTTCATCTAGTATCATCTCCAGCTCCAACGAAACCAAGACAAAAACACTCCCCAAGTCTAGTGTGCCGTGCGATGAAGATGTTCTTTTGAATTATACGTACTATCTAGATGGATGCCATAATCGCAGGATAACACTAGGATTTGACCCACGAACATTTCAAGCAAAGGCTATCTTTCACTATCACGGACGGTTCCCGCTAGCAGTTGACCACAGCCAATGGAATACGTTGTACAAACACCTAAACGATTTAAAAAGCACAGCAGGCGTTCAGTTCCCAGAGAACCAATTAGGATCTTTGAAACGTTACCAGATACCTGTAGGCGTTGGTAGCATAACATTAAAACATGCAGAACTATTCAAGCTGTTTGAGATGATGGAGTTCTTCAATATGGTTATGCACCAAAACAACCTGGCTTCGGAATGTGTTAAGGAATATTACGAACTGTACTGTAACAGGTGCAAAGAGAAAGATTTGTTGAAGCTTAGTCATGAGGACTTTTTCATTCCATCTCGAATATATTATATAAATATTAACTATTCAAGACTTTTTTATGAATTTCCAATTTTATGCAGTTGTAATGTTATTTTTGACGTTTTGAAATAAAACAACAACACAATTATACATTGCAAAATAAAACATATTTTATTCTCACACTAGTAATACACATTATTCATTAAATAATACATATAAAGGTTGATACAATTTTGAGCGGCACATCTTAGTGTAGGCAGTGGGTCGTGAATTCTACAGGTTGTCTTTAAATTCTTGTGCTCCCTCAGTTTTGGTATTTCTAGCTGTATTACGTTAGCATTTGGTAAATATTTTTTAAAAAACTTTCCTTAATAGCGCCTTTCACGTATATAGTCGTTTTGTTGAACTCTGTCAAAATTTCTGGAAGTCGATTATAATCCACATCACCATCACACCATCGTAAGCCATTAATATTAGTCACATCAAAATCATTTTGACGACGCGCTTTCGGGTGTAACTCCTGATAAGGATATGGTGGAGCAAAATGATGAACCATAGGTAAAGTTGATTGAAAAGGTAAAACAGCTAGTTCTTTTACAAAATATTGACCGTTTCCCCACACACAAACTGGAAGTCTATAATACCTTGTGCCATGTCTCACTGTTACACGGTTTGCAACGAAATGAAAGAAATGTTTAGAGTAGTGGTGCTTATATTTTATTCTGACAAAAAATTTGATTACGCCATAAGTGTAACGAGTAATTACTTAATTTCATAACAAAGCAAAAATAACTTAGCTACTTACTTATTTCATATGAATACATAAGATATAAGTTCAGAGATATAAAATTCATTACAATAATAAGTGTATTAATATTTATTCTCTATACAAAACTGTAAGTGTTACCATGGCTGTCTGATCTACACCTTTTGAAGCCATAAGGGTGAGAGAAATATTCATCCGTCACAACTCTTTTGTCAAAAGTGAATCTCAAGTGTTTTTTTTTCGGGTTCTGCTACAACAACCCCTGGACGTTTTTGCTTGATTTTACACTCTGTTGTCACACGTACGCCTTCAGTTGAATCTTCATCCAAAACTAAAGATTTTAGGCATTCAAAATTTACAACTTTCAAGTTTTCCAAGTTAAGAGTTACTCCTTTACATTTAATCACATGTTCAGGACCATGTTCAGTTTCAATTTTTAACCCATATGTCTTAGGACCTGTACTCACATATTCCGATATATAAGCATCAGAACCATAACATGCCACCTCATTGGTCAAATCACCCAGGAAATCAGAGATTGGAAAATTCATGGGTTTGTCTTTACTATCCACAAATATGACACGAATATGGCCCCATTTACGATACGATCGAATCAGTATGAATGGATATTACCATTAAAATTTCACACTTCTTTTCACCCTTCGTTCGCACAAATAAGTACAGCAATACGGCGTATTGAAATCAAAGGGTGCATATTACATTAAGCTAAATTTTATACAGAGCCACAGAAAATGTACGTGCAAGGATTTAACCTGTACCCATCATTCGTTGTCTTAAACAGCTGCTTCATACATTCGCTTGAAGGAAAACTTGAATTAACATGCTCCGTAGGGCCCCTTGTGCGAATTCAACAAGAATTTCAATCATGAAGGTGCATTTACGTTTTTCCGTCCGGTTTTCTGCGCGCCTGTTTCACCATTTTACAAAAATTGACTTTAGCGGCCAGTTATGCACACAACATCTCCCAGCACATGACACATCTCACAAACTACAGCAAAAACATCTGACCCTATTTCTACCACCTATGACCACCTGACGCACCCAACCGCAACACCCCGATCCTCTATAGCCTTCCATCAACGTTCAAAATCATCGCCAACCACCTGATCTGCTATTGCCTTCTACCAGTGCCGCCAATCAACACCACACCCTTCCACGGCCTGACGCAACCAACCAACCAAAACACCCTTTGCCAACACTGCAAATCACAGCCCTAACCCAGACCCTCCATAGCCTTCTACCAACCACGCTCGGCAACCCCTCACAACACAACACAAATCACCACCACACACCTGAACAAACCTTTACACCCTTCTACAAACACAAATCACCACACACCAACTGACAACCCCAACCAACCAACCGCAACACCTCTCTTACAAACAACAAATCAACAAAACACATGTGATACAAAACCACAAACTCAGCACCCGTTCCTCCGTACACCCAAGACCAAAACACTCTGATTCACCCTATCCCAGCCATACAAACGTGTTAACCCAAGCCACGCGCTACTCTGATTGAAAAAGATTGAAAATGCCGTTCCCACCCATATAAAAACCGGTTCTGAGGTACGTCACTTACTACTGATCTGAATAAATCCACCGAGAATTGGGATGAAATTTGCATATTCAACATGGTGCACCACCTTGACGACTACATGAACCCTCTTGGGCTTACCTACGATAAATTTCGCCGATAAATCACATTAGGACACTCGTGAATCTGTCTCTACCAAAGCGAATCAAGGAACAGACTATCGGGTCATCACATGTAACTGAACAGTCGACCTCTGGTAGAAGGTAAATATGCGATTGCTGTAATTAAGGTCACCTCAAAGTGAGCTATGATAGATTCGACAAGCTCGTACCAACTCAACGCCAGCAGCTCGTGCAGGGGAAGAAATTGTGCATGAATTGTTTTCAAAGGCATCAGACCGACAAGTGCATCAGCACCAAGATTTGCATTGCTTACGGTGAAGCTCATCACTCATTGCTTGACAATACAATGCACAATTCAGGGGTGTCTTTTTCAACTCGATTTGCACAATTTCACCCATCAAATTCAGAACAATCATCATCACAATCTACTACTGCTAGAGAATCAACTACATATTTCGCAAACATTATGAGAATATGCAGTCCAGTCCAATCGACTGAGAATCGCCCTGAAAACTGATTATGGTTCTGACGAGGTGACTGACGAGATGACCTCAGCACAAGATGCTTCGGCTTCAGGGGAGTGGAGGGTCTCGTCTAAGCCTTCGGAAGATTAATTTTGTCATCAGTACAGTCTGCAAAAACAGTCGAGCAATCATGACACCTGCATGACCAACAATCTATAAAGACAATTGACAAGCCATGATGCTTGAATGGCTAACAGTCTTCAACGACAATCGAGTTGTGTTTTTGTTGTCATCATGTGTTACAACTTATCAAACACTAAATGAGTGTACGGTTTACCAACAACTAAACATTCATCAGTACAATCGCTTCCATTGCATTTAAAATCAGATTACTTTATATTACTAGCAACTGCTATAGTTAATTCAGGATCCGAAGTTACACTCATCTCATAATCACTTGTCAATCGTGACAATCAAAGCTCACATTATGAAGCAGTTGATGCCTGAAATTCCTAAATCCCAATGTCAGCATCCTTGTGATGACTGGCTCCATCTGAAGGACACAGACGCAATATTCTGTATGTTTCAAACAACTGACGTTCAACTTGGAGTAGATTTCGATGGCCAAATTGTCATGCTTAGCATCAAACATCTTACTGATTCAGCTCTTATTGCTCAAAAATCAATAAAAGGTTGGATATTTCTAGGTACAGTGATCATCAGTCTCAGAAAATTATAACAAGGTGCAACGCACTTCGTCCAATGCAGCAAATCAGATCATTCAACAACTGATAACAAAATTCTGGGTCCAAGAACAAGTTCCAACACTAAATCATAAGCTGTTTTTTCCACTGGAACGTCAGTGTAAGGAATTCTTCAAGACTAGTCACTCCCGACATTCATCAGTTCGTTAAATTGTTTAACTTCTGAAAATTTCATCTCCGGATACATTGATGAACTCCTACACAATAACCTTTCGATGTTTGACTCGCCAGTTTATGAGATTATCTACCAATTGTAAGTATGAGGTAAGTATGCAGCTAGGCCACATGACAAAATACAATTCGATTTTGATTTCTCGAGCTTATTTCGCTGCATATATTTGTCGGAAAATATTAAATCGAACAGTCGCTCCTCATCTTTTTTGTAGCATGTGCCATGTTTAAAGTTCGAATGTTTTAGAGTTCACCAACACATAATTTCACGTAATTGTTGAACAAAACGATTGAACAAACGTGTAATTTGAAAGTTTTCGTGAAGTTCCTGCCAACCAAGATCACATTTAACTGTTCTCTTTGATTCGCACTGGTCTTGGATATAATAACAACCCCACAGTAAAGCAGTTATGAACGCTATGAGCGCGTTATAAGAAGCTGATTTTCAGAAGTCAACTCAGAGATAGAGGGGTTGGTAACTGCATTGCATTAGAAGAAATTGCGAAAATGAATTCTTGCCAAGCCATTCCATTGAATGACATTGATATTGATATTGGTTGAGCCACAGCCTGCAGTTGAGACAAGCTCTTATGAACAATTTTCGCAGAAGAGCATTGCTACGCTTCCAATCCTGCAAGTCTAAGTGAATATATTGAAACATAAATATATAAAATATATTGCAGGTTTCGTTGTCTTCAAGATAACTAAGACTCTGCAATGCGATAAATGTCTAGCTGCAGTCCAAGGTTTTCTAACTTCTCCTTCACTTGTTTAGTACAAAAGCAGAGGAATGCTTAAAGTGCCATCAGAAAGTGTCGTAAAATCTGCAAGAAAACCGAGCAGCAAATTTGTAGATAACAGCTATGTACTGAATTCAAAATTCTATACAAGCAAACATTTTCTAAAATTTCTAATAGTGTTCAAGCCGATTTCATTTGAATACATATTTTGAAAAACATCAAAAGCATTTCATGGAAACACAACACTACAGGCACTTGTTAAAATTTATTTTTTAAACAAACTCACAGACACGAATCATTTTATAGCCATTAAAATTGTGTATTTTAGAGGCATGTCATAGGCTACTTCCATCCTTTTACTTCGTAAAAAAATCGACCATTAAAATTCAGCCGATGGAGATGGCGCCGTAATTTCGCTGAAGCCGATTTTAGGCCCGCCTGAAAGAGGAAGACAATTTGGTAAATTTTGCAATTTTTGCATAGAAATTTTCAAACTAAAATTATTTCGCGCGTTTTGCTTCTTCCCCAACTTTCACAGCGTATGCATTTGCTTTTCTCGGGAATGTGTTAGTTTCACGAACGCATACAAGTGATTTTGCCCTATTAATTTGGCAGCTACATCATTGGAGCTGAAACGCATGATCTTTCAATAGTTATTTTGCTATTGCAACAGCTATGTAGACCTTTGACACCTAAACAGATCGCCAACAGAAACGAAGAAAAAACGATAAGAAACTTGAAGCAATAGATAAATTTTCCCTTCCTACAACTCAAAAACAGATTAAGTGATTTTTACGAATGGCCGGTTTTTATTGTAAATTTATTAAAGACTTTTCAAAAACCGCTCGTCCAATCAAGAAAGATATGAAAGTCAAAGCAATGGACCCAGAATATAATGAGGCATTTGAAAAATTGAAACTTTACAAATAAAATTCCCCTTTTCTTCAATATCCGAATTTCACGAAACCATTCACTATAACAACAGACGCTTCAAACTTTGCTACCGAAAAGATCTTATCACAAAAGCGAAAACCAATCTGTTTTGCATCTAGAACATTGAACGAATCGAAAACATGATTTTCGACCATAAAGAAATTCCTTTTCTTATGATTGCGATTTGCACTTAAATATTTCAGACAATATATTTTCGGATATAAGGTCGAATTATTGACCGATCATAATCCATTCAAATATTTAGAGAAAAGTAGATAATCCACGTTTGGAAAGATGGAAGTTGAAGTTATTAGAATACGATTCTACCATAAAGCATATAAAATGCAACGAAAATTTAGTGGCTGACGCACTTTCTCGAATTAAACTTCACGTTCGTGAAAAAGAAAACTGCAACTCATTAGCAACACAGCACACAGCTGCAGAAGATAATAAATATTATAAATCGATCTCAGAAAATCTCCTCAATCATTATAACGTTCAACTCATCATGAAAATAGGCAAGACCAAAAATACAGTTCGAAAAAAAATTTAAGCTTAAGAAAAGGTTTATATTTACTTTCTCTTCGTTTAAGGGATAAGTGGCAAAATATATATTAAATAACTATATGCCAAACGCTGGTACGGTAGACATAAAGTTACCTGATAAACAAAAACTCTTGATTTTGCAAAAGGAATATAGTACATGGAAATTGTCCCATTGCAAAGTTACGTTAGTACATGCAGAAAAATTACGTCATGACTGTTCATATAGTGAAATTTAAGAAAGCATTGCCAAAACACAGAAGCGAAACAATCATCTAGGCATAAACAAAACTTATTATGAACTTCATAACAAATATTATTTCCCTCGTTTAAATGAATTAGTCGAAAATTATATTAATTCATGCGACATACGCCAACAAGCTAAATTTGATAGAAAACCACCTAAAGAACCCTTCAAGCAAACAATATTAACCTAAATCTATAAGTGAAATTTACCATATTGATATATGACAGAGATAAAAATAGTCCATATATCACATGGATCCAATTTTTTTTTAAATTTTTAGCAATACTGCCGTTAAAGGATAGACAATGAGACTCAAAGAAATATATTTAATAAAAAAGGTAAACTTAAACTTCTAATCACAGATAATGAAAGTGGAATACATTCTGAAAATACTAAAGACTGTGTAATGTACTTAAATCTATATATATATATATATATATATATATATATATATATATATATATATATATATATATATATATATATATATAATGTACCAAAACAATATGACTTCACCATCCTATGCACACGCCTAAGCTTATGCAATTCCTACGCTGTGAGTATTTACGGGAACTCAAATCAAGCATTTTAATTAAATCAACTCGTTCATAAATTAGAAGATCATATCAATCTTTTTGATTAAATTGACTGAATCAAATGACCTAATTAAATTCGAGTGCATCAATTTGATGCAATATTGATTACTCAGCAAATTCACAGCGTGGGAATGCAAGATAATCAATAATTGATAACAAAATAGGATTAGAGTAGGGATAAGATATGTTATGAAATTAGTATATAAGAAGGATGATCGAATAAAGATCAGTTTTTGTAGTTACAACCAGAAGGTCTGCTGTTTTATTTAGCAGGCTGCCTTCTAAATTCGGCAGCACTACTACAAAACCATTTGCCTGTTAAACTCGGCAACTTAGTAAAATATCGGCAGCACGGACCATGGATGGACCAGCGCTAATCTTGCGGCAACCATTGAGCTGCCTGTAGGTATCCCCGAATTCCCTTTTCCTCAGGCAATTAATTGATCTTAATCAATTAGAACCAGCAATCATTCGAAGAGGATTTCACTCTTCGAATATAGACAACGGAAGCGCTGCACGCCATCTGTCAGCGAACGTGTCCCACCTCCCGGCATCAATGTAAAAACACACCACTGGTTACAAAAAGGAAGCATTCAAGTTCACTTTACACACCCAAATCACAAAACTGGGAACTCCGATATAGAAATAGCGCATAGAACTTTAAACGAAAACTTGCGTACATTTCTAATTTATTGTCTGATTAGAAGAAGATAGAAACAAGACATTATTGAGCCCCGTGCAATAATGCGTATAATATTATGACACCACTAGACACTTAGCGCAAGGAGAAAAACCATCTGATGTATTTTTTTTAAAAATAGATATCCACCGCACATATAATAAGCTAAGTGAATATAAAAGACAAATGTTGGAAAAAGCCAATAGAAATAGGAAAACATCAGAACTTGACAATAAGTGGGTAAAAAACCCCAATCCCACGAAACTAGGCCCTCGCTTTAAAAGAGCAAAATCAAATCAACGCATTCATGCGGAAAATAAGGAAAAACTAAATCGTACCTTTCATTTCAGGGATACTCTTCCTACTTTTTCTAATAACTAACAAAGCGAACAACCTGATAAAATCATTTAAAAACAGTACTAATCAGTTGGTCGCAGCAATAAACCAAAACCAAATTGAAATAATGGAAATAACAAACTATATTCACTTTATGCAAAATCTAGCATTAGCTCAAGGGAAATTAGATTAAATTAGCGAACTTCTTTTAAACAGTAAATCTACCTCATTACACAGAAATATTCTACTGGATAACGAGATTTCAAAATATAATATAGATGACTTCACGCTAACTAACATTAAATCCGACTTTCTAATCGAACCAAATAAAGTAACTCTTTTTATCGGCATACCATTAAAAACAGAACCGATTGACGGAATGAAATTGATACCCATTCCTAATGAAAAATCGTTAAAAATATATTTAGATACACATGAATTCTTAGCACACAATATCACACCACTTGATATTAACACGCCATATCCACTTCTGGAAAGATGTAAAATATCTATTATAAACAATAATAAATAATAATAATTGTACATTCAGATAATACACTTTGCCTAATAATGAAAAAAATATCCGCAGAAACATTCGCGCTTACAAATATTAACACAACGCATATTAAGCATACGTGTAAGAATAGTGCAACTCCAATTACATTAGAAAATAACAATATTCTAATAAGGTTACATCCATGTTCAGCACATATACAACCTTTATTCAAAAATTTCATACCACAAGTAATATCGCAAAATAACAAAATAAACAAAGTTTCAATTTTGCAAGAAATACATATGAAGCACTTGGAGCAAATAAAAAATAAAACGATTGAATTGGAAAATATGCAAAGGCTTCACGAGTTAAAAGATTCATATGCACTCTTACAAATATCCATCCCCATAAGTTCAATCACTACTCTTTCGTCTAAACGGCTCTATCTGATGCTTTGGGCTGGTAGTGGTAGTAATCTGTCACCTGAATACGCAAGAGTGACATCTTGCGGAAATGGCTTTCAGACTAATGCCACTGCTGCATCCGTCTCGGTAAAACCCTGGCAGGCCTCGCGGCACGTTCGAAACTCGTCGCCACTAGTCTGGCCGTGTAGGTTCCGTTGAGTTTAGACTCCTGCTTAATTCCCGGCCCGGCTCTGAGCACATATCCTCATAAGGGAATGTGCCAACCCACACATGGCCTCCCTAGTTCGGCATAGGCAACCATGAGGTCTTAGAGAAATTCCACAACGAGTGGAGATAGTGGCTGCGAGGAGGGACCCAACTGCAATGAATTCAGAAACAGGTAAAAAGGAAGATCCACTCAGCCCGAAAGGGTAGTGGACAATGGTGACGCGTTCTTCCGGTGTGAAGAAAACCGTGATGCCCTTCTCCGAGTTGTCGTGACGTTGGTTAGTACCAGGGCACGTTAAGCTGATAGCCTGCACGGAACAACGCTCAGCGGATCAAAATAAGCAGGCTATTAGCAGACTGGGAGAAGTCTGGCCCGGAACAAAGCTAGAAGCTGTCTCCAGGGAAGACATCCCGAATCGGCCTCGATAGTAGTAAGTGACGTTCCTTCGAATCGGGTTTTGCATGGGTTGGAACCACTTTTCAATCACATCCAATCAGTGGAGGTTGGGTCTTGGTGTACGTGGTTACAAGGGGTTTTGATGGGGAATCAGTGCCATTTTGACTCTGGGGTACGGTCGCGTGGTGGCGTTGATTTGTTGTTTGTAAGAGGGGTGTTGTGGTTGGTTGGTTGGGGTTGTCAGGTGGTATGCGATGATTTGTGTTGGTTGAAGGGTGTAGAGATCTGTTCAGGTGTGTGGCGGTGAATTGTGTTGGTAAAAGGGTGTAGAGGTTTTTTCAGGTGTGTCGCTGTGTTGTGTTGTGAGGGGTTGCTGAGCGTGGTTGGTAGAAGAGTGTAGAGGTTTGTTCAGGTGTGTCGCGGTGATTTGTGTTGTTAGATTTGCATGGCGAACAGATGTGTGCATGTAGATACATTAAGAGTGTTATTTGCCAGGCGTTGATCGATTTTGTGGGCCCAGTCGGTTGGTTGCTAGGGGTGTAGGGTGTGTTAGAAAGCAGAATCTATTGAGTTTTTGTTAAATGGATTACCAGGGCGTCATGAAAGGCTGACGACAAAATATTCATGAAATGCCGTGTGCGCAAATTTTTCTTCCTACATTAATGCAGGCCACGGTGAATATCTGTAGCGTCTGTTCAAGACAACGAATGATGGGGACAGTGTAAAGCCTTGCACGCACATTTTCTGGGGCACTGTATCAAAGCTTAATGTATTACGAACCCAATGATCTTCAATACGCCGTGTTACTGTACGTTATTTGTGCCAAAAGTAAGCCTAATGATGGGTGAAAAGAAACAGGCAGCAAATTTACTCGTAATTGCCATCCATGCTGAATTCTAATACTAACCTTAATGCATTACGAAAAGTATCCAATTAACTTCATACACATGTACGTTGAGATGTGTTTAAATACCCATGATCGGACAGACGTATTGTAGTACATATAACTATGTATTAATTTTCTTAATACTGCAAGACAGTCTACCAGGAGTTCATTAATTCAGGAGGTTAAAATATATCAAGTCATTTTTGAAGGCAAACGAATGATGGTAAAGAGGACGATCAACCTGTATGAGGCCAATACGTGTTTTTATTGTAATTAAAGGTATTTCCTCAAGGTTGACCGTCAGTAGTAAGTGACGTACCACAGAAGCTGTTTTTTTATGGGTGGGAACGGCATTTTCAATCTTTTCCAATCAGAATAGCGAGTGGTTTGGGGTGCCACGTTTGTATGGCTGGAATAGGGTGAATCAGAGTGACTTGGTCTTGTGTGTACCGATGAACGGGTGCTGAGATTGTGGTTTTGTATCAGGTGTGTGACTGTGATTGTTTGGGAAGTGGTGAATCAGATTGGTTTAGTCTTGGGTGTGGTGTGGAATGGGGGTTGTGATTGGTTGTTGGTATCAGGTGTGTTGCGGTGATTGGCGGCGTTGGTAGAAGGCTATAGAGGGTCTGGGTTAGGGCTGTGATTTTTAGCGTTGGTAGAAGACTATAGAGGATCGGTGTGTTGCGGATGTTTGGTTGCGTCAGGCCGTGGTAGGGTGTGGAGGATCAGGTGTGTGGTGTTGATTGGCGGCGCTGGTAGAAGGCAATAGCAGATCAGGTGGTTGGCAATGATTTTAAACGTTGATGGAAGGCTATAGAGGATCGAGGTGTTGCGGTTGGGTGCGTCAGTTGGTCATAGGTGGTAGAAATAGGGTCAGATGTTTTTGCTGTAGTTTGTGAGATGTGTCATGTGTTGGGAGATGTTGTGTGCATAACTGGTTGGTTGTTAGGAGGCTTATAGTACGTTAAAAAGGCTGCTAAAGTCAATTTTTGTAAAATGGTGAAACAGGCGAGCAGAAAACCAGACAGAAAACCCCATACCCATACCCTGTACATTCATGTGCGAATTCATTTTGAATTTCGATCGTACCAGCAGAGGAGTGCATACAATTAACTCGCTTAAGAATCAACAGGGAGACTTACAAAAGAAACTATATTAATGTATGTATTTATGTATGTATGTATGTCCAAACTCAACTTGAATTTCGATCGTACCAGCAGAGGAGTGCATAAAATTAACTTGCTTACGATGAGCTCCTTGTAATATCGATATGTAATATCTGCAGCTATAGATGTATGTTCAAACTCAACTTGAACTTCGATCGTACTAGCGTTGTAAAATGGTGAAACAGGCATGCAGAAAACCAGGCAGAAAAACGTAAATGTACCTCCATGTACAAATTCAACTTCAATTTCGTTCGTTGGCGCTACCGAGCATGTTAATTCAAGTTTTCCTCCGAGCGAATGTATGAAGCAGCTGTTTAAGGCAACAAATAATGGCTACAGGTTATAGCCTTGCACGTACATTTTCTGTGGCTCTGTATAAAATTTAGCTTAATGTAATATGCAACCATTGATTTCAATACGCCGTATTGCTGTACTTATTTGTGCGAACGAAGGGTGAAAAGAAGTGTGAAATTTTAATGGTAATAGCCATTCATACTGATTCGAGCGTATCATCAATGGGTGCATATTAATTAACTCGCTTACGAATCAACAGACTTGCGAAAAAAGCAATATTATTGGAAAGATCTCAATATCACCTACATCTTAAACTGAAATGGATGACGTCAGGGAGGATCCTAAATGTCCGGTTGTGGAGTTGTTGTCGAATGTTACGCGTCATGAGTTGAATGCATGTGTAATAGAATGATACGAAATGGCGTAATCCACAATTAAACTGTGTGTATGCCAATTAGAAGATGCTTCATGGTTGCTTACGCTTGCTTGGTACGCTTGAGGCAAGAATCGCTGGACATGAAGAGACCTGTATATTGAACCAACTGAGGGTGAATGTAATTAGTGTCTGCGGAAAAAATGTGTTTTAAGCAGTGCATATTTAATTACTTTACACGTGTGGTGTAGGTGAAGGTTAGGACTGATGGTTGAATGCTTTTGTGTTGCGGATCGCGTATTCGTTCTGTTTATTGAAATTATCTGAGGGTGAATATAATTAGCTCGTGTGGAAACATCTGCTATTGAGTTTGCAATTACTCATCCGTATTACCCTATGTGCGCGTAGACAGTATAAAAGTGAAGGGTTGCAGTCAATTATCACGCAGAAGTTTTTGAAGTCTTTTGAAAGAAGTTGGGACACGAAAAATATGGTGAGTAATAATATTACATACATACTGGTAATGTTTCTTTTTAATCCTTTGTTCTTTTTTTCTAGAAAACTGTAGAAGTGTTGAACAATTTATGCGAGTACAGTCCGGATCAACACGTAGCACTTGTTGCTTTGGAACACGGAAAGAAATATAGGGTTAAATGTTTTCGTTTGGTCAACACGCAATATGAATCACGCCTCACCGTACACCTAACCAAAGGAACGTTTTGTTTTCTTCCACCAAGATTCTCAGAGAAAATAATGAAACAGCGTCAAATTGATTTTCGAAGGTAAAGATGACGCTAGAGGTGGATATTTCAAAATAAAATTGGTTCAGCATAACAACGATGAATTTAAATAAAGAGTCGCTTTTGCATTGCATTGTTTTATTTCTTTTTCACATTTTTCCATTTCACATCAGTGTAAGAAGAAATAAAAGACTGGTTCGAATGTAATTTATAATTTTTACTTAAATATTTCTTTCAAAACATTTCATTTCTCCATTTATAATAAACTTATTCTACCGGAGATTTTTTCCACATGGCAGCATTCACAGGTATCTGGTCCGGAATTGGCGTTGTCAGAAAACCAAGGGCAGGATTTGTAATGTGATCCGTGAATTGATGTGCCATACGGTATCGTCGAATACAGCTTTAGTGTGTTGATATCCTTTAACAGCTTCTCACGATGTTCATCCAGAAGAACAAAATCTTCACACTACATCTTTTATATCACACTACATCTTTTATATCATCCCATGAATTATTCGCTGAAGAAAATCCGAGCCATTTTACAAGAACACGATTTTTCTCTTTTTTAAAAAATTTCTCGACAAGGTAAACATCAGTGTGCTTTACCTTTGATAATTCTTACTCATAAAAACCGCCTTGAATAGTGTTTCCTTGATAATCCTCAAGGATATATGTTCGCGGTTGTGTCTTTTTTACTACCCTAATCTTGAATATCTCTGTTGACCAATTCGGGGTGTAGCCTTGTGCTTTAACTTGCTTATGCGAACATAATCACCGATTTTATATTTAGGTTTAGAAACAACCTTTACTTTCCTATGCAAAATTGCAAGTAAATGAACTTCGTTAGATGAACTGACATCTATAGGTCTCATTTTAATAGTGCGATGCTTGGTTCTATTGTACTTATCAATGAGTCTTGGTAAAATATCAATCCAACGGTAATTACCCTTCATACTGAATTCTTTCCACATAATATTTTTTAACGTTCGATTAAACTTCTCAACAATGGATGCTTTCAATGAGCTGAATATAGAGTAATGGTTTATTTCATAATATTTCATCAGCTTGCGAAATACCTCGTTAAAAAATTCCTTGCCGGCGTCTGTTTGTAGGTTTCGGGGGATGCGCCTCTGGTTAAGAATTGATTCCACAGCCTTTGCTACTACACCTGCACTTTTATTTTTAATAGGTAGAGCCCACGCATATTTATAGAATGTGTCAATTACAGTCAAAAGAAACTTTGTTCCATGATTTTCAGATGAGAAGGCAGTCATATCAACCAGATCTGCTTGCCACAAATCATCTATACCCCTAATGGTGACCCGTCAACGTGCAAATCGTCTATGAGTGGGTCTGTGGAGTTCATTGACTACTTGTCGTCTACTCATCATACTCAAAAAGATATAAATATTCTTTACACCATTATATTTACGTACAATTTCGTCAAAGATATGCTTCACTTTAAACACCCGTTCACTATGATGATTGCAGGCCCGTCTGGGTGTGTCAAAACGACTTTTATAGAAAATCTTCTTGCAAACCAGACGATGATTCAACCGCAAATAAAAAAGGTAATATGGTGTAATGCCGAACAACATGCTATACCTGTACACAAACCTATTAAGAATATAGAATTTTTAAATTCAATTCCTGAAGAATTCCAGAGTACTGCAAATGAACCGATACTAATTGTATTGGACGATATGATGTTAAATGCATTTTCAAGACAGGTGTGCGAGCTGTTTACAAAAAGCTCCCATCATCGTAATCTTTCTGTTATCTTGGTGACTCAGAATGTATTCCATCAGGGTAAATTTTGTCGTGACATTTCACTTAATTGTAAACACCTGATTTGTTTGAAGAATCCGCTAAACAGATATATCCTGAAAATAGTACGGAGCTCATGAGAATATATAAAGAAATTACTTATCAACATCATAGCTATTTGCTAATAGACCTAACACAGGATATCATGGATACATTAAGGTTCAGCACAGATATATTTAATACAAAATTTTTAACTTGTTATTGCTCCCCACATAGTTTGCAGGAAAACAATGGTGTCAAGAATGAAACAATTGAAGGACAGCAAGCATATGTTGGATGTTCTTAGAAAAGCAAGTCCGTGTTTAAGAAAGGCTATACTGAAGAGGGTGAAACCTGAAGTGATGAAGACTCTCTGTGAAATTTCATTCAACACACTGAAGGGTAGTCATAGGCCATCAGGAAGAAGTTGCACACGGTTGTGTAAATATAAAATGGGGTTTGCGTAAGCATGCCGATGCAAGAAAATCTATAACACGGCAACGTAAAGTATTAGTGCAGCAAGGTGGCTTTTTACCTGTTTTATTAGGAAGTGTACTTTCAGGTGTGATAGGTTCTTTGATTGAAAAATATGCATAGAAATAACAGTCTTAAAAAAATGCTTCTACTATCTCCGGAAGTATATGCACGCTTAAAAGATACAATCGGAAGCACTTCTGCACAAAGTTTGTTTGACAAACGCATGAGCAAAATATTGAACACTAAAAATCTTAATGATAAAGCAAAATGGTATCAGTATAGAAATGTGCTTATGAAATTTTTAAATGCAAGGCGAACAAAACAGTCATTTATGGAAATGAAAGCTGAAAATGTTTCTTCGAAAGACCGTATGATGGATAAAAATTTTAAAAATTTGCACGACAACACCACTCAGACGAGATTTGTGATTTAAATTGAGAAGCCCACATAAACTTCACCTTCACTGGCGGAAGAGATATTTGAATCAGTAAACGAAATGATACCACTAAAGCAAGAATTGCTCGCAGCTGTAAAGCGACGATTATCAGCAAGTGGGATAGCAAAAAGTCTTAAACCTGCTCCCAAAGTAAGAACAAGTATGGTTGATTCATTTCGAGAAACGGAAAAAGGTTATAAAGTAATAACTAGTGATGATGGAATGACTCAGTATACAATCCCAATGGATACGAGTATGGACGAGCTGAATGATGTATTCACTGATTTAGATGAAAGAAATGATAGAGGTATAGTGACTAATTTAGGTCCAATCTCAGACAGGCAGTCTATATTAAGACCTTCACGGCTAAACCCTAATCAATATGAGGCTGACTCTCCCATAAGGAAGCCTACGCGACAAAGTGAGCGGTTGAGATTAAGGACCGAGCCTAGTTTCAGTGCAAGAAACCTGAATTGAGACAGAATCTAGAAATGCCTATTAACATAAAAGATGCAGAGTTCTACGTGTGCCTCTTGAGTAACAGTTCTCTCGACATTTACCCTGACAATACACTAGCATCTTTTGAAAATATATTATCGAGTATGTGTAAGTTTACTGGCAATTGGTGTGTTGGTATAACAGAAATCGCTCTACCAAAACGAAGAAATGAGAAAAGTGTATCAGATAAGAGAGGTATTTCTAAACGGTCTGTACCCGCTGAAGACGTAAGCGTTACCGAGGTACCACAATCTGTACCAATTGAAAAAGATTCAAAAGCAATAATCGCAAAAGTTGTTAGGTTGAGTAAATATCATGTTCGTTTTAGATGGGATGCGAATGATTTGCAAAAGTTATGTTATAAGGGAAATGATATGAACTTTTCATCATTCCTTTCATCATTTTTCTTGGCAATTAGACCTGACTATTATAACTATTACTTAACCGAAATCAAACAAATAATACACGATCGTATCGTAGAAGATAGAGATGAAAAGGCAATCTCCGACATAAGAAGTATTATAGAAGATAGAGAGTTTTGTATACATATTTATCAGTCTGGAAAGATTGCTGAAAAGGTTTATTTAAAATTAGGTGTAAAATTTGAATCATTCCGGGCATTTATAGAATACATATTCGGGCAGATTCCGAGAAACAAACGAAACCATGCCGAATGATTATAGATGATTGATCAATATATTCATCCGGCAAATACTTTAAGGAACAAGCGGAACGAAGAGGCGAAACGGACTACCCACACATTTCATTTGGAAGGGGTGTTGGAAGTTTTTCAGTGGGTTGATACGTTATCTTCAGCCTTTATTTCTGTCCGGTGCAAAAGCTATAGGAAAACAAGTCATCGAAACGGGAAAGTCCATTTTTAAAGAGGCAGGAAGTAAACCACTGAAGCAGGTACTAAAGGAGCAAGGGAAATCTGCAGTACATGAATTAACCCAAAAAGGTATAAATAAAATCTTTGATGAAATGGAGGGTAGAGGAAGACGAATGGCTATAAAAAGAGCTAACCTTTACACAAGTAAGCATTTGAAATCAGTGACTAAGCATAAAAAGGGCGACAGGTGAGAAATCTATCATTGAGCAAGACTAACAAAACTATAAAACGACGACGCCGAGTAGGAAGTCGTGCATTGGATATATTTGACAGATAGATAATACCTTCATAATGCAGAAAAAGTGTATGAAGTCTGAATTGGATATTTTTGCCTCCCCACCAATTCAAAACAGTATTTTGAAAACCGAAGAAGTTGCTTACAAACCAATTGCATCACTGGACAATTCTTCGGTGTTGGAATTTGTTTCGCTTGGTCATGGGGATACATATCGTGACTTATCCAGCATCTACTTACGGCTCAAGGTGCAACTGATTAAACTACAAAATGATAAAGAAGAACTTTTCACCGGAAAAGAAAAAATTAAGAAAGCTGATGGGGTTGAAGGTGCAGCTGATCCGGTTGGTGTAGCTAACAACCCCATGCACTCACTTTTTAAACAATGCACTGTACAATTGAATGGGAAGAATAAAGCTCAGACAGACAACAATTACCACTATCGCACCTATATTGAAAATTTACTGAACTACGGTAAAGACGCTGCATCCACTCATTTGGAATCGGCCGGGTGGTATCTAGATCTGAATGAGATGGAGATGATTGAAGACTCAAGACCTGGCGGTGGTCCTACTGAGTTGAATGAAGGCTATCTTAAACGGTCTGCAATGATGGAGAAGAGTAACGTGGTCGCGCTGATAGGCACAATTCACACCGATCTGTCAAATCAAGAGAAACTTTTATTGAATGGAGTGGACTTACGTTTAACATTATCATTGGAAAAACCGGAATTTTATTTGTACTCGAAAGAAGATGACTTTAACCCGCGTGTGAAAATACTAGACGCGACAATGTTCATGAATCATGTTACCGTCAACCCTAGTATATTGTTAGCACATGAAGCTGTACTACAATGCACAAATGCCGTTTACCCATACAAGCGAGTGGAAGTGAAAATTTATACACTACCCACCAACACATTCACACTATCTCTTGATAACGTAGTGATCGGACAATTACCGAAACTGCTTGTTTTCGGTATGGTGGATAATGACTCATACACCGGAAAGCGCACAAAAAACACATTCAACTTTAACCACAACAACATAACTAATTTCAATTTATCAGTTAACGGCGTTAAAGTGCCAAACCAACTGTTAGAGTTTGATTATTCGCGTGATAAACCTGCTAGTACTAGAGGATACCTTACTCTATTCAAGGGCACTGGTATTAACTACTTTGATAAAGGTCATCAGATATCTAAGAAACTCTTCGACAATGGTTGTTTCTTACTAGCATTTGACTTAACAGCGTTGAATCGTGTTGAATCAAGGTGTGGTGAGGATCAAAGGGCGGTTCAGAGCGGCTTTGAAGAAAAGTGTCACCTGAATTATTTACGCTGAATATGACGGAAGTATTGAAATCGATAAGAACCGTTATGTATTCACAAGCTTCTAAAAGTATATGAATAACGTGAACATGAGAGATTTTGATAGAGTCTGCTCCAGAAAATAGTCATGACGCATTGTCTAGTGAATATTGAATACTTCTCAGAAGGTCATTTAACCTTTTTCTAGAAAGTCTCAATTGCGGGGTTCACCTCTCAGAACAAACTTTATTCAAAGGAAATCACGTATAAATATCGTACTTCCTCAGCTATAAGTACAGATCAGACAGGTGTATTTGGAAACTTAGAGCTCAAAAGGCTTGATGAAGATCTTATCAGGTCCCTGGCGAAATGCGCAACAGTCTTCGTAAACGGAGACTCAACAAGGGGATTCCTACAGAGCTACGTAACATCACACACAAAGGTTGTAAACCTTGAAAACATATTCCTGAAAGAACAGGAATGAACACGATAGAGATCATCAGCACATTGAGAAGTAACATTAAAACAAACAGGTATTTTAAAGGTGTTTTCCCCTGTAATCGTTAACCTCAAAAAGTAAGGAAGCCTGCATGTGTCATCGGCAACACCCATCCGGCCAGTAAAAGAGGACGCCATTGGGTTGCATTTTATTACCCGAAAAAAGTCCGGCTGAGTATTTTGACTCGTTTGGTAAATATCCTGATAACAAGTTCATTAAAAAATTCCTTCATCAAAATGGAAAAGTGTTTGTGAATAATAAGCAGCGGTTACAAGGTGGCCTCTCGACAACATGTGGATAGTATTGTTGCGTTTTTCTACATTTTCGTTGTAGTGGTAGAAGTCTCAAAAAATTCCTGAAACGGTTTTCAACTACAGATTACAATTTCAATGATGGTGAAATTATAAATTTATTTCGCAAAATTTATATGAAGGACAATTCACAAAATGGTGGTGAGTTTTGTAACCAGACTTGCATGCGAGAAGGCGATATAAAAGCAACTTAAAATGACGTACCCACCATAGTTTATTTCTCGAGCTACGAAAGATGTCAACCCCTGTTAACAAGTCTACTAGTAAGCAATCACAAGCTTCTAAACGTGAGGTGCAGAAGAAGAAGAGTAAAGCAAAGAAAACTTCATTTAGTATCATCTCCAGCTCCAACGAAACCAAGACAAAAACACTCCCCAAGTCTAGTGTGCCGTGCGATGAAGATGTTCTTTTGAAATATACGTACTATCTAGATGGATGCCATAATCGCAGGATAACACTAGGATTTGACCCACGAACATTTCAAGCAAAGGCTATCTTTCACTATCACGGACGGTTCCCGCTAGCAGTTGACCACAGCCAATGGAATACGTTGTACAAACACCTAAACGATTTAAAAAGCACAGCAGGCGTTCAGTTCCCAGAGAACCAATTAGGATCTTTGAAACGTTACCAGATACCTGTAGGCGTTGGTAGCATAACATTAAAACATGCAGAACTATTCAAACTGTTTGAGATGATGGAGTTCTTCAATATGGTTATGCACCAAAACAACCTGGCTTCGGAATGTGTTAAGGAATATTACGAACTGTACTGTAACAGGTGCAAAGAGAAAGATTTGTTGAAGCTTAGTCATGAGGACTTTTTCATTCCATCTCGAATATATTATATAAATATTAACTATTCAAGACTTTTTTATGAATTTCCAATTTTATGCAGTTGTAATGTTATTTTTGACGTTTTGAAATAAAACAACAACACAATTATACATTGCAAAATAAAACATATTTTATTCTCACACTAGTAATACACATTATTCATTAAATAATACATATAAAGGTTGATACAATTTTGAGCGGCACATCTTAGTGTAGGCAGTGGGTCGTGAATTCTACAGGTTGTCTTTAAATTCTTGTGCTCCCTCAGTTTTGGTATTTCTAGCTGTATTACGTTAGCATTTGGTAAATATTATTTTAAAAACTTTCCTTAATAGCGCCTTTCACGTATATAGTCGTTTTGTTGAACTCTGTCAAAATTTCTGGAAGTCGATTATAATCCACATCACCATCACACCATCGTAAGCCATTGATATTAGTCACATCAAAATCATTTTGACGACGCGCTTTCGGGTGTAACTCCTGATAAGGATATGGTGGAGCAAAATGATGAACCATAGGTAAAGTTGATTGAAAAGGTAAAACAGCTAGTTCTTTTACAAAATATTGACCGTTTCCCCACACACAAACTGGAAGTCTATAATTCCTTGTGCCATGTCTCACTGTTACACGGTTTGCAACGAAATGAAAGAAATGTTTAGAGTAGTGGTGCTTATATTTTATTCTGACAAAAAATTTGATTTCACCATAAGTGTAACGAGTAATTACTTAATTTCATAACATAGCAAAAATAACTTAGCTACTTACTTATTTCATATGAATACATAAGATGTAAATTCAGAGATATAAAATTCATTAAAATAATAAGTGTATTAATATTTATTCTCTATACAAAACTGTAAGTGTTACCATGGCTGTCTGATCTACACCTTTTGAAGCCATAAGGGTGAGAGAAATATTCATCCGTCACAACTCTTTTGTCAAAAGTGAATCTCAAGTGTTTTTTTTTTCGGGTTCTGCTACAACAACCCCTGGACGTTTTTGCTTGATTTTACACTCTGTTGTCACACGTACGCCTTCAGTTGAATCTTCATCCAAAACTAAAGATTTTAGGCATTCAAAATTTACAACTTTCAAGTTTTCCAAGTTAAGAGTTACTCCTTTACATTTAATCACATGTTCAGGACCATGTTCAGTTTCAATTTTTAACCCATATGTCTTAGGACCTGTACTCACATATTCCGATATATAAGCATCAGAACCATAACATGCCACCTCATTGGTCAAATCACCCAGGAAATCAGAGATTAGAAAATTCATGGGTTTGTCTTTACTATCCACAAATATGACACGAATATGGCCCCATTTACGATACGATCGAATCAGTATGAATGGATATTACCATTATCACACTTCTTTTCACCCTTCGTTCGCACAAATAAGTACAGCAATACGGCGTATTGAAATCAAAGGGTGCATATTACATTAAGCTAAATTTTATACAGAGCCACAGAAAATGTACGTGCAAGGCTTTAACCTGTAACCATCATTCGTTGCCTTAAACAGCTGCTTCATACATTCGCTTGAAGGAAAACTTGAATTAACATGCTCGACATCGCTAACGAACGAAACTTGAACTTGAATTTGTACATGGAGGTACATTTATGTTTTTTCTGTCAGGTTTTCTGCGCGCCTGTTTCACCATTTTACAATGCTAGTACGATCGAAATTCAAGTTGAGTTGGAACATACATCTATAGCTGCAGATATTACATATCGATATTACAAGGAGCTCATCGTAAGCAAGTTAATTTTATGCACTCCTCTGCTGGTTCGACCAAAATTCAAGTTGAATTTGAACATACATACATAAATACATACATTAATATAGTTTCTTTTGCAAGTCTCTCTGTTGATTCGCAAGCGAGTTAATTATTATTCACGACATCGCCAACAAACGAAATTCAAGTTGAATTCGCACATGAAGGTGTAGTATTTACACACAAAAATAACCATTTCAGCCCAGGCACATGTCAACATTCATCTCGTACCTCAACCCATGTACGATCCATTTAGCACGCCATCTAGGCATGTACGCATGTAAGCTCATTCAACACTAATTGAGTATCCAATTACAATAGATGAATGAAAAGCTCTTTGTTTACAAATAGCCAGACGCACTCGAGTGTTTACTGACCTACTAATATTGCCGCCTGGTTATTGCCCTGCGCTGTGCACTGATACTAAATCAATTACTCATAGCCCATATTGATAAAATGGGTTGACATATGAGTATTATGAAATGGATAGAAGAATGTGGGAACCTAATCCCTTTAATTTGGATTGGTTGATTCAAGCTTTAAAGTAAGCATTTTTATTATGTAGTTAGAATTAAAATTTCCATTGTATTTAGAGTAGGGATAGAATAAGTAAATAGAATATTGTATAAATTAAGAGAACTGAATAAAGAAAATTAAGTCTGTCTAATAGACTCAAAGCAAACTGCTATTTTATTAAGCAACTGCCTCGTTTCGGCAGAGTAAGACTTTGATCAGACTTTGCCTGATAAATTCGGCAAAAGAACAGACTTCTACTTGGGTACAAGTATGCCTTACATTGGCAAAAAAGTACATAGATATATCGGCTGCTTGAGCATTGTCTCTGCGCCAAATATTTGGCAATCTTCGGAATGCCCTTTTTCGAAGAGACGTGAGTTTTTTCAATCTCTACGTTCCCCTTTTTCATATATCCAATAGAAAGAAGAATGGCGATATTGAAACACAACATGGCGATCCTGCCATTTCCAAAACACAACATGGCAAGTGATTTAGAATACAATATGGCGATCCTGCGACCCACGAACCTGCGACCCACGAACCTGCGACCCACGAACCTGCGACCCACCTGCCAACCCCGAATTTTTGGACATCATAAACGTAAACGAAGAAGTCTACCTGTCGCAACTGGACAATGATGAATTAGAGGATGGTGAAATACACGACATCGAGACGGAGGAAGAATTTCATCAAATTTTCGAGCGATGCATGATAAAGTCACAGAATGCTTTCCGGCACACGAAGAAAATCGAAGAAAAATATGAACCGAAGCATAGTATACATACACCGAAATACAAACCAACGCCGCTACCTGGACCACAGCCAAGGAAAATCACGGATTTCAAGAGGAAACAACTGAATGAGCCGCGTATCCAGAAAATAAAAAGACGTCAACGAGGAGGACGAAAATTCAACGAGAGGAAGGAAAAAGCAATCCTTCATCGCCTAATCCACATTTCTACGGGAGAAAATAAAATAAAATACACAGAACGACTTAATAAACTAAAATAGTATAATAGTATAAGATATTTGTTGAAATAGGAAACAATTCAAGCACTAACGAAAATATATTGATAGAATATAAACAGACGATTAGTGCGTCCATCTTTTTTATAATCATATTAGGACTTTTATATATATACAATAGTAAACAAAAGAGATATGCTCGAAAACTCGTAGACAGAAATATTGTTTTAGGAAGAAACAATGTCTGATAAATTTTCCAACTGTCTATGAACAGACTACAAGAGTTACTAATTGACTTGCAGAACACACTTTCGAATTTAAGAAAAATCAAGACCTACACGGTCAAAACTCTTAAAGAAAAATTAGAAAAGGTAATTGAAATAGAAGCCGAATATCTCAATCTTTTTAGAACACTAAAAGAAGGTAAAGCTATGGAGTTAAAAACGGCACTTTCATTCATAAGCAAGTCAATAATTTCTAATTTAGTAACACGGTTGAACGCCGAAAACATTCTAGTAAAAATAAAAGACGAAATTACATACACCGAAATGGCAGATTTTAACATAGAAACGGCTATTAAAACAATACCTAATTTTGACGGTAAATTTTCAGAGCTCGAGACGTTTTTAATCATTATACAACTCATTGGCAAGAAACATACGACGGAAGGAAAAACCGAACTACTAAATTTTGTTATACATGTTAAACTTAGTGCAAAGGTTAGAACTTCACTAAACACGTCAGATATTTCAGATCTAGACACTTTTGAGACTGAACTCAGACGTAAGTACAAAAATTCAAAAACAATCCCTCAAATTCATACACAACTTTCGACGTTGTCACAAAAGCGACTTCCAATTTCAATTTACAAAGATAAAATACTGAACCTAGTCAATGAACTAAATCATTTGCATCATACATAGCGTAAACGACATGTATGCCTTAACAGTATTCGAAAACGGTCTAAACGACGAAATAAGGGAAACAGTATTTGCAGCGAGACCTGCAAAATTGAGCGAAGCTATTTCTCTAGCTACATAAGTAGAAGGAAATGAAGCCCAACTAAACAGTATTTTATACGTAAATAGGGATAGAAGAAATTTCCGCAATAGATTTGGAAACCATAATAACGTCCGTCCTAATAATCAAAATTTCCAGATGCGACCACAATTTAACAATCGAAATTCTAACCATAACGCAATGAATAACAGAAATTTCAATCGCGAAAGAAATTTCCAAAACCGAAATAATTCGAATAACAGAAATTACTCTAATAATATAAATTACTCTAATAATAGAAACTATTCCAATAATAGAAATTACTCTAATAATAGAAATAACACTAACAATACTAGGAGAATTCGTACTATACAGAATCAGGGAAACTTGACAACCGCCCGAGAGGAGATCGGCAACCTCCCGGACGAAAAATAGATAACTTGGCCAAAAATATTGTAAAAACTAAATCTTATTTAAGTAACAAAACATATAAAATCACGGATATTAGCACTAACTTTATAAAAATATTCAATAAAAATGAAAATATATACCTGAAGCTTTTGATAGATACAGGTGGAGACATTTTTATAATTAAAAATAATAGCTTAATTCGCACTAATATCGATTTAAAGCTCGAAAATAAATGCAAACTCACGGGCATTACAAACGAGACAACAATGTCGATGGGCACGACACAAATACAATTCATCATCGACGACAAGATGATAACAGATTCTTTCCACATAGTAGATGAGGACTTTCCAATAGAAACTGATGGTATATTAGGTAAATAAATAAATGTGCAAAATTGATTTCGAGTCCTATACAACTGGACTCTGAAATTCTGAAATCAATGATACCCCCAACCAATGATGAAAGTAACAGTAAGAAACTTATGGCGATAACAAGAAGCAAGGCGACTAAACAAAAGAAACAAACAAATATAGAAATCGATAACGAAAGCGACAAACGAAAACGGGAGATTGATCACCTCTATGCGTTCGATTGTACCTCGCTATCTGATATTACAGGGGCATTAAAACTAAAATGCAATGAAAATAAAAGGAAGATTATTTAATGATCCACCTTAGCGATAAAGCTCACGAGAAATCCGTTTCCGTCAGCGAAAAACTAAGTGTGAGAATTCGCGATAATTGTAACGATAACTCAAACACGAAACTAGTTTCTGTATTAAAGAAGTTACTGAATTACTCGCAGCAGAATAATATAAATGAGCTAGCTCTATCTATGGAAGATATGATATTTAGGTACGTACCCAAAGAGCAATTTAAGAAGATATATAATACGTTGCAACGAGATATGAATACACAATTAAAAATAATGATATATAAACCCCCTAAAAGAATTAATGATATCGCTACACAAAGAAAACTTATTGAAGAATTCCACGAATCGCCACTCGGAGGACATACAGGAATCCGAAAAACATATTTGAAATTGAGACAAAGATACTGTTGGAGGGACAAGAGCAAAATGATAAAGCATTATATAAATCAATGCGATAAATGCAAATTTAATAAAATAACAAAGCACACGAAAGAAAGAATGATTAAAACCGATATACCATCTACTAGTTTTAAAATAATAATAACCGCGGACATTGTCTGTCTTCTTAGATTTTCAAATAAATATCGATATATATTAACTATACAGTGCGAATTAACTAAGTATATTACCGCAATACCCTTAGAAAATAAGGAAGCCAAAACCGTAGCCAAGGCACTTGTAAATAATTTCATACTACAATATGGTCAGATTAAAATTTTAAAAACCGATTTAGGAACAGAGTTTACGAATAAACTCATGAAGGACATTTGCGAAATTTTACAAATAAAACAGTTTTTTTCAACTCCATATCACCACGAGACGTTAGGTGTAGTAGAACGGAACCACCGTGTCCTCAACGAATACCTCTAGGCTTTCGTTGACGACAATAACTGGGACGAATGGATACCTTTTTACATATTCTCGTATAATACGACCCCTCACGTGGATACCAACTACACACCATATAAGCTAGTTTTTGGAAAACTTTCGTACTTACCAAGTGACAATCTAGAGAATACAGACAGAATCTATGACATTGAAAACTATGCCAATGAATTGAAACTAAGGTTAAAAACGTCCATATCAAAAGCTAGAAGTCTAATAGAAAAAACTAAAATATCGAGAAACAAAAAAGCAGCATACGCAAATTCCTTGAATGTAAAAATCAATGACTAAGTACTAATTAAAGTTGGAAATAAGAAAAAAGGCCATATAAACGTCCTTATAAAATGTTGAACACAAACAGCGTAAATACGCTAATAGAAATAGATAATTGTAATAAATGGATTTGTGGAGTCCCGCAAGCTCCCGCGATTGGCAGAAATCTCACGGGCAGAAAGCTCCCGGCGCAAGCAGACTCTGCTTCCGCGCCAGCTTTATGCCTGTGGGCCAACGACTCGGCCTGTTATTTGCTAGCCGTGACCGCATCGACACGCTCTTCCCGCCGACACGAGTCTCGGTGGACTCAACCGCATTGGCCGCCATCGTATGTAATGTAATATAATTTAGTAGTGCAATAAACAGACTGCAAAGTGGTGACCCCGCGAACAAAGAAACATTAAAGCCAGTGCGGAAAGTTTTAACAGTGATCCTCTGCACGCGGTATTATACAGTGACGAATATACTTTTAACAGCGATCCTCTGCACGCGGTATAATACGGCGCCATCACAGATCGACCACGCTACTTTTCGTGTCCGCGAGTTTCGCTAACCCCAGCCGCCGAGATGCTTTGTGGCGACGATGAGTCAGCACGCATCGCCGCATTGCAGCGGGCTCAAGCTCGAGACGCGTTGCAGCAGCTCGCCGAACGTCAGCCTCAGCCGCCGCCGTCGGAACAGCAGATCGAGCAACCACAGCTCTCAGCCGGGCAACCAAATGCCACACACGGCGTCAACGTCGTCAGCCACTGCAAGCTACCACCATTCTGGCGCTCGAATCCAGAACTTTGGTTCTTCCAGGTGGAATCGGCCTTCCAGGTGCATCGCATATCAAACGATGCTTTGAGGTATCACCTGGCCGTCTCAGCCCTCGACTTCGACACCATATCCGAAGTGATATCATCCGCAAACCTCCGGACTGCAACAAATACGTGGCGTTGAAGACGGCCGTGCTCACCTGCCTCACAGACTCACCAGACGCGCAATTGCACAAGCTGCTCACTGCCGTTGAGCTTGGCGACAAACGCCCCTCTCAGCTCCTTCGCCACATGTGATCTCTGGCCGGGACGCGCGTTGGCGATGACGTCTTGCGCGTCAAATGGCTTGATATGTTGCCGCAGCAGACACGGCGTATGCTGCTGCTAATCAAAGGGCAAACGCTAGAGGAGCTTGCTGCAGTTGCTGACGAGGCGCACGACATGGGACCAAATGTCTGCGCCACTTCGACATCACCAGCACGCTCGCCCATGCATTTCGCCGGCAGAGGACCACCCGCCAAGTCGACAGACCTCATCGCCGAGGAGCTCGCCGCTCTGCGTCTGGCAGTCGCCCAGCTGACAGCGATAACCCGTGAGCCGTTACAGCAGCCCCGCACCGCCGACCCTGCTCAGCGCGGCCGCTCCAGATCGCGAGGCCGCAAACAGGGGGAAGGGCGCGCAGCAACCCCGGGACCCGATCTGCGATCAGGTCTCTGCTGATATTACACCACATACGGCGCTGCGGCGCAGCGCTGCAGATGGCCGTGCGCCTCGCGGAATCAAGCCGCTAATACACCCTCGGAAAACTAAACACGCCGGCGCTGTATTCGGCGACCATCGCCGGCGAATTTTCGGATAAGCGCCTCTGCGCCGTGAACCGCAATACGAAGACCCGCTTCTTAGTCGACTCATGCTCCGTCGTCTCCATTTTGCCCAAGCAGTTCGTCGCCAAGCCGCTGCAGAAGCAGAGTCTCGTGCTCCAGGCAGCCAACGGAACGCCAATTGCCACGTTCGGCACGCAACTATTGACGCTGAACCTTGGCCTTCGTCGACCCTTCCAGTGGCCGTTTATCATTGCCGACGCTCAAACCGCCATCCTGGGAGCCGACACGCTCAGCCGCCACGGCCTGACTTTGGACTTTCGCCAAAGTCGTCTCCTCGACGAGCGCACTAGTTTATCGACTGTCTGCGCAGTCGGACCAGTACCAGACATACACTCGATCAGAGCAATCTCAGGAGCTTTTAAAACGCCGGCCGGCCCTGAGGGTGAGCTCTGTAGGCGAATCATCGACAAGTTCTCGTGCGCCACCCTATCACCAGGTGAGATGGCCTGCATCGCCGACTTGCCAGTGCATCACCAAATTATTACGACCGGACCGCCGGTTTTTGCTCGACCACGTCGCCTCGCAGGAGAACGTTTCGCTGCGGCGAAACAGGAGTTCGAGCATCTGCTCGAGCGCGGCGTCATCAGGCCATCCCCGAGCCAGTGGGCCAGCCCTCTGCACATGGTGCCCAAAAAGGGCAACAAATGGCGCGCCACGGGGGACTACCGCCAGCTCAACGCATGCACCCGACCCGACAGATACCCTTTGCCGATCATCGAGGATCTACTCCAGGATGCCAGTGGTACTGTCTTTTCGGTCGTGGATCTCCAACGGGCCTTCTACCAGATCCCCGTTGCACTGGATGACATCCCCAAGACGGCAGTGACTACGCCATTTGGGTTGTTTGAGTTCGTGGGAACGCCTCTCGGACTTCGTAACGCAGCCCAATCTATGGAACGGACGCTCAACCACCTGTTGAGGAAGTTTACCTTCGTTCGCGTCTACCAAGACGATATTCTCGTCGTTTCGGACGACCACGAACAACACCGAAATCACCTGGAACAGCTCCTCGAGCTCCTGCAGGCGACCAAGCTTCAGGCTAATTGGGGTAAATGCCAGGTCGGCCTCTCAGAGGTCATCTTCGCCGGCTACCTAGTCAGCCAGTCAGGTTTCGGGCCACCTGCCGCCAGGACTCAAGCCATCGCCGACTTCACGCGACCAGCAGATTCGTCGCAGCTTAGGTGCTTTCTCGGCATGCTCAATTATCACCGACGATGCATCCCGCATGCCGCCGAGCTTCAATCACTGCTCTCTGAGACGCTCAAGGGTTGCACCAGGAAGCAGACTAAGCTAAACTGGACATCAGACACCAACGAAGCTTTTTCGCGATGCAGGCAGAGCATTGCCGCCGCCACCACCTCTGCCTATCTCTCGTCAACCCAAACTCTGGCCTTGCGCACAGACGCTTCCAATACAGCCATCGGCGCAGTCCTGGACCAACTACGTCCGGGCGGAGCCTGCGTCCCCTTAGGCTTCTTCTCCAGAAAACTGACGGAGACCGAGCAGAAGTACTCGACATATGATCGCAAGCTTCTCGCAGTTTTTGCAGCCATCAAGTTCTTCCAGCGCATCTTGGAGGGTCGTCAATTCACCGTGTAAACCAACCACCGACCGCTCGTCTTCGCCTTGACGCAGCGCTCCGACAAAGCATCACCCCGCCAAGCCAGGCAGCTCGATTTCATCAGTCAATTTGACACCCGGCTCGTATACACGCCTGGAGAAGAGAATCCAGTAGCCGACGCTTTGTCACGAGTTGAGTTGGTCGCCATGCAGACGGCTATCACGCCGAAAAACATCAGCGACGCGCAGACCAACGACCAGCAGCTTCCCCATGTTCTGGCCAGTGCACGCATCAAGCTCCATCGCTTCGAGCTCGACGACCACGCTGCATATTACACAGAGCACAACGGCATCATCAACCCGTATCTGCCGCTTTCACTTTGTCGCCAAGCATTCGATACGGTCCATTCCCTCTCGCACCCTAGCGGTCGTGCCACTGCCAAACGAGTAGCGCTAAAATATTTCTGGCCGAGCCTACGCAAGGACGTGTTCCAGTGGGCCAAACAATGCGTTCCCTGCCAGAAGTCGAAAGTGCATTGGCACAATAGAGCCGAACTAGGCAGCTTCAAGACGCCCGACAACCGCTTCGACCACATTCATTTCGACCTCATCAAGCTGCCACTATGTGAAGGTTACGATCACTGCCTCACCATCGTCGACCGATAAACTCGTTGGCCGCAAGCAGTGCCTGTACGCGACACAACCGCCTCAACAGTCGCTCGAGCCACCTACGACAACTGGATTAGCTTTTTCGGCACTCCACTTGAAATTACGACCGATCAAGGCACTCAATTTGAAGCCGCGCTGCACCACGAGCTCTCTCGAGTTTTGGGCGCACATCAAGTCCACACCACACCATATCATCCCAAGTCGAACGGGATGGTCGAACGGATGCACCGCACCCTCAAGGCCTCTCTAAGAGCCACGCTTCATGCAGCTTTCAGCAGCGCGCCAGAGGTTCCGTGGCCAAAGGTGCTGCCAACCGTTCTCCTTGGTATGCGAACCACCTCAAGGAGGATCTACAGGCTTCTGCAGCCGAGATGGTATTTGGCACGTCCCTTCGCATCCCTGGAGAATTCATCGCTCCGCAGCCCGTGTCAGGGTTCAGCCCGAAGGACTTCGTTGCAGACTTTCGGCGCCTGTTCAACGCAATCCATCCATTCCCAGCATCTAGACACAGCGATCAGCACCCGTTCGTATTCAAAGATCTGGCCAGCTGCAAATATGTTTTTCGCCGCATCGATGCAGTGAAGAAGCCGCTACAACAGCCGTACACGGGGCCACACCGCATCATTGAAAGGGTTGACTCGCGCACTTTCGTCGTGGACGTCAACGGCAAAGCCAAAACCCTTTCAACCGAGCAGTTGAAACCAGCCAACCTCGCCCCCGCAGATGCGACGCTGCATCCAAAGCAGCCGGTCACACAAGACACGCCGGCGGAACAACACATGTCGGCTGCACAAGACGCGCCGGCTGCACAAGACGCGCAGCCACCGCCACACTTGCCGCCGTTCAGTGCACCAACTTCGCAAAGCACGCAAGCCATCCGTCAACCGCTTCTGCCACAGCCAAATATCTTGACGAGGAACGTCAGATTTTCACTCCCTTCGCACCAGGCGAAGATCATTGGAGCCCCGCAAGCTCCCGCGATTGACAGAAAGCTCACGATCGGCAGAAAGCTCATGGCGCAAGCAGACTCTGCTTCCGCGCCAGCTTTATGCCTGTGGTCCGACAACTCGGCCCGTTCCTCGCTAGCTGTGACCGCATCGACACGCTCTTCCCGCCGACACGAGTCTCGGTGGACTCAACCGCATTGGCCGCCATCGTATGAAATGTAATATAATTTAGTAGTGCAATAAATAGACTGCAAACAGACTGCAAAGATTCATAACAATAGGCTTAAGTTATACAAAAATTCAAAATAAAAGAACTATTTATAATATAAAATTATTTTATTATTACATAAAGCAAATTTTTGTACATATCAAAATAATATAAACTTACTTTAATCATCAATTGTAATTACGTACTTTATACAAACGAACAACCAAAACAATTCCCATTTAGCCTTGAATTTGATTTACAAATTCTCATCTCAAAGGGTTAGGGTGTAGTATATACACACAAAAATAACCACTTCAGCCCAGGCACATGTCAACATTCATCTCGTACCTCAACCCATGTACGATCCATTTAGCACGTCATCTAGGCATGTACGCATGTAAGCTCATTCAACACTAATTGAGTATCCAATTACAATAGATGAATGAAAAGCTCTTTGCTTACAAATAGCCACACGGCCTCAAGTGTTTACTGACCTACTAATATTGCCGCCTGGTTATTGCCCTGCGATGTGCACTGATACTAAATCAATTACTCATAGCCGATATTGATAAAATGGGTTGACATATGAGTATTATGAAATGGATAGAAGAATGTGGGAACCTAATCCCTTTAATTTGGATTGGTTGATTCAAGCTTTAAAGTAAGCATTTTTATTATGTATTTAGAATTAAAATTTCCATTGTATTTAAAGTAGGGATAGAATAAGTAAATAGAATATGGTATAAATTAAGAGAACTGAATAAAGAAAATTAAGTCTGTCTAATAGACTCAAAGCAAACTGCTATTTTATTAAGCAACTGCCTCGTTTCGGCAGAGTAAGACTTTGATCAGACTTTGCCTGATAAATTCGGCAAAAGAACAGACTTCTACTTGGGTACAAGTATGCCTTACATTGGCAAAAAAGTACATAGAAATATCGGCTGCTTGAGCATTGTCTCTGCGCCAAATATTTGGCAATCTTCGGAATGCCGGTAGGTGGTTTTCCCTTTTTCGAAGAGACGTGAGTTTTTCAATCTCTACGTTCCCCTTTTTCATATATCCAATAGAAAGAAGAATGGCGATCTTGAAACACAACTTGGCGATCCTGCCATTTCCAAAACACAACATGGCATGTGTTTTAGAACACAACAAAGGTACATTTATGTTTTTTCTGTCTGGTTTTCATGCGCTTCTGTTTCACCATTTTACAAAAATTGACTTTAGCAGCCTTTCTAACGTCCTCTAAGCCTCCTAACAACTAACCAGTAATGCACACAACATATCCCAAAACATGACACATCTCACAAACCACAGCTACAGCCAAAACATCTGACCCTATTTTACGACCTATGACTACCTGACGCACCCAACCGCAACACCCCGATCCTCTAAAGCCTTCCATCAACGTTCAAAAGCATCGCCAACCACCTAATCTGCTATTGCCTTCTACCAGCGCCGCCAATCAACACCATACACCAGATCCTCCACACCCTACCACGGCCTGACGCAACCAAACATCCGCAACACACCGATCCTCTATAGTCTTCTACCAACGCTAAAAATCACCACCAACCACCTGATCCTCTACACCCTACCACGGCCTGACACAACCAAACAACCGCAACAACCCCATCATCCATAGCATTCTACCAATCACAACCACACACCTGATCCTCCTAACCCTACCACTACCTCACGCAACCAACCAACCACAACACCCTTCTACCAACACTGCAAATCACAGCCCTAGCCCAGACCCTCCATAGCCTTCTACTGACGCCGCCAATCACCGCCACACACCTGATACCAACACACAATCACAACCCCCATTCCACACCACACCCAAGACCAAACCACTCTGATTCACCACTTCCCAAACAATCACCGCCACACACCTGATACAAAACCACAATCTCAGCACCCGTTCCTCGGTACACACAAGACCAAGTCACTCTGATTCACCCTATCCCAGCCATACAAACGTGGCACCCCAAACCACTCGCTATTCTGATTGGAAAAGATTGAAAATGCCGCTCCCACCCATAAAAAAACCGCTTCTGTGGTACGTCACTTACTACTGACGGTCAACGGCAGGTTAATCGTTTATTTCTTGTTGTTTGCTGGGGAACTGTAGATTTGAGGGTGAATATCATTAAAATAACGCTTCCGCATTCTTGCCTTCCGCATTTTTTTTTTATATATATTCTACACTATATTGCGAAATGGAGTAATTAAGTGGTACGGCCCAATTTGTAATGTGAATTAATTAGCTTCATGAGAAAATGACGTTTGGTTAACACGGCCGGTAGCACAGACTACATGCATATGCTTGCAATTTTTACATTGTACGGCGTGGGAAAATTTGTATAAAAATCCGTGGCTGGAACCATGGTTATCATAAATTGTCGGACAGCACTCTGATAGGTTATCAGAGAGGTAAGTTTTTTTGATTTTCAAGTTTTTATTTTTTATATATTAATTTCTCTCTCTCTCTCTATTTTTGGTTACAGCAATATTATAATTTTTGGTAAATTGTGGCCCCACAAGGGCTATTTTGCAGGTGACGAAAATAGCTTAGCATGAATTTTAAAGAAATTTCACTGCGACGTATAACATTAGAAGAATATCGCAACAGATATTCTTCTAACCAGATTACTAGTGAAGTAATTTCTCTAAGAAAACCAGCGACCCTAGATCTTCAACGGCCGCAAAAAGTTTTGGCTTCTTCACGCTGCGTCTGGAGCCGCAACAGAGGAGAATAAACAGCCTGTAAAGGCGAGGAGGACGTCACCTCTGCCTGGGCCTCAACCTCTGACGGTTGAAGAGCTGCAAAGACGGTTGCAGCCCAAAAGGTTCGTGCCTGAACCTACGTCAACGCAGCCCCCCCAAAAAAAGAAGCGAGGTGGACGTCAGGTGAAATTGAGTCAGCAGAGAGCCGAGCTTCACAGAATAATACCGCTAACAACTGGAGCGGATAAAATTAAGTTAATAAAATTACTAAATAGTTTAAAATAGTGTATTAGTTTTAATAATGTAAAATAGAGAGTAAGTAAATAAAAAGATGGAAAATATAATTAAAGATTTTAAAATTGCGTTAGCATCTAGTTTTGAAGATTGTGTTACCTGGTTGAGGAATACAACAAATAAATTTAGTGACGGAAATATTTATCCGACATTAGATGAGAGATACAGGTTTTTACTGCACTTGATAGTCTTTTCAAAGCTACATCACCTGTCGTTTTCAAATGGTTTGCTGAACGAAACATTTAATCTTTTGGTGAATAATGTAAACTCCTCCAGCTCTAATGATGTTCAACAAGACTGTGTTGGTGAAGGTAATCAACAAGGTGATGGCTCAAGCGATATATCAAGATCGTTTCAAATAATTTCCAGGAAAGAGAAGCAATTTAAAAAATTAAACGTCCCAGGTGTCACCTTAAGTTTTCAGATAAAGGACTTCACCAATATAGCTGTTGATCCTTTAAGTGCTTTAGAAAAAATATTTGATAAGATAATTGCAGACATTCTTGGTAACGCAAATTCGGAGTTTAAAATGAGCTTTAAAATAACACTCCCAAAATCACCACACGTTAAACCCATATGGTCGAGTTTAAAGCCTGTTCAGGAAATTAATGGTAAATACATAATGGGTCCTATAGTAAATGTCAACCAATCAAACACTAAATTTCTTTCGGATGATATCATTCAGTTCCATGCGGATGTCGTAAACATTCCTTTCGGTGGGGGGCGTATAAATAAAAAGTACACAGATGATGATGAACTTTTAAAAAGGAAAAAAGTATTAGTGGATGCGGGTAAAACCACTAAAGCTGACGATCTTTCATGTTTACCAAGGTGTATTTGTTACGCAATGGAAATGGTTGAGGGTAATATAAGCCGTGTTAATAACTCAGTCATTTTACAATCTTTGGAATTGAAGGCTGATCAATTGTGTAAAAATGCCAAAGTGGTAATCAGTGATAATGGATGCAACATCCTTTATCTTTATAAATTTCAAAAATACTTATGTGAGTATCAAATTGTTGTTTTCGATAATATTCGAGATCCGAGTTCCATCATTTTTCTAATTCCGCTACAGGATATAACAGCAAAAAGAAATTTACCTCTTCTATTTCGAGAGTACAAAACATTTTTACGTCATAAAATCGGTCACCGGATTGTTTTCCAAAAGTTATATTTGTAACTATTGCGATAAAGTTTCAAATCATTCGTTTTATAAATGTGAAATGAAATGTCCGTACTGTCCCACCCTGCATGTATGTATCACAGATGGTTGACTGTAGTGAGTGTAATCGTGGGTTTAGAGGACCGCTATGTTTTGCTAACCATTTAGATAAAAAGTTCAGAGGAAAACCTGTATGTCACACTTTCAAGATATGTGTATTTTGCACAAAATTTATAAATTTTACATACAGGAAAGGACTCAAACATCAATGTGACGAATACTTCTGTCAGATGTTTTCAACAAATACAACCGTCCCAACATAACTGTTTCATAAAGCCCTACATAGGTAGAAAGGATAAAAAGTTTCTCATCATATTTTTTGATTGTGAAACTACTCAAGACGGCCTGTATGGAGACAGCTCTTCGACTTTTGTACATGTTGCAAATCTAATTGTAGCACAACATGTTTGTCACAATTGTTATCAAGATGAAGATATTAAACACCCACGTGATACATGTGGTGTCAGACAGCATATATTTGAAAAAAGTGATCAATCCTCTGTTGTGCAAAGGTTTCTAGACTATTGTTTAATACCCAGACCTTATGTAAGCAACGTATATTCTTATGCACATAATTTACAAGACTATGATGGTCATTTCTTGAGTTCGGAGTTAATAGCTAGAAAAAAACATATTGAACATTTAATGATTGGAGTCAAAATAATGAAGTTGACATGTGAACAAGTTTCATTTGTTGACTTTAAATTTCCACAATTTTTCGATTTTGAAGACAGTGCTAAAGGTTACTATCCTTATTATTTCAATACGGAGAAGAAATGTACGGTTGCAATACAATGAAACCTAAAGAAAGGATGGCATTTTTAAATTGGTACAATACAAAAACACAAGATATTTTTAATAATAGAAATGAGTTGTTGCGATATTGTGTAAATGATGTTGATATTTTACGACGAGGATGTATAAAGTTTATGGATGAATCTATTAAAATGACAGATGTGATCCCCTCAATAAAAAGTCTCACAATTGCATCGACATGTATGCTAGTTTTTCGGAAAAAATATCTTGAAAAAAAATATCTTGGGCGTAATACCTAAAAGGCCATTTCAAAAGTAAAATACATTCCGTGATTTCTTGTAAGTGGCTGGCTTGGAAAAATTCACAAACTAGCGGCTTGATTATCTCCTCAAACAACAATGGTGAGTTAAAGTTGGATAAGTGTGGATTCTATGTCGACGGCTTTCATAAAGAATCAAATACTGTCTTTGAGTTCTTTGGCTGTTATTATCACGGTTGTAGAGATTGCTTTAAATTTCAAGAAGCGACTGAAAATAGCTCGTTGGGCTTAGAAACAATAAATCAAAGATATGAAAGCACATAAAGACGTATCGAGGCGATAACGAGAAATGAATATAATCTGGTATATTCGTGGGAGTGTGAATTTAAAAAAGGACTAAACAAAGACTGGGTTTTGAATGAAAAATTGCGAGAATATTATAAAGATATAATGCCACCACTATGTGTGCGGGATGCTCTATTTGGAGGTCGTACTGAGGTATTCAAATTATACCATAAAGCAAAAGAGGGAGAGGTCGTACGTTATTTACACTTTACCAGTCTGTACCCGTATATCAACAAATACGCACCGTACCCCATAAAGCATCCTGAGATATTTCGAAATGACAATATACCTCCTATACATGAAATTCTTTCAATGCATGGTTTCATTAAATGCGATGTAATTGCTCCCAATAACCTTCTCATTCCTGTGTTACCCTTCAAAAACAACAATAAACTGTATTTCACGTTCTGTAAAAAATGTGCCGAGAAGAATAAAGTTCCAAGTTGTGATCATTCAGATGATGAGCGAAAACTCACAGATACATGGGTAATTCCTGAAAATGCCTTAGCTGTAAAAAGAGGGTACAAAGTCATGAAAGTATATGAAGTATGGAAATATGAATACACAGTGTACAACCCTAATGCAAAGACTGGCAGATTATTTACTGAATATGTTAATGATTTTTTGAAAATTAAACAAATGGCTAGTGGCTGGGGTAATGAATATACAACAGATGAACTGAAAGATAATTTTATTGAATCATACGAAAGGCGGGAATGTATTGTTCTTGATGAAAACCAAATTCAAACAAATTTTGGTCGACGTAATATTGCCAAACATTGTTTAAACTCATTGTGGGGCAAGTTTGGTCAAAGGGATGATCAAACAAACACTAAAGTGATTAATAATTTCAAACAATTTTGTGAGCTTCTCCAATCACCAAGTGTAGAAATTTGTTCAATTTACCCGGTTGGTAATGATAACATGTGGATTACATGGAAATATGTAAAGGAAAATCTGACAACTTTGCCACATGCAAACATAACTATCGCAGCTTATACAACGGCACAAGCTAGAATTAGATTATACGAACTATTGGAAAAAATGGGTTCATCGATTCTCTACTGTGATACAGACAGTGTCATATTTGTGGATAGTAAAGACAAACCAATAAATTTTCCGATCTCTGACTTGTTGGGTGATCTGACCAATGAGGTGGCATGCTGTGGTTCTGATGCTTATATATCGGAATATGTGGGTACATGCCCTAAGACATATGGTTTAAAAATTGAAACTGAACATGGTCCTGAACATGTGGTTAAATGTAAAGGCATAACTCTTAATTTCGAAAACTTGAAAGTTGTAAATTTTGAATGCCTAAAATCTTAAGTTTTGGAGGATGATTTATCTGATGGCGTACATGTGACGACCGAACGTAAAATCAAGCGAAAGCGTCCAGGTGTTGTTGTATCAGAACCCGAAAAAAACTCCTGAAATTTACTTTTGACAAAAGGGTTGTGTCTGATGAATATTTCTCTTATTCTTATGGTTTTAAAAGATGAAGACCAAATAATTATGATAATATTTAAAAGTTTTGTATAAAGAATAAATATTATCCATTTTTATTGTATTATAATTTTATATTTGCGTTTTATAGTTTAGATATTCATATCATGTAAATAAGTTGTTAAGTGATGTTTGCCTTGTTATGAAATTAAACAATTACTTTTAGATCATATGACGAAATTCGAATAGTTATTGGAATAAAATATAATTACCAGTACTCTAAGCATTTCTTTCATTTCATTACTAGTCTTGCAACCATCAGATATGGCACATATTATTGTAGATATCCAGTTTGTGTGTGGAAATAACGGGCAATATTTTGCGAAAGAGCTTGCTGTCCTACAATTCGGATCACTTATATCATCAATGTATCATCTGTCATCACCGTATCCACACTAGGAGTTATCTTTTAAGGGCTGCAAACAGAACGACTTTGACGTGGATAACATTAACGGCTTGCACTGGGATGATGTCAATATCAATTACACCAGTCTACCAGATATATTTGAAAAATATGCTACATTGACGATCTATGTAAAAGGTGAGATGAAAGAGAAGTTTGTGAAAAAATATCTAATATCAACAGATATAATCCAGTTGCAATTACCAAAACTTAGCGAACTGAGACAGTTTCACACGTTTCGCGAAATTCACGAGGAGACACATTCCAAGCGATGTGCAGTGCAAAATTGTGTAAACATATACTTATATATGCTAATAAATGAAAAATATTGAGTAAAAGATGAAAATAAGTTGTTATTTAATACTTTTATTAACCGATCGTTATATTATAAATAATTTGAGGATTACAAAACCATGGGATTTCATAAAAAAGTCGAGAATAGTTTATGTGCACATATGAAGCACGTGAGGGTATAAAAAAGTCATCACTCGATAGTTGTAATACATCTTTAGCCTTACATCTAGTTGTATACTGTTTGAAATACTCTCTCACACTGTCGGTTGCGTTGTTGTTGTGGTACATAATAATATTGAAGAATTCCATCTTCTCGAACAAATTTAAAAGGTTCTGGGGTGTTAGCCGGATACTACCTTGATCGACTGGTATGATGTATTCCTTTTTTAAATCAGCTCGTGTTGCTTTGACAGTTTCAATATTTTCTTGCCTCATCTTGATCAGATAAATGTACAATGAAGTCCACTCTAGGTAGTTAGTAGATACAGGGAAACGTTCAGGATAACTGAAGATTATTTTAACCTCAAATGTGAGTGGATCGAAGCCTAACGTAACATTCCGGTTTTGACATCCATCCAGATAGTAGGTGTAGTTCAGTAGCACATCTTCACCAGGAACCTCGGATCTTTTCTGCCTGCAAGTTCTTTTAGTAATTAATTCAGCTATGCCTCCAGGTTTGCTCCTTCTGTTAGATCGCTGCGGTTTTGCAATGTCCACGATTTTCCGAATAGGTGATGTCATACTGCCCGAAAGGTTATTAAAGTAAGACTGAAAGTCAGGGGTTTCTGCCCGATCCCTTTATACTGAGCTCAAATTGCTTTTTTTATAGCGCATGTCTCCTGACTACAGGACTGGTTGCAACACCCCCCTACACTTTGCGAAGAGACCATCGAATAGATTCTCTGGAACAAATTAACTATTTCATCATCGTTGGTGTCATAGTTTGTAGTAGAGAATCAGCTCAGAAATATTTTGAAGCTTCTACCACTACAACGAAAATAAAGAAATACACAGCAATACTGCCCGCACGTGGTCGAGAATGCACTCTGTAACCTCTGCTTATTATTTACAAATACTTTACCATTGCGCCGAAGGAATTTTCTGAAGTACTTGTTTGTAGGATATTTACCGAACGAGTCAAAATATTCAGCTGGTCCTTTTTTAGGGAAGTAGAATGCTACCCAATGAACACCGCTCTTTTGGGACGGATCTGTGTTGGCTTTGACGCATGCCGGTTTTCTGATTTTCCGAGGTAAACGATCGCAGGGATATACACCTTGAAAAAACCTTTTTGTTATGATATTACTTCTCAATGCGTTGATGATCTCTTTTGTGTTCATTCCTGTCCTTTCAAGAATATGTTTTCAAGGTTTACATGTTTAGGTTTAGTATGTGATTTCACGTAGCTTTGCAAGAATTCTTTTGTCGATTCTCCGTTCACAAACATTGTTGAAAACTTTCCCACCGATCTGATAAGATCCTCATCGAGTCGCTTGAGTTCCAAGTTTCCAAATACGCCTGTCTGATCTGTAGCTACAGTCAAGGTGGTAGGATATTTATACGTAATTTCTTTCGAGTAAAGTTTGTTCTGTGATGTGAATCCAGTCAGCGATACTTTCTTAAAGAAGGTTAAGTGACCTTCTGAGAAGTATTCAACATTTACAAGGCAATGTGCGATGACTTCTGCTGTGTACTAGAGTAAATACTATCCAAATCTGAAGGTTATATATATATATATATATATATATATATATATATATATATATATATATATATATGTATATATATCTTTTTTAAAAGCTTGTAAATACATTCCGACTTTTGTCAATTTCAAGCCTTCCATCATATTCCGCGTAAATGATACAGGTGACGCTTTTCTTTAAAGCTTCTCTGAATCTTCCCTCGATCCTTACCACACCTTGGTTTAACAAACTAGCGCATCCCGAATCGTATGAGCTGTCTGCTGTTAAATCAAATGCTAGCAGAAAACAGCCATCATCAAAGAATTTCTTGGATATCTGATGACCTTTATCAAAATAATTGATTCCAGTTCCCTTGCACAGAGAAAGATATCCTCTAGTGCTTACTGATTTTTCGTACGAATAATCAAACTCTAGAGGAAGGTTTGGTACTTGAACACCATTTACTGATAGATTGAAGTTAGTAATTTTGTTATCCTTAAAGTTGAATGGATTCTTTGTGCGCTTTCCGGTGTAGGAGTCATTATCCACCATACCAAAAACTAGCAAATTCGGTAATTGTCCTATCACTACATTATCAAGAGATAGAGTTTAGGTGTTGGTGGGTAAAGTGTAGGTTTTTACTTCCACCCGCTTGTACGGATATACAGCATTCGATCGTGGCAGTACAGTTTCATGTGCTAATAGTATACTGGGATTGACAGTGACGTGGTTCATGAACATTGGTGCTTCTAGAATTTTGACGCGTGGATTAAAGTCATCTTCTTTCGAGTACAAATAAAATTCCGGTTTTTCCAATGAAAGTGTTCAACGGAAGTCCACTAAATTCATTAACAGTTTATCCTGATTCAACATGTCACTATGAATTGTGCCCATCAGTTCAACCACGTTATTTTTTTCCACCATTGCAGATCTCATTTAACTCAGTAGGACCACCGCCAGGTCTTGAGTCTTCAATCATTTCCATCTCATCCTGATCTAGATACCAACCGGCTGATTCGAGATGAGTTGATGCAGCGTCTTTACCATAGTTCAGTAAATTTTCAATATAGGCGCGATAGTGGTAATTGTTGTCTGTCTGAGCTATATTGTTACCATTCAATTGTACAGTGCATTGCCTAAAAAGTGAATGCATGTGGTTGTTTGCTACACCAACGGGGTCAGCTAAAACTTTACCCCCATCAGCTTTCTTAAGTTTCTCCTTTCCCGTGAAAAGTTCTTCCTTGCCATTTTTAAATTTAATCAGCTGCACTTTAAGGCGTAATTAAATGCTGGATAAGTCACGATATGTGTCTCCATGGCCGAGTGAGACAAAATCCAACACAGAAGAATTGTCCAGTGATGCAATAGGTTTGTAAGCAACCTCTTCGGTCTTCAGAATACTGTTTTGAATTGGTGACGAGGTAAAAATATCCAATTCAGACTTCATACGTTTCTTTCTGCATCGTGATGGTATTATCTACTTGACAAATATTTCCAATGTACGCTTTCTTAATTGTCGTCGTCTTTTTATAGGTTTCTTAGCTCTGCTCGATGATAGCTTTCTCACTCTTTTACGGTTAGGCACCGACTTCAGCTGCTTGCTTGTTTAAGGGTTGGCTCGTTTTATAGCTAATCTCCTACCTCTACCTTCCATTTTACCGAAGATTTAATTTATACCTTTTTGGGCCAATTCGTGTACTGCAGATTTTCCATGTTCTTTTAGTACCTGCTTCAGTGGTCTGCTTCCTGCCTCTTTAAAAATGGACTTTCCTGTTTCGACGACTTGTTTGCCTATAGCTTTTGCTCCACGTAGAAATAATGGTTGGAGATAGCGTACCAATCCACTGAAAAAACTACCAACCCCCCTTTCTCGCTGGTAAACAAGTGGCGATCGATACAATTCTCCAATATCAGATAATTTTCCCCCACTCTGGCTAAGGTAGTAACGTGCGTATTGTGAATTCATCTCATTAACATAGAGGCGTGTTAAATCCCGTATCAAAACTATGTTGTTATTTCGAACTTGCGAATATTTATAGATTCTTACCTTCGTCTGAAATGAAGCATGATGAAAGTTGGAGTAAAGCTAGATTCAAAGTTGGCTAGCCCGCCACGATGGTCTGTAATTTTGATTG
>OZ012662.1:65154049-65294049 GCA_963942545.1 Oxycera nigricornis
GGTCTGTAATTTTGATTGAGATACTTTCAATAAAAGTTTTCTCCAGTGGACAGTACTCCACATGATCGAATCTAAAAATGCTATCACAACTTCCCAGCGGGATTGCTCGTAGATTTCTTACCAGTTTACTTCCAGTTATTCTGGGTTTAATGATATCCGTATAAACATAAATCAAATTGTTTCCTTCACAATCATCCATAGCTTTGGGGGATGTGTCACGATGTCTTCTTTTTTAAAGTAAAGACAATGATTTTTCCAGCTGACTTATACTGTCCAGCAGTATTGATTTATCAAACGACTCTTTTATGTTTGCATCGATTGTTTCGGGGTTGCGTTTCTCAACGGGTGTCTTCAGGAATGCGATGAATAAGCCAGCAATATCATCGGTTTTATCCACTTCTATTGGAACTGGAGTTGTAGCATTTGAACCATCGGTTCTATTGTAGGGCATGTTAATGATGGTGTGAAAATCAATTTTAACCCACTCATCGGGTAATATTTCAGTGCCGGACTCTTTAGCGGTGCGGGATATAGTATCTAGAATTGCTGAGGCAATTTTGTTAAACACCTGCTTCCGTAATTGAGATGTTCGTAATTGAGATGTTGTGAACCTAGATGACTTTTCTTTATCAAGTAGCTCTTCGTCATCAAATTCAATTCCGCTTAGTAACAAGGCTATGAAATCTGTTATGTTAGTCGGTGACGGTATAGGCAGCGCTTCATTAAACTTCACGCCATAATCTTTCAGATGAAATGTATGGGTGGTCGATTGAATACCCGCTTCTTTATCTTGTTTCTTCCTTAAACTATTTGACGGATAAATATATTGATCAACCATCTGTAATAATTCATTGTGGTTTCGTTTGTTTCTTGGTATCTATCCAATTATGTAGTCTATAAGCGCTCGGAATGACTCAAATTTTGCATCTGACTTCAAATAAACTTTCTCAGCAATCTTACCGGACTGATAAATATGTATGCAAAAATCTCTTTCTTCTATAATACTTCTTATGTCGGAGATTACCTTTCCAACTCTATCTTCTTTAATACGATCGAACGTTATTTGTTTAATTTCGGCCAGGTAATAGTTATAATAGTCAGGTCTAATTGCTAAAAAAAATGACGAAAGAAATGATGAAAAGTTCATATTATTTGCCTTATAACTTAACTTTTGCAAATCATTAGCATCCCATCTGAAGCGAACATTTTGCTTTCCCAATTCAACAACTTTAGCGATCATTGCTTTTGGATCTTTTTGAACTGGTAAAAATTGTGGTGCTTTGGTAACGCTTTTATCTTCAGATGGTATAGAACGTTTAGAAATTTCGCGGCTACCTGATTCGCTTTTCTCTTTTTTACGTTTTGTTAGAGCGATCTCCGTTATTCCAACATACCAATTGCCGGTAAACTTACACTCGGTAATATATTTTCGAAAGATGATAGCGTATTGTCAGGGTAAATGCCTAGGGAACTGTTGCTCAAGAGACACATGCTGAACTCGTCATCTATTATGTTTATAGGAATTTTTTTAAATTCTGTCCCAATTCACGTTTTTAACTCTGCAACTAGGCTCGGTCTTCAATTTTAACCGCTCACTTTGCCGAGCAGGCTTTCTTATGGAAATGTCAGTCTCAAATTTATCATGGTTCAGACGAGAGGGTCTTAATATAGATTGCTTGCCAGACTTTCGACCTACTTCATCGAAATCTGACGCTACAGCACCTCTATCATCCACTGCATCTAAATCAGTGAAAACGTCATCCATTTCATCCACACTCATATCCGCTGGAATTGTATACTGCGTTATACCATCTTCACCGGTTATTATCTCGTAGTTTTTGCTGGTTCCTTCAAATGAATCAGCCACACTTTTCCTTATTTTGGAAGCAGGTTTAAGACTTTTTGCTATTCCACTTGCTGATAATCGTCGCTTAAAAGCAGCAGGCAATTCTTGCTTCATTGGTGTTATTTCGTTTATCGACTCGAATATCTCCTCCGGTCGTGGAGGCGAAGTTTGTGTGGGTATTTCATTTTTAAATAGAAACCTCGTCTGTGTGCTGTTTTCACGCAAATTCTTATATTTCTGACTATCCATGCGGTTTTTCGATGAAAGATTTTCAGCTTTCGTCTCCATAAATAATTTTTTTCTTCGTCTTGAATTTAAAAATTGTATTAGCACATTCCGGTACTGATACCATTTTGCTTCATCATTTTGGCACTTATTGTTCAGTATCTTACTCATGGTTTTCTCAAACAGTGTCTGTGTACTAGCGCTCTCAACTGTCTCCTTCAAACGTTCATATACTTCCGGGGGTAATAGAAGCATTTTATTAAGACCGCTATTTCTATGCATATTTATCTATTAAAGACCCTATCACACCTGAAAGAACACTTCCTAGCAATACGGGTAAGAATCCGCCTTGTTGAATTAACACTTTACGTTGGCGTGGAACGGATCGTTTAGCCTCCGCTAGCTTACGCATACTCTTTTTATATTTACAAAGCCGGGAGAATATTTTCCTCTAGGCAAATGATTTCCTTTCAGTGTATTGTGTGTGATTTCGCATAGAGTTTTAATTACTTCGAGATCGGCGGTTTTCAGTATCGCCTTTCTTAAACACGGGCTAGCTTTTTTAAGAACGTATAGCATATGCTTGTTGTCCTTTAATCGTCTCATAGGTGACATCATTGTCTTCTTTCAAACTATCTGGGGAGCAATAACACGTTACAAATGTTGTATTAAATATGTCGGTGCGAAAACGTTAGGTGTCATTTATATCCTATGTTAGGTCTATTAGCAAATAGCTATGAGGTTGTTGAATTATTTCGTTATATCCTCATAAGCTCCGGACTGTTTTCAGGGTATATATGTTTAGCGAGATGATGAAATTGACTCTTGTCTCGTGGGTTCTTGAAATATACTAGATACTTACTTTTTTAGCGAAATATCTCGGCAAAATTTTCCTTGATGGAAAACATTCTGAGTCACCAGAACGACATACAGGCTACGATGATGCGATCCTTTCGTAAACAACTCGCATACTTGTCTTGAAAAAGCGTTTAACATTATATCTTCGAGTACAATACGGATTGGTTGATTCGTGCTATTTGGAAATTCCTCAGGAATAGAGTTCAAATATTCGATATTTTCAAATGCCGCTTGTCGTGGTATAGCACTCTCTTTAGCGCTATACCAAATAATTTTCTTCACTGATGGTTGAATCATTGCATTGTTTCTAAGGAGATGTTTTATAAATGACGTCTTCCCGTAGCCAGACGGGCCTGCCACCATCATTGTAAAATGATGTTTAAAGTGCAGCATCCTTTTGTGTTTGGAAAAGAAGAACTTCTTATAAAAGCCATTACAAAACTTTTATTTATACATTTTTCAAGATGAGTAGAAGGCAAATTGTTAATGAACTCCATAGAACTGCTCGAAAAAACTTTAAACGTCGACGTGTTGTTATAAGGGGTATTGATGATCTTTGGCAGGCAGATCTGGTTGATATGAGTGCGTATGCATCTGGAAATCGCGGTTATAAATTTCTATTGACAATAATTGATACATTTTCCAAGTACGCTTGGGCTCTCCCCGTCAAAAGTAAAAGTTCCAATGATATGGCTAAGGCTATGGAATCAGTTCTCAAACAGAGACGTATACCCCAAAATCTACAAACCGATGATGGAAAAGAATTTTTCAATAAAACATTTCATCGGATAATGAAAAACTATGAAATAAACGATTATTCTACATTCAGCGCGTTAAATGCTTCAATTGTCGAGAGATTCGACCGAACTCTGAAGGGCATCATGTGGAAAGAATTCAGTATGAATGGGAATTATCATTGGATTAGCATTATACAGAAGTTGACGGACAAGTACAACAAAACAAAACATCGCATAATCAACATGCGTCCCATAGATGTTAACGTAACAAATGAAGTACATATACTTGCAACTGTTTATAAGAAAGTTAAAGTAGTGTCAAAGCCTAAATTTAAAATTGGAAATCATGTGCGAATAAGTAAGCACAAGCATGTGTTTGAAAAGGGCTTCACACCGAACTGGTCGACTGAAATATTCACTATAAAGGAAGTGAGAAAAACACAACCACAGACATACTTTCTTGAAGATTATCAAGGTAACACCATACAAGGTAGTTTCTATGAAACAGAATTATTAAAGGTGAAATATCTCGATGTTTACCTTGTTGAGAAGATTTTGAAAAGGGTTAAAAATCGAGCTTTCGTAAAATGGCTAGGTTTTCCTTCGGCGCATAATTCATGGGTAGATATAAAAGACGTAATGTGAATGCATTCCTGTTGGTATGCGTATCGCATGAGTCGTAAAGGCAAGTGGGAAATACATGCTCGTGATAGGTTTGAATTTAAACATCGCATTTCACAACTACATGAAATTATAAAACCCGTTCTCTCTAACAAATTCAGGGAGAACATTTTCAATGAGAGGTTTCCACATATTGTATAGTTCAAAACCTCTCATTGAAAACATTGTCAGTTTACAAACAAACTTTGTGCGAACAAGATGACTAGTGCTGTGGAACTACGCAAATATGACGACTTTGTTGCGGAATACATGGATGTACTTCTGGATGAACATCGTGACAGGCTGCTAAGTGATATCAAAACATTAAAGTTATACTCAAAGATCCCGTCTACCACATCAATTCACGGAATACACTACAATTCCTGTCCATGGCTTTATGACAGTGCCGAATCCGGACCGGATACATGTGAGTGTTGTGATGTTGAAAAAGCATCCAACAGAATACGGAAGTTAATGTGTTTTTATTACAGAGTAAGAAATGTTAAGTTTTGAAATTATCTAAGTGACATTTTAATACAATGTTAAATTACATTCGAAATCAGTCTTTTATTTCTTCATATAGTTGTGATATGGAAAAAGTGAATTGGAAATAAAAACAATGTTGTATGACAAAAAATGCTTTTTATTCATCGTTGCTATCTTCCTCAAAATTTATTTTGAAATAACCACCTCTTGTGTCGTCTTTACCCTCGAATATGAGATTGTAATTTGTGATCTCGTTCAGCTCCTCAACCTGACGTTGTTTTTTATTTTCTCCGAGAATCTTGGCGGCGGAAAACAGTAGGTCCCGTCCACCAAATGTACAGTGATGCGTGCTCCATACTGCGTGGTTATCAATCGAAAACATTTAATTCTGTATTTTTTACCAACGTCCAATGTAGCAAGTGGGGCATTTCACGTGAAACCGACAACGAAAAAAAAGTGAGGTTCTGAAATTCGTTCATATTGGGCACATTTGTACTTCTAGGGTATATGAACGTGTACACATAATATTTTTGTTATTTGATGTTTAGTTGTTAAGATATGGGATTCTAGAGAATTCAAATTTTCACAGAAGGGGTTTTTTGAAATTTTATTTTCATATTGAAGTAAATTATAATGAAATAATAAATGTAGTGTTTTGTATAGAAAATTTACTGTTCTTTTTGATTTTCAAATGATATTCCGAATTTGAATTTTTTTTCTAGCTTTAAACCGGAAGTGAGTATTTAAAATATTTTTTTCAATAACTTCCACCATTTTAATTTTTACTTTTTTTACTGTAAAATATAGCTTGACATGTATACAATTTACCATAAAAATTTCAGAATGGGATCTAGATTGGTTTAGGAGATATATTAATTAGAGTGCCTGCATGTCGCTCTGAACGTGATACCTGTCGCTTGTTAAAGTTGTTTGGTGATGTAAAAATACATTAAAACGTTGATAATATGTCAGTAAAATTGATTATTTATTGTTGCCTTACCCTTTTGTGTCTAGATCCCATTCTGAAATTTTTATGGTAAATTGTCTACATGTCAAGCTTTATTTTACAGTAAAAAAAGTAAAAATTAAAATGGTCGAAGTTATTGAAAAAAATATTTTAAATATTCACTGCCGGTTTAAATCTAGAAAAAAAATTCAAATTCGGAATATCATTTGAAAATCAAAAAGAACCGTCAATTTTCTATAAAAAACACTACATTTATTATTTAATTATAATTTACTTCAATATGAAAATAAAATTTCAAAAAACCCCTTCTGTGAAAATTTGAATTCTTTAGAATCCCATATCTTAACAACTAAACATCAAATAACAAAAATATTATGTGTACACATTCATATACCCAAGAAGAACAAATGTCCCCAATATGAACGAATTTCAGAACCTCACTTTTTTTTCGTTGTCGGTTTCACGTGAAATGCCCCAAGTGCAACATGTTGATCAGACGCATAGTTGCAGATGTTGTCTAAAAGTGCCACGGTTTTCTGAAAGGAAAAATTGATAGTAAACCTCAGCCATCAAACTTAGTTGTATTACCTACCATTTTCAAAGTTATTTATATATTCGCACTAAAACAATTTGAAAACGTAAGATGAGGAACCTTAAGCTAGTTTAAAACAGCTGAAAAGTAGACCTTTCACGGGCTGCAATTTACAAAAATTGGTTTTTATCTGTAACAGGATAGTAAAAAAAGTAATTATGAATAATATATATATATATATATATATCTATATATATATATATATATATATAAATAATTTGCTCACCAACTCTTACTGTTGTTAGTATCCTCAGATATTCTCCTGGTAGACTTTCTCGCAGTATTCACAAAATTAATACATAGTTATATGTACTACAATACGTCTGTCCGATCATGGGTATTTAAATACATCTCAACGTACATGTGTATGAAGTTAATTGGATACTTTTCGTAATGCATTAAGGTTAGTATCAGAATTCAGCATGGCAGGCAATTACCATTAAAATTGCTGCTTGTTTCTTTTCACCCATCATTCGGCTTGCCTTTGGCACAAATAACGTACAGTAACACGGCCTAGTGAAGATCATTGGGTTCGTAATACATTAAGCTAATTTTGATACAGTGCCCCAGAAAATGTGCGTGCAAGGCTTTACACTGTCCCCATCATTCGTTGTCTTGAACAGACGCTACAGATATTCACCGTGGCCTGCATTAATGTAGGAAGAAAAATTTGCGCACACGGCATTTCATGAATATTTTGTCGTCAGCCTTTCATGACGCCCTGGGAATCCATTTCACAAAAACTCAATAGATTCTGCTTTCTAACATACCCTACACCCCTAGCAACCAACCGACTGGGCCCGCAACATCGCTCAACGCCTCGCAAATAACACTCTTAATGTATCTACATGCACACATCTGTTCGCCATGCAAATCTAACAACACAAATCACCGCGACACACCTGAACAAACCTCTACACTCTTCTACCAACCACGCTCAGCAACCCATCACAACACAACACAAATCACCGCCACACATCTGAACAAAACTCTACGCCCTTCTACCAACCACGCTCAGCAACCCCTCACAACACAACACAAATCACCGCCACACACCTGAACAAACCTCTACACCCTTTTACCAACACAAATCATCGCATACCACCTGACAACCCCAACCAACCAACCGCAATACCCCTCTTACAAATGACAAATCAACGCCACCACGCAACCGTACCCCAGACTCAAAATGGCACTGATTCCCCATCTAAACCCCTTGTTACCACGTACACCAAGACCCAACCTCCACTGATTGGATGTGATTGAGCATGTGGTTCCGCCCATACAAAACCCGGTTCAAAGGTACGTCAGTTACTACTACTCTCGATCCAGGGCATAGATTCCGGTGGAGCCATTTACACCGGAGGAAATTGTTGAGCTTATCAAGCTCAGCAATGCTGACCTTCCCGGGGACAACTGGAAGGTCACCAAGGTAAGCGAGCCCAGCAATGGACAATCAATCCCTCGACCTGAAGGAGATGTCCTTATCTGACGAGAAGGCGAACAAAACTCTTTGTCGTGATGCTGAGGTATCTACAGATAAACCTTCATCATTGTAAGGCGGCATCCGCCGTACTGCTCCTAAATCTGGCCCAAAAAGGAGAGGAGCTAATACTATCCCAGGAAACTTGGGTTGTAGGCAACCAGGTTTGCGGGCTCAATAAGAAGGAATACAAAACAGTATCTCTCTACACATCAGGTAAACCGAGAGCTTGCATAGTAATAAAGGAAGGCTTGAAGTCTCTAACCTTGTACAGTTTCAGTGACCAGGATACCATTGCCATAGCAGTGGAAAGGCAGTCCAAACCACTTTGGACTGTCTCCTGCTATATGGCACACAATGTTCTGCCACCTCCCATCAACCTGCAGAGGATCGTCAAGGAAGCCACTGCACGGAGCATCCATCTCGTCAATGCCCATCATCGCATTTGGGGAAGCACCGATACGAACAAAAGGGGTGAGTCACTCTTCGAATTTATTCTAACGCATGACTTAGCCCTAGTAAACAAAGGTGAGGATCCTGCCTTCATTACGGCAAGCCGTAGGGAAGTTTTGGATATCACTCTAGCGAACGAGCACTTGCATCACGCTATCAAAGGATGGCATGTATCACAAAAGTGCTCGTTCTCCGATCATTTATATATGATCTTCGATGTGGCTTTTGACCCTCCGAACAATCCAACCTTCATTAACATAAAGAGAATGAATTGGGTCAAGTACCAATCAGTATTCGAGTCTACACTAGAAGGTGGACCTCCAAAGATTGAAGAAATAGGTGGTCTGGAGGAAGTCGTTGGGACCCTTACATTTGCCTTCAATGAAGCAGCAAGATCTGCATGTAGTCCAACGAAGCCTAGAGGGAAATATAAGCTCCCATGGTGGAATAGTGACATTGCGGAGCTGCGGAAGGAATGTAAGAAGTCCTTCAATCGGGCTAAAGAATCCAATGACTGATCTTCCTATAAACTCAAAGTCAAGGAGTTTAAATGCTCCATCAGAAAAGTAAAACGCACCTTGCGGAGAAGTTTCTGTGCAGAAATAAAACACTCCAAGGATGTTAGTCCTCTGCAACAAGTTACGACAAGCTCGCCTTTATTTTTGGGGTCTATCAAGGACGCGAATAGGACCTGGACCAAATTCAGCTCCGAGACGCCAGCCTTTATCATGGACACGCACTTCCCGGGCAGTGATGATGTGGCTGACAAAGCTGATCCACATACTCCCCCGAACTGCCTTCAACCACTGTGCCTGTAGACGACATGCTCCTACACTGGGCAATCAGATCATTTCAACACTTTAAATCCCCTGGAATGGACAACATCTCACCCGTTGAGAAAGGAAATCAATATAGCGCTAACATGGCTAAAAGCCGTCTTTAAAGCATGTCTACAGATGGCCTATATTCCAAAGTGGTGGAAATAAGCTTAAATATTCTTCATACCCAAAGCGGGCAAGACATCGCTCTCGTCACCTAAGGACTATAGTCACCTAAGGACTATAGATCATTTCTCTTCTGCTGAAAACTCTGGAACGGCTGATAGAGATTTAATTGAGAGCTACTCTGCAACCACTCTCTAATGCACAGCACGCATACACAAAAGGGAGATCGGTTGAAACAGTTCTTCACTCGCTCACCAGCTACATCAAAAAATCGCTAAGCGTCAAAGAATATACGCAGGCGGCTTTTCTAGACATCGAAGGTGCATTTAACAACGCCAGGCACAAGGCTATTGAGGAAGCACTCGAGGAAAACAATGTGGATGAAAGCTTGATTAGGTTTATCATACAACTGCTAAGCAACAGAAGCATCAACTCCACACTAGGAGACAGCATCCTAAGAAACCGGACATGCAGAGGCAAACCGCAAGGCGAGGTGCTATCACCCCTTCTATGGAATTTAGTGGTGGACAAACTCCTGTCAACAATAGAAACGACTGGCTGCAAAGTCATAGCCTACATCGACGATGTTGCAATAGCAATATCGGGCAAATTCGTAAACACCCTATCTGAAAGACTTAACTTTGCCCTGAGTATTCTTACCAAGTGGGGCAAAGAGTGCGGTCTGAAGATTAATCCGCAGAAAACGGAATTTGTGCTGTTCACAAAAAGGTACAAAATTCCACGATTTCTCCCACCCAAACTCGATGAGATAAGCCTCATACCGTCTCATCAAGTTAAGTATTTGGGTCTAATTCTGGACTCTAAACTCACGTGGAAAGCGAACATAGCAGAAAGAGCGCGTAAAGTGGCATGCGCAATCTACTGGTGCAAAAGAGCTATTGGGAAAACGTAGGGACTATCCTTCCGGCTACCAGATCACTGCAGTATTTTTCAGGCAGAGGTCATCGCAAAATTTCCATAAAAAATGTCAACATTTTCTCTGAGAGTCAAGCTGCTATCCAATCATCACCCAACGTGTATAACTCATTAAGAACTATAATCAAATGTCGCACACAACTGAACGCGATGTGACTTCACTGTGAAGTGATTCTTTGCTAGGTGCCGGCCATCCATTGGCCTCCGTCAAGCTAAGTTTCAAGCAGAATTATATAGAAGTTGCAAAGAGGGTCTGGCTGCTGGAAGCAACCTGCAAGACAACCAGGCAAACTTGGCACGAACTAATCTCAAAGCGCACCAAGCAGCTCCTCAACACGACCCGTGAAACATTAAGTTTCATCGATCCGTACTGACGGAGCATTGTTTCATTGGCAGACATGCAAAAAGACTGGGTACCCCTTTCCACGATTTCTCCCGCAGCTGCAGATCGGAGAAGGAAGAGGAAACAATCCAACACTTTCTATATAAATGCCCAACACTATCCAGGAAACGCATGCAAACTTTAGGCTCAGCTTTCCTGGTAAGCCTGACGGAAGGGGGTTGCCACTACAACCAACCAGTCAAGTGTTAGCATAACGTATGGGAAATCGCTGTTGTTGTTTTTTCGCCGGTAAAATAATGAAATTCCCTCGTTCGGAACCACACACGTAAATCAATACACCAGTGAAAATGGGGGCATACCAAAATTTAAACTCGGTAGTGGTAACGATTGGTTGATCAATTCACCAGCAGCACCACAACTAAGTGGAAAATGGAAGTCAGTAGTGAAATTAATCAAATTCCACATTACGAGACGGATAAAAGAATCACTGATGGCATTCGAAAAAAACACAACTCTACTCACTGAAATCGGTAGAATCTTGTATTTAACACCACCAGAAGAAATCAGTAATAATGACGTTAAAACGTTGACTCTAGCTCAATTTCTAATTGGGTCAACAATCAATTCGCTACCGAAATCATCTACAGCGGAGCCCACAATCCCAAATCAAAATCGATGGCAATTTATTCTTCAAAAGACTCTAAAGTTTTGGTCTAGAGAATCTTAATCATATTTACAACAAGTTGTTACATAAAAACCGTACATTAAAGGTTGGCTTTCGTGCCCCGCTAACCGTCAACGGAATGTTCACTCGCTAGATTCATCGATTTTCATTTTGGGCAGTTCATTCTTATTGACCCAAATTCTCGTCGCTCAACTTCACAATTCATTACAAACTAAATGAATTTGTTGTTCACGGATACGATGAATAAGTGGTTTATTTTGGTCGATGACTCGCAAATTGATCACAAATCTAGTAACGGTTTTTTGGATGACATCTGAGACAATCATTTTATCAATTTTACTATGTTTTGTAATGTAAGTATGGAATTTGGCACTGAGATGAAAAGGTTCGCACCTGAATTGTGACTTGAAATTTAGCTTTCTTGCTTGACATTTGAATTTGTTGCTTTAAATTTGCCTAAATTGAGTATATTCGAGAAATTTTCTCTTCCATACAATAAATTATGCTTTTTGGAAAATAAACAGAAGAATTGAGTTAGAGTGATTGTGAAGTCTTAAAAAATTATTCTCAGAGTTTGAGTGCACATGAGCCGATAGTAGTATGCAAACGGCCAAATTTGGGAGTTCTGTAATGGACTTCTAGTTAAAGAAAATGGTCTCTTAGGTATATAGTTGTGATCTTGGGTGGCTTTTAAATAATCATAACATAAAGACTAATGATATCGCAATACAAAAAGTGGAATGAGTTCATATTAATCATCTGCACATTCAAAATCTGTTATTATTATTTGACATTGACTTTTTTCATAAAAAAGACGTTATGAAGCATTTGATTTTGTAAAACGTTTATTGCTAGAAGTGCAATTCAGATGAAGAATGTTTTTGATATAAAATCAAATATTTACAGTTTGTTTTTAAATTCATAAATGACAGTACTTGTACTTATTTATATATATATATATATATATATATATATATATATATATATATATATATATTTCATATGTTATAATGCATTTGAAGAAACCTCGCCCGCTTAGCTGGTACACGTGAAATCTTCCAAAACTGCAGGCATAGCGTCTGGTCCCACGGAACAAAAATTATTCATTTATTGGAAACTGCGTTGCTGTTTGTTAAGAGTTGCTGGTGTTTGATTGCTTTGCTGATTGTTTATAATCAGTGGTATTTGATTTCGTTGTTCGAGTCGGTGGTGCAAACTCTTCCTTTCTTAAGACTTCAGCGTCCTCGAACAATCGGTTAAAAAAATTGGATGTCGTAGAAGTTCTAACCTTGTCGTCTATCCGGATGCTGATGCATTTGAACAACACTTGCTGATGTTTTATTTGCAGGTGGATTCGATTGATCACTTTCATTGATAACTGGTTCTAATTTCACCATTATATTTGCTGTTCTTCGTTGTCTGACGTCTTCCCACAGACATATGATGATCTTCCCAGGATTATGGTGGAAACAACTGCAATAACGCTTAGTTTTATCTAATTGTCGGATTTTATCCTTGTTACCATTAAATCAAATCGTTTAGTATTATTGAGATGTAATTCTGTCATCATTTCCAATAAGAGTACTTCTTCAAAGAGACTAATGTGGGGTTTTGTTCGGAGTAGGAGTAGCAGGACCTGGACGTTTGTTATTTGCTCATAGATAAACTTTTGGTGATTTATCATGATTTTCGCGTTTTCAGCATCACCAGTAGTGTTCCGTTTATACGTTTTGAGATTCCGTCGATATCGATGGTTCCATTGAATTCGATCAAGAAAATCAATCCAGGAGTGATTTCTTCTATGTCCGGAATATTATGTCTCTTAGTTCTGTAACGACGATCTGGTCGACTTTTTGATAAATTTGGAATACATTTGGATGCGCTTAATTCTACTAAACAATTTTTATTACAAATTGACAATGTATATATGTATGCTTTTACATGCGGTTTTAATACCAAATAAAATTTCATCTTTTTCAATATTCTTTCAAATGGAAGTTTAGGAATGACTTTATCAACTTTTACAGATTTGATCGATTTATGTTATTAGAAAATTTACAATAAACAACGAATGAGATGAGTTTTGTGCAATTCTAACATCTAAGAACGCTAGTGCTTCAGGAACATTAACATATGGAAAAAAAATCATCAAAATTTACTAAAATTTCCCCAATCCCTTTTTTTCCTAGCTGTATTAATTCTATTATATTAAATAATTCTTCTTTAACAATTCTAAGCTTATACTGCGTATATAGGGCTAATTTATTTTTGAAGGATCCGTCCTTTTTTATCATATTTAAGAATTCATTTGTGCTTTGATTCAATATATCTATGTAAGCTTGACTGATAATTATTTGTGTAATATTATTGTTGAAAATAACGTTAACTTTACTTTTCAAAACAACAAAATCATCGTGGCAGGGATTTACCACGATCCACTTTCATGCGCTTCCGGTAAAATTTACGGATCTCTTTTTTTTAGCTTTACAATATTACCAAACAAATTTCTCATTTGCTCCAACTCGTGCGTCAGGAGGGGATGAAAATGGTTGTTGGGATTAATATGCTCCTTCAGGATAGATTATAATTCGGATATAAATCGGGGATACACATGGGTTTGCAAAACGTGGATGAGCTTTTTTACGGCGACTATGGCGTTTATGGGTGTCTATACTGAGGCTATTAGCTCATGCGTTGAGATTTCGTCACTTTGAATGCTTGATGAAACGATAATAATTCCTGATTCTTTAGGTGGTCTGGACAACGCATATGCAACGATATTTGCTCATCCCGGTTTGTAACGAAGTTCGTGATTGTATTCTTTGAGAATTGATTTCCATCGTTGATTGAACTTTGGTATTTTTATGACTGAGGGCGTATGTTAACGGTTGATGGTCTGTGTAAATCATGACCTCACTTGTTCCGCATAGAAAATTTCGAAGGAACTTCAGTGCCCAAATGATCTCTTCTCGTTAGTGACGTAATTTTTCTCAGTTTTGTTGAGATTACGCGAAAAAAACATAGCTGGTCTCCTTTTCTTGATTTAAAACTGCCCTTATTGCGTACTGCGAGGCATCAATTGTCAGTTTGAATCCCTTTTCGAAACTTGAATCATAAAGCATTTCATCCTGAGATATTAGAGCTCTCTGAATCTTCTCGAAGGCTTCTAGTGCACTCGCATTAAGTTTGATTATTAATTTGCTAGCCTGATGTTTTGAGTTAATATCTTCTTCTCCCCTTAAAAGAGCTGTGAGAGGATTAGCCGATTTGACTAAATCGAGTATAAACCGTCTGTAATAGCGAGTCATTCACAGGAAAGATCTTGGCGAATTACAATGGCTTTTCCCTTCTCTGGATTAGGCCGTACGCCATCTTAAGGGGGAAGTACCTTTAGACACTTCAAAAAATCGATTTTTTTAAAATTGTTTTAATCGATAGATATATCGCCTAAGAATATCATGTCCAAGTTTAATTCTCAAAACTGTGGAACATATGCATCCCGGACGTGCCTGGCGCCGAGTTCCCTTTCTCTTGACCACAAACTTTAAACGGCCTTTTCTCGAAACCATGTTTTTGAACATTGCGTAAGTGATAATAAAAAACAAGTGAATCGATTTTCATCATCTAGCATTCATTTTAAAGAGCATAAAAAACTGTTCTATACAGGGTCTCTTGTATTCGGTGACATAAAATGACACCACGTATTGGAGGGGGTAGGAAATCCGAAGGGGTTTCGAGATATAGGAGGGGAAGTACCCCGCTCCATAACCACGACCTGGCACGTGTAAATCGTCATAACTACTTCATTTTTATGTGTAGACCTTTGAAAAAGAATGCATTCGATTGCCTGTCAATGTATCTTTTTATAAATGTATTAACAAGTGCCCCCAATGCTGCCAGTTTTACACGAAAAAATGAGAAACTTAAAACAACCGGAAAAAATTGCTAATTTTGACTTTCGCGACCGTGTTAAACGCTAAAGTGATGTCCTAACCTTTAAAAATATTATCTTGACAGAAAGCCTTACTTTCTGCTTGAATACTTCCGAAGAAAAAGGTTGCCGATTTTCCTTTGTTTCCTTCGAAAAAAAGAAAACTAAAATTTTGTGCGATCCCTCGAAATTAGCCAAACGTTATAAAATTTTATTATCTACCTGGCATAATCCCACAGTGAAATTTTTTTTGAGTGATTCATTTTCTTCATGCTATTTGTTGGACCTGCTTTAGTATTGAAGGGTTTTTAAGCTGAGATAATTAAAGTCCGACGTTTTGAGGATGACATAAAGTTAATGTTTAATAATTAGCACCTGATAATACAAAAGGGTATAAATGTTGTGTCGAAATGCTGCATAACTTACTCGAATCGTCAATTGAAAAGAATCAAGGAGTGCTTATTTCTAAACATATACAATCATGGCTAAATTTACCAACGAGGAATATGCTAACATGCATTACATTTAAGGATTTTGCAATGGCAATGCCGCATGTGCACAGGAGGAATATCAAACGAGGTACCCGACCCGACGATTACCGGATATAGGAGATCCCACAGTAACCAAGGCCATCTCTACATAGCACAGATTCAGCAGAAATATGTGAGCAGGCGTACTGGGGCGAAGGCTAATTGGACCATTTCGTTTGCCAGATAGGCTGAATTCTGCCAGATATCTAAATTTTTTGGATAACAAGTTACCAGATTTATTGGAAGATACACCAATAATCAATTTGAACAGCATTTACTACCAACACGATGGTGCTCCAAGCCATACTGACCAACAAATCACCCATTGATTTGCCTCAACCTATCCAGGAAGGTGGATAGGTCGAAGTGGTCCAATTAGGGGGCTACCCGGTCTCCAGATCTAACTATCCTTGATTTTTATTTGTGGGGTGCAATGAAGCAAGAAGTGTACAAGACACATGTGTCATCAGTTCAAGAATTAGATTTAAGAATTGAGGCAGCTAGTGAAAAAATAAGAGAGGAACTCATGCATTTCGATGTAGTCATAGAAATTAAGAAAAGAGCTCTTCTTTGCATTTCTGTGGAAGGAAGACACCTTGAACAGTTTATGTGATCACGAGTCATTCTGCTGTTTAATGATAAGTTCAAAAAAATTGTAACTTTAGATCTTTAGTATTATTTTCCATAATAAAGTAAGTCAGCAAAATTTCACAAAATTTTAGTTTTCAATTTTTCGAAGGAAACAAAGGAAAATCGGCAACCTTTTTCTTTGGAAGTATTCAAGCAGAAAGTGAGGCTTTCTGTCAAGATAATAATTTTATAGGTTAGGACATCACTTTAGCGTTTAACACGGTCGCGAAAGTCAAAATTAGCAATTTTTTCCGGTTGTTTTAAGTTTCTCATTTTTTCGTGTAAAACTGGCAGCATTGGGGGCACTTGTTAATATATTTATAAAAACATACATTGACAGGCAATCGAATGCATTCTTTTTCAAAAGTCTACACATGGTTGGTTGGTTGGTTGTAGTGGCAGCCCTCTTTGTCAAAAAGATGGCTCACTTAGGCCAAGATAGGCCCATTGTGATACCACAAAAAGACGAGGGCGGCACTAGAACCTGTGAGATGACGAGAACCATTTCGATTCTCGTATGAAGCCGGCTATGCAGCCGATATTCAAATCAGCTACTTCCGTGCGGCTGGCCAGGAATGATGAGCCTAAGGTTTTCATGCGTTTCCTGAAAAGTGGCGGGCATTCACACAGAAAGTGTTGGACTGTCTCTTCCTCTTCTTCCGATCTGCAACTCCGGCAGAAATTGTTGAAGGGAACACCCAACCTCTCTGCGTGTCTGCCAATCAGACAGTGCCCTGTCAGTATGGACACGATAGAACTCAAGGTTTCACGACTCGTGTTCAGGAGCTGCTTGGTGTGTCTGGAACTCAGTGCACGCCAAGTTTGCCTGGTTGTCCTGCAGGTTTACTCCAACAACCAAGCTCTATTTGCAGCCTTGATGTAATGCTGCTTAAATCCTAGCTTTATAGAAGCTAGAGGTTGACCAACTTGGGTGTGAGTGTATACTCCTGGAGCACAGTGCCAGCTCTCGCGAAGTCATCCGCTTCGCAATTTCCCGGTATATCACTATGTCCCGGTACCCAGTGTAAAGGCACTTCACAGTGAAGTGACATCACGTTCAGCTGTGTACGGCATTCCATCATCATCATGGATGAGGTGTACACGTTGGATAGTGCTTGGATAGCAGCTTGACTGTCGGAGAAAATATTCAGGTTTCTTATGGAAATTTTCTGATTTCTCAGCCAGTCTACTGCCTTGTATATCGCAATGACCTCTGCCTGAAAAACACTGCAGTGGTTTGGAAGGATAGTTTCAGGCCTAGCTGGTCTGAAAAAACACCACAGCCAACTTTTCCGTCCATTTTGGAGCCATCAGTGTAGATGTCGACCGATTCCTGCATCCCACCTCTTTCTATTGCCCAGTCACCCCTGCTTAGGATGACTGACCTGAAACTATGATGAAAGCAGGGAATCGGGGGCGCAAGGTCCACTTCCCCTGGCGTTGGTCCATCCCTCCGAAGTATGGTGGAGTGGCCAACATTTCTCTCTTGCCAGAGATGTAGTGCTTTTAATCGAATCGCAGAGCACTTGGCCTGCTGTCTCGTAAGGAGCTACGTCGGGAGCCAATTCAATAGCATAAACTGTACCTTTGTCGGAGTAGTGCGTAAGGCCCCGGTGATTGCAATAGCTGCAATCCTTCTGACTCTGTTTAGCAGGTTTGCATTGGATGTTTTTGCAAAAGCTGGCCACCAAAAAACTGCGCCATACAGAAGAATTGATCCCACTATCGCCGTATAGAGCCATGATACGATTTTGGGTTTCAATCCCCACTTTTTCCCAATGGCTCTTTTGCAGCAGTAGATTGCGCATGCCGCTTTTCGCGTTCTTTCTTCTATGCTCGCTTTCCACGCGAGTTTAGAGTCCAGAATTAGACCCAAATACTTAACTTGATGAGACGGTATGAGGCTTATCTCATCGAGTTTGGGTGGGAGAAATCGTGGAATTTTGTACCTTTTTGTGAACAGCACAAATTCCGTTTTCTGCGGATTAATCTTCAGACCGCACTCTTTGCCCCACTTGGTAAGAATACTCAGGGCAAAGTTAAGTCTTTCAGATAGGGTGTTTACGAATTTGCCCGATGTTGCTATTGCAATATCGTCTGCATAGGCAACGACTTTGCACCCAGTCGCTTCTATTGTTGACAGGAGTTTGTCCACCACTAAGTTCCATAGAAGGGGTGATAGCACCCCACCTTGCGAGGTGCCTCTGCACGTCCTCCTTCTTAGGATTCTGTCTCCTAGTGTGAAGTAAATGCTCCTGCTGCTTAGCAGTTGTACGATAAACCTAATCAGGTTACCATCCACATTGTTTTCCTCGAAAGCCTTCTCAATAGCCTTGTGGCTGATATTGTTGAAAGCCCCTTCGATGTCTATAAAAACCGTCTGCGTGTATTCTTTGACGCTTAGTGACTTTTCAATGTAGCTGGTGAGCGAGTGAAGAGCTGTTTCAACCGATCTCCCTTTTGTATATGCGTGCTGTGCATTAGAGAGTGGTTTCAGAGTAGCTCTCAAGCGAATCTCTATCAGTCGTTCCAGAGTTTTCAGCAGAAAAGAGGTGAGGCTGATAGGTCTATAGTCCTAAGGTGAGGAGTGGGATGTCTTGCCCGCTTTGGGTATGAAGACTATTTTAGCTTCTTTCCACCACTGTGGAATGTAAGCCATCTAAAGACGTGCTCTAAAGATGGCTCTTAGCCATGGAAGCGCTATATTGATTCCCTGCTGGATTTCAACGGATGAGATGTTGTTCATTCCAGGGGATTTAAAGGGTTGAAATGAGCTGATTGCCCAGCGTAGGAGCCTGTCATCTACAGGCACAGCGGCTGACAGGCAGTTCGGGGCCGTATATGGATCAGCTTAATCAGCCACATCCTCACTGCCCGGAAAGTTCGTGTCCATGAGAATGGCTAGCGTCTCAAAGCTGTATTTAGTCCAGACCCCATTCACATCTTTGCAGACCCCAAAAATAAGGGGGAGCTCGTCATAACTTTACGCAGACGACTGACATCCTTGAGGTGTTCTATTTCTGCACAGAAATTTCTCCACGAGGAGCGTTTAGCTTTTCTGATGGAGCATTTGAACTCCTTGACTTTCAGTTTATAGGAAGATCAGTCATTGGATTCTTTAGCCCGATTGAAGGACTTCTTACATTCCTTCCGCAGCTCCGCAATGTCACTATTCCACCATGGGAGCTTATATTTCCCTCTAGGCTTCGTTGGACTACATGCAGATCTTGCTGCTTCATTGAAGGCAAATGTAAGGGTCCCAACGACTTCCTCCAGACCACCTATTTCTTCAATCTTTGGAGGTCCACCTTCTAGTGTAGACTCGAATACTGATTGGTACTTGACCCAATTCATTCTCTTTATGTTGATGAAGGTTGGATTTTTCGGAGGGTCAAAAGCCACATCGAACATTATATATAAATGATCGGAGAACGAGCATTCTTGTGATACATGCCATCCTTTGATAGCGTGATGCAAGTGCTCGTTCGCTAGAGTGATATCCAAAACTTCCCTACGGCTTGCCGTAATGAAGGTAGGATCCTCACCTTTGTTTACTAGGGCTAAGTCATGCGTTAGAATAAATTCGAAGAGTGACTCACCCCTTTTGTTCGTATCGGTGCTTCCCCAAATGCGATGATGGGCATTGACAAGATGGATGCTCCGTGCAGTGGCTTCCTTGACGATCCTCTGCAGGTTGATGGGAGGTGGCAGAACATTGTGTGCCATATAGCAGGAGACAGTCCAAATTGGTTTGGACTGCCTTTCCACTGCTATGGCAACGGTGTCTTGGTCACTGAAATTATACAAGGTTAAAAACTTCAAGCCATCCTTTATGATGATACAAGCTCTCGGTTTACCTGCTGTACTGAGGGATACTGTATTGTATCCCTTAATGTTGAGCCCGCAAACCCGGTTTCCTACAACCCAAGGTTCCTGGGCCAGTATTAGCTCCTCTCCTTTTTGGGCCAGGTGGAGGAGCAGTGCGGCGGATGCCGCCTTAGAATGATGGAGGTTTATTTGCAGAAACCTCAGCATCACGACACAATGTTTTGTCCGCCTCCTCGTCAGATAAAGACATCTCCTCCTCGACCTGGTCGAGGGTTTGGAGAAGGTCCCCAGCCAATTCCGTGGTGGAGGTGGTGCTTCTTCCGTCGTTGGAGAGAAGATCTGACTCAGAATGGTTCACGGTCGGGTCCACTGTTGCTTCTACAGTCACCTCACTCCCACTCTCTTTGCTCGGTTCCCGTACTGCCTTCCCAGTACGGTCCTTGCGAAGTCTACACATAAAAATAAGGTAGTTTTGACGGTTTACACGTGCCAGGTTGTGGTTATGGAGCGAGGTACTTCCCCCACCTATATCTTGAAACCCCTTCGGATTTACCACCCCCTCCAATACGTTTTTTTTCTCGAGACACTTCAAAAAATACGTGGTGTCATTTTATGTCACCGAATGCAAAACACCCTGTATAGACTAAATATTAAAAAAACAAACTATTTTGGAACTATTTTTAACTGGAAGTACAACGAAATTTTTCGTCAAAATCGTAATTTTTTTGAGCCTGTTTTGCAGGGTTAATTTTCGAAATTCTAAATATTTTAGTCTATCTACTAAAAAAAACCTTTCGAGTAAGAAAATGTTTGGTTTGTTGATTTCAGATGAAAATTGCAGCCAGCATCGCTTACACAATTCACGACGACAGCGACGACATGGCTTTCAAGATCCTTGAAAAATTTGTTAATTTTCAACTTGCACTTTTGTAGAATATGTTTTTTTTAACCTCAAATATCGCCTAAAATAAATATTATACTAATTTAATAAGAACTGTCTTCATTTTCCCACAAATCAGTTACAAAAAGACCTTTTTTCGGCCTCTAAAGGTACTTCCCCCCTTAAGAGATGATGAAACCTAAAATATCTACGGAAGTTTTCATAAATTCGCATTTATTGATTTGAACTTTGAAGTTAGCTTCTTCCAATGTTTGCAGGTCAAGTTCAAGCTTCTAAAGGTGCTCGTCCTCGGTTTTACCATAGATAACGATGTCATCGATAAATATCTGACAGCTTTTACCTATGTGTTGTCGAAGAACGTCGTCAAGGGCTTGCTGAAAATATGGGGGCGAATTCATTAGGCCACTAACTTCTTCGGCAATCATGGTTTGATTGTAGTTTCCCGCTGAACCTCTCGCATCCACTTGTCTGTGAAACATCCCCTACTGTTTTAGTAGTACCTGTCATTGGAAAGAGTGCTGACTGTTTGCAGGAGATCGTTTCGAGGCAAAGGGGAACCTTGGCTGTGGTCGATTCTAATAATAATTCATATGTGATCTAATGTAACGATCTGCGTCCACAGGTTTGGGACGATGAAGTGGTTATGGTATATGAGAGGCTGAAACATTTGTTGTTGCTGGAAATTTAGATAATATTGGCATCGTTGTGGAGTAGGAAAAAAGTTTTGCCTAGAATTATTATAAAAGTTGCGTTGTGGGTGTGTACTACAATAAGGGCGTGTTTGGTTGAAGTTGGGATAGAAAAATCTGCGGAGAGCTGGTGTTGAAACCTGTTGTGAGGTTCTGAGTTTGGTGGAATGGGGGGCGCAACCTGAGTGTGCAGTTGTCACACAACATTATTCGAATTATTTGCGTACTGCATCCTGTAATGCACGTTTTCGAGTTTTAAAGATAAGTGTAAGGCTTGTGGTAAATAGATTGGTTCCTTAATGCTGAGCAGTCTGGTGAGGTCGCTCTTTTAGCCTCTTTCGAGCGTTTCCAAAGCTTTGTCACGATAGGACTTGGTACGAATGCTCCTGGCTTCAACGACTATATCTAGTGACGAAATTTTGTTCAAAAAGAAAAAAAAGTGATGATACACCCTCTGATAGAAATCTTGAACAGAATCATTATCTTGGATAAGACTAGTCATCTGGTACTCTAGCGTAGCCAAGTCGCGTTTATGCGCATAATGGCTTGTTAATCAACGGGATATTAATTCCCAATTAAGCGGAGTGTTGTAGGACTCCAACACTGTGTCCGCTTGCCCTGTTATTTTGTTCCTGATCACATTCAGGATTCCAAAATACTTGGGACTTCCTTTCAGGTGGTTAAATATTTTCAGGATCCTGTCTACACTTCTTCGGCAGGAGGTAAATTCGCCTGGTTGTAAAAAGAATTCTCTGAAGTTTTTCACCACAGCTGGGATCCTGGCCATGTCCGCCAGGCTTCCCTGCTGGTCTGAATTGTTTTTCTTTGCAATATTGCCCTAACGAAAGTTTCTAGCTGCCCCTGGTTTATGTTTTCACACTCTTTCGCAAGGGGTTGAGGTCTGTTTAAGTTTTCATGTTTAGCCATCGTTGCTGTCGAAAATTGTTATTACCCGTTCGAAAATTGTTATTTACGTTAATATTGAATAACTTTAATTTATCTGCAAATTTTGAATCACTGTTGCTTTTCATGTTTGATTAGTTCACACTTTTTTTTAAAAAAATATTTATTCCCGTTCAACTAACCCAAAAATTCATATTCTTTGATTTCACAATTTGCTTATTCATAATCAAATATAATCAATCAAATATAGATAATCAAATATCAGTAATCAAATATAGGCAAGAAATGAGACGATAAGATTTGTTTCATTTTATTTTCAATATTTTACTTTTTTTCTTAAAAATTCTCACATGAAAATGATCCTTGCCATACTGTTGCTGGATGTGTTGAATTTTACCCAAGCGACTGCAGGCGTCTCTGACTACTGTTTGCTCCCGCCATGTTCTTGGGATGTGCGTACTTATATTGTTCGGTGACCTCACGACCTTCTGCTTTTCACGCTCCTGCTGAGCGCTTCTCGACCTGGACTATTTTTCATAACCTACTGCAATACTGCAATCACTTTTGTACGCTATTCGCGTTATTTTCGTGTCACACGTATCGGCACTACTTTCTTGTTTTTCAAAATTACTTTCGTAGACCGTACTTCGCGTAAATTAAGCGTACCAAAAAATCGTGAGGTTCCTGCTCGAGCACCAGTTAAACTCTTAAAAGCCCTCATAGGCACTCCACCTAAAAAAAGCTGGTTACGGTTTCTCGGAGAGTAGTGCGGGACTTTAACCGAAATAAAACCACGTCCAACGTCTTTGCCATTGTCGGATTGTTTCTTCCCTTTCTGAGTTTCTTATCCTCAGCCGCGTCGCGGATGGTTTCAAACGCTTTCTGCGGTACATGCGGATCATTTCATCCGCAAGTATGTCGACCGGGATCATTCTTGCGACCACGTACGCGGCCTCGTCGGAAACAGTTCTAAAAGCGCTGCACACTCTCAATGTACTGAGAGGATAGACTCCTCCTATCTTTCTCCTGCTCACTTCAAGTTTAAAAGTTTTCTCCCACACAGGTGCTGCATAAAGCAGAATAGAGCTCACTACTCGAGAGATTACCTTTCTGTAGCTACTTTTTGGACCTCCAACATTTGGTATCATGCCTGTCAAAGCTGCGGCAGCCTGTCTAGCCTTGAAGCTTGTATAATTCATGTGGGCCTTGAAGCTAAGCTTCGAATCAATCAAAACCCCAGGTGCCTAATGAAGGGTTGAGAGTTGATGATATGCCTCCCCACCCGGACGCTGAGGATATTGTTTTTGCGTCTGTTGCTTACTAGGACTGCCTCTGTTTTTTGTTCCGCCAATTTGAGTCCGGACGTTTTCTGCCACGACTTTATAGCACTGATAGCTTCACTTGCGTAAACTTCCACATCTCCTAGATGTTATGCAGCTACTACCACAGCTATATCATCCGCGAACCCAATAACCGTCGCCTCACCTGGAATGGGAAGCTCAAGCACTCCGTTGTACATCATGTAGTGGATCTACAGTATTATTCCCACACAACCAATCAGCATTTTCCCACAACCCACAAATCTATAATTAACGAGCAGTCGTAGACTATACAAATGAATAATTTACGATCAATTTTGTAATGCTCGTTTTGCATTATACATACGAAAGTCCAATTCATGATGTCACTAAAAATAGACACATGAATGAATGTTTATACTGGCCCATCGTGATCGTGCCAGACTAAGCGGCGCTTAGAGTGCACAAATGCAATGTACACAAGTGCATGTACTTTTTGTGAAGAAACCTGAGTAGTCATTACTCATGGACTTTATGAGTGTTGCATTTTTAAATTGGGTCATATGGGAAAAATGCTGATCGATATTTTGATTGGTAGAATGAATTTACTATATTCAATTCTTCCAGTTTTAGAGTAGGGATTATGTATTAAGTAAAATAAAATATTAGAGTAGGGATTTTATGTTAAGTTGTAAAAATTGTTTAAAAGGAATTTGTAGAATAAAGAAAAGAAAGTCATAGTCTTACTTTTGACTCGTTTCAATAATTCATTTTTGCCGTAATTTGGCAAAACGCTCGAGCCATAACTTGGCTTTAGAAGCGCTACAATCATAGCGTAACCAGTCGCTAAATAAAAAAGTAGTAAAAATATAGGCTAGCTTGGATCATGAATCCTGCGCCAGACATGTGGCAATTCACTTGCCGGTAGGTACCCTAATATAACCCTGTTCCCTCACTAAAAGTGTGCTTTACTTATACAGCGCTAAATCACGGATCTCCCTCGAAAAATATAAGATCCGGCGTTCGGCGTCCAACACCGAGAAGGCAACTGAGAAATCTCCTGCGACGAGTAATCTTTCACATTCCACAGAAGGGGACCAATCACAGAGCCTTGCGGGACTCCCGCGGTCACGGTGTATTCTCTAATCCCTTCGTCGGTTTTGTAGAAAAGCGTTCTTACCGATAGATATCGCCCTACTAACTTTGCCAAATAGTGGGGGACTCCTAATCTAGTCAAGGACGCGTTGATGTTCTCCCAGTTTGCCGAGTTAAATGCGTTTTTGACGTCCAGAGTTACTATAGCGCAACATTTCTTGGACGCCATGGCATTCTTTGCCAATCCTATCACCGAGTTGATAGCGTCAACTGTAGAGCGTGCTCTACGAAAACCATACTGAGAGTTGGATATACCACCTCGGTCTTCAATAATGGGAGCCAACCTATTATATATGATACGCGCCAGCATCTTACCTGTTGTATTCAAAAGGCAGATGGGGCGATACGACGAAGGTTCTCCTAGTGGTTTGTTTGGTTTCGGTAACAAAACCAGTTTTTGCATCTTCCAAATGGTAGGAAATGTCCCTTCACGCATGCACGCATCAAATGTGCTGGCGAATACATCCGGCCTTGTCTTCACCGCTACTTTCAGCGCTTTGTTAGGGATACCGTCCGGGCCTGGTGCCTTGTTGTCCTCCAACCTACTGCACGCTTTGATCAGTTCCTCTTCAGTTACCGGTGGAATGGATGCCGGGTACACTGGGAGATCTGATAGTATTTCCGTGCTCTCCCGTTGAGGGAAGAGTACCTGCACGATGTTCCCAAGCATTTTGTGATTTGTGGTGACTTCTAGCCTTTCAGCTTCGTCATCACTGCTTCATATGCACCAACCCAAGGGTTCACATCCGTTTCTTTGCAAAGTTGCTTGTAGCATTCCCTTTTGTTCTTTTTTATGGCATGTTTAAGTCTGCTTCGTAACTCCCTAAACGACTGCTCCCATTCTTCGTGATCAAGCCTTCCCCACGCTCGTTGGCAACGTCTCCTGGTCTTGAGACACTCAGCTCTTAGCTCTGCGCTTTCGGTACTCCACCAATAATTTGGCTTCCTACCTGGAATGCATCTTTTTCTCGGCATCCCTGTGTCATATGCCCTTGTCAAATGTGCCACCACTTGTGAGGTAGCTGAAGCCTTACGATACAGTTTGCGTTCATTGTTACAACAAACGCATCCTGATCAAATGCCCTCTTAGACCATCCCATTCGCAGATTTCGTCGAAAATTTTCATCCTTATCAGCTCCGCAATCCAGCTTTAAGAATATTGCCTGGTGGTCGCTGTGGGTGTATTTTTCGCTAACTTACCAGTCCATATTCTTTGCCAGTGCAAAACTCACGAAGGTCAAATCAATTATTGAGCCGGTACCCCTTTTGCGGAATGTTTTGACTCCACCAACGTTGCCGAGCACCAGATTCATTTGCGCAAAAGCTTCTAAAAGAACTTCCCCCTAGTATTTGTCAATTTACTACCCCATTCCACTGCCCATGCATTAAAGTCACCAGCGATAACTTTAGGGTTAAACTTTCTTGTATCTAAGACAAGATCGTCCATCATGCACTGAAATTCCGCTAGTGTTGCGCTAGGAGCAGCATATTACCTGTAGACATAAACACCATTTATATTAGTAATTGATTTCATCTTCACAAAATACTACGTTTTGGTTTTTATAAAACAAGAACTTCCTTTTAATTTTGTGTATCTTTATTTGGATTCGTAATCGATTTTCGGGATGTTGGGTAGATCGCCTCCTCGCGGTGCATCCTGGGTAACGCTAAATGATCTACCACGGCACGACTCTCGATTGTTTTTGGACAACTCTCTCGTCTTAACGACTATATCTGATGCTTTGGGCTGGTAGTGGTGGTATTCTGTCACCTGAATACGCAAGAGTGACATCTTGCGGAAATGGCTTTCAGGCTAATGCCACTGCTGCCTCCGTCCCGGTAAAACCCTGGCAGGCCTCACGGTACGTTCAAAACTCGTCGCCACCAGTCTGGCCGTGTAGTTTCAGTTGAGTTTGGACTCCTGATTAATCCCCGGCCCGGCTCTGAGCACATATCCTCAAAAAAGAATGTGCCAACCTTCGCATGGCCTCCTTGCTTCGGTATAGATAACCATGTGGTCTCAGGGGAACTGCACAACGAGTGGAGATAGCGGCTGTGAGGGGGGACCCAAATCGCAATGAATCCCGAAAAATTTAAAAAGAAAGATCCACTCGCCCCGGAAGGGAAGTGGACGAAGATGACGCGTCCTTCTAGTGGGAAGAAGACCGCGATACTCAGCCAACCTTCCACTTCTTTAAGTGGTGCATCCACCAAGGCAGCTGTGCCAGGGGCAAGTACTCTCTCAGTCAAGCCTATTGGCGCTAGCGGTAACACCAAGGTAACGGCGAACAAGCCGGCCCGCACTGTTTCCGGAGCGCCCTCCAACATCACTTCCACTTCAGGTGTTAAGAAGCAACAAAACCCCTCAGTCATGGCTTACAGAGACAGAAGGTCTGCCTTCAAAATCCTGAAAAGGCTGAAAGATTTACCTCCGGATGGTCTTTCCCAGAAGGATAAAATCTCCCTGAAATGGGCAATCACCACGGTAGAGACTTACAAAGCCTCTATTCCAAAGAAAGAGGCAACTCATAAAATATGTAGATCTAATGAGTCTGCCCCAATTCAACCGAGCGTCCAACTGACGGTTGGTAAAAGACCAAAACTGGTCACACCCAATCCTGTTAAGGGCAGGAGTTTCAGTGAAGCTGCCAAGGACAGCCTGGTATGGGCTGTCATCGACAGAAGCAGTAGCGATGGCACCATCTCACCGTCAAATTGGAAGATGGTAGAAATCGCGCTTCTTCGGGTGTACAAGCCCATACTCCAGGTAAATCCTGGCCCTCCACCAAGTTGTCGTGATGCTGGCTGGTACCAGGGTCACGTTAAATTGATACAGATCAACGTTCAGCGGATCTTTACAAGCAGGCAATAGGCAGATTAGGAGAAGTCTGGCCTGGAGCAAAGCTGGACGCTGTCTCCAGGGAAGATTTCCCGAATAGGCCTCGGTCCAGGGCGTGGATACCAGCGGAGCCATCCACACCGGAGGAAATTGTTGAGCTAATCAAGGTCAGTAATGCTGACCTTCCGGTGGAAAACTGGAAGGTAGCTAAGGCTAGCGAGCCCAGCAATGGACAGCGAGAGGTCCTAATAATCCTGAACGAGGAGTCGCTAGTTCCATTGGAGTGGAAGAGCGGGGTGATCAGCTACGGTTTCTCGGCTATCACCCTGCGAGTATCTTGCAAGGACCGTACTGGGAAGGCAGTACGGGAATCGAGCAAGGAGAGTGGAAGCGAGGGAACTGTGGAAGCATCAGTAGATCCGACCGTGGACCTTTCTGAGTCAGATCTTCTCTCCGATGACGGAAGAAGCACCACCTCCACTGCGGGGTTGGCTGGGGACCTTCTCAGATCCCTCGACCTGGTCGAGGAGGAGGAGATGTCCTCATCTGACGAGGAGGCGGATAAAACATTGTGTCGCTGCGGTTTCTGCAGATTAACCTCCATCACTCGAAGGCGGCATCCGCCGCGCTGGTCCTCCACCTGGCTCAAAAAGGAGAAGAGCTAATACTAGCCCAGGAACCTTGGGTTGTTGGAAACCGGGTTTGTGGGCTCAATTTTAAAGGATACAACACAGTATCCTTCAACACAGCAGGTAAACCGAAAGCTTGCATAATTGTAAAGGAAGGCTTGAAGTTTTTAACCTTGTATAATTTCAGTGACCAGGACACCGTTGCGATAGCAGTGGAAAGACAGTCCAAACCCCTTTGGGCTGTCTCCTGCTATATGGCGCATGATGTTCTGCCACCTCCCACCAGCCTGCAGAGGGTCACAAGGTAAGCCACTGCAAGAGGTATCCCTCTAATAGTCGGGGCGGACGCCAATGTCCATCATCGCATCTGGGGTAGCACCGACACAAATAAACGGGGTGAGTCACTATTTGAATTTATCTTATTACATGACTTAGCCCTAGCTAACAAAGGTGAGGATCCTACTTTCATTACGGCAAGCCGTAGAGAGGTTCTGGATATCACTCTGACGAATGAGCACTTGAACCAAGCTATCAAGGGATGGCACGTATCGCAAGAGTGCTCGTTCTCCGATCACCTATACATAAGGTAAGATTTGGCATCTGACCCTCCGACAAATCCAACCTTCATTAACAAAAGGAGGGTGGATTGGGTCAAATACCAATCGGTATTCGCGTGTGCGCTAGAAGGCGGACCTCCAGAGATTGTAGACATACCCGGTCTGGAGGAAGTCGTTGGGACCCTTAAATTTGCCTTCAATGAAGCAGCAAAATCTGCATGTAGTCTAACGAAGCCTAGAGGGAAATATAAGCCCCCATGGTGGAATAGTGACATTGCGGAGCTGCGGAAGGAATGTAAGAAGTCCTTCAATCGGGCTAAAGAATCCAATGACTGATCTTCCTATAAACTGAAAGTCAAGGAGTTCAAATGCTCCATCAGAAAAGCTAAACGCTCCTCGTGGGGAAATTTCTGTGCAGAAATAGAACACTCCAAGGATGTCAGTTGCCTGCAAAAAGTCATGACGAGCTCCCCCTCATTTTTAGGGTCCATTAAGGACGCAAATGGAGTCTGGACGAAATCCAGCTCCGAGACTCTGTCCGTTCTCGTGGACACGCACTTCCCTGGCAGTGAAGGTGTGGCTGACAAAGCAGATCCACACACGCTCCCGGATTGCATGCCAACTACTGTGCCTATAAATGACAGGCTCCTACGCTGGGCAATCAGCTCATTTCAACCCTTCAAATCCCCTGGCATGGATAACATCTCACCTATCGAGATCCAGCAGGGTATCAATATAGCACTGCCATGGCTGAACGCCATTTTCAAAGCATGTGTACGGATGGCTTACATTCCACAGCAGTGAAGAGAAGCAAAAATAGTTTTCATACCTAAAGCGGGTAAAACATCCCACTCCTCACCTCAGGATTACAGACCTGTCAGTATCACCTCTTTTCTGCTCAAAACTCTTGAGCAACTGATAGAGATCCATCTGAGAGCTATTTTGAAACTCCTCTCTATTGCGCAGCACGCATACGCAAAAGGGAGATCACAGCTCTTCACTCGCTCACCAGCTACATCGAAAAATCGCTAAGCGTCAAAGAATACACGCAAGCAGTTTTTATAGACATCGAAGGGGCTTTCAACAATATCAGCCATCAGGCTATTGGTAAAGCACTCGGGGGAAGCAATGCCGACGACAACCTGATAGGGTTCATCGGTCAATTGCTTAGCAGCAGGAACATCAACTCCACGCTAGGAAACAGTACCTTACGAAGGAGGGTTTGCAGAGGCACACCACAAGGTGGGGTGCTATCACCCCTTCTATGGAACCTAGTGGTGGATGAACTCCTGTCAAAAATAGAAGCGACTGGCAGGAAAGTCGTAGCTTATGCCGACGATGTTGCAATAGCAATATCGGGAAAATTTGTTAACACCCTTCTCCTCATTTTCACACGCGTCATCAATGAAAAAATCACATCACTTGTCTTTTTTTCTTATTCCATTTTTATTTAAATAACCATATCTTATTGGTTGTAATTAATAATGAAAAACAATTTGCAACTATCGGAACATTATTTTTACGTCTAACATTCACTATTTCACAAATTCGATAATTAATAACGAAGGACAATTTTCAACTATCGAAACATTATTTTTGCGTCTTACATTCACTATTTCACAAATTCGATACTTAATAACGAAGGACAATTTTCAACTATCGGAACATTATTTTTGCGTCTTACATTCAATATTTCACAAATTCGATAAATATAACAGACCGCTGGCTGCTGCGTGAGCCATGAGGGTCTGTGCATGCTCCTGCGTTTCCATCAAAAGTCTTGCTTCTTTCAGCCAATTAACTCGACATTTTCCTTGAAGCACCTTGCAACCGATTTACTTATATAGTTCACGGCTTGTGTCAGATCATTGCGATCAAAAAAGTACCTTGCTCAAGTCAAAAATGTCATACTTATCTAATTTGCTGCATTCGAACGCTGTATTTTCAGGCTCCAATGTTGAAATTGCAATATCTGGGCGCCTTATCGACATCGACTCGGGAAAGCGCCTCGTTAAGCAGGCTCCGTAACACGACAGTGACTCCTTTATTGCCATCAGCCGCTGCTTTTCCAACTCCTTCGATTTCACAAGGAAGCGGGAGACGTTTAGATTTCCAATTCACAAGTGTCTCCCCGGTTCGCGCTCAAGCCAACCGCGCTTAGCAGACTGCCCATAATCTTTGAGCCTGATGAGCGCCTCCTCTTGATTTGTCACACGATCGGCTATCTTCCATAAGAAAAAAACATCCTCCGTTTTCTTCTTCTCCTGCACAAATTTTCAATAAAACCACCTCCAAAACAAATCCGTCTTCTCTCGCTGGACTCCCGATCGCAACTTCTCTCACCCCCACACGCAGATCACTCCCGTACTTTCGTTCCGTTCCACGACGTCCCCCCACACTTCCGGTGTATTGAACATCGAGTTTGTTTTTCGCGTAGCGTGGCATGATCGATAACTCGTATTCGCGAAAGCTCGAGCACGATCCGAGGGTAGGAGCGAGACGACGCGTTTTAATAGCTTTTTCGAAACTTGATGAGCTTTACACTTTCAGCTAATCGTTGCCAGGTAGGTATTTCTTGGAGTTAGTTATTTCGTGCAGAAAAGGCACGAAGATAATTTGAATATAATTTATGATAGGTACGCAACAAACGTGGGTACGACCCTGCCCTGAGAAAAGCCTCTCCACGATAAAGCCGGGCTATATATGAACTCTAAGTAAGGGAAGATCTCATAGTTCGTAGGAGGTCAGGCAGATGTAATCAAAACGTCTAACCGTCGAAATCATCATGGTCACTCAAACGAACCCTGAGGGTTTAATAAAAGGGAATTCCTACGTGAAGCTCAGCAGATGTAGTATTAAAGTTGAAGTCATTCTACATGTTCACGCAAGTTCCTCGATACGGTATTACGTTAAGATAACCACACTCAATCGAAAGTGTCGCCCGGGATAAGCCTTCAAAACTAACTAATAAGTCGAACTAGCCTAAACCAGAAACAGAACCTATCAACGACGGGATATTTAGTTTTCAAACAATATGAAACACGGGCGTGTTGAAAAGGTGGCTAATGATTCAAGACTGAAGATCATGGAACTATGGTTGGAATACAAAAAAAATGGTCTCACTTCGTGTGAGCCTAATTAAATAATCTGATACTTTATACACCAAGATATTTACATTATATACAGACGTCATCGCTCAACGCGGACTAGTTAAGGGACCCCAGAAGTCGTCGATTCTCCAGCATTTTGTGACTCCAAACCCAACTATTACCCTGACCAAAGAAAAACTGAATATATGTAGAATCAGTGAATTAATGAGTAGGCGAACATAATTGTGGAATAAGTGAATTAATAAGTAGGCGAGGAGTCAGGGAGTTCACGTCGGAAAAACAAAAGGATTAGTACGTCAAGCGGCTTTGGAGACGAATCAATAATTTTTCGTAGAATTATAAAGACTCTTTTTCCGTAATAAAAATAATTACCCTTTGCCCGGTGATTAAGATCCTACAAAGTGATTAAGATCCTACAAAGTGGGGGCTCAACCGGGATCATTTCGAGGCAACGGAGATATTTCGGTACGGGATTAAAGACGTTAGTGGTGAAATAAACGGTGACAGTCCATACCTGAGAATTCGATAAAGGTGCGTGCGGTACACAATAGGCAGACGGCCAATTGACGATTTTTGTGTAACGTACATAAGGTATTAAAATGCCGGGTTCTACGGAAAATGTGACTTATGACGAATTGGACATGGAGGAATTACGTTGTAGACTCCAAGTGCTTGGCCTATCGATGAAAGGATCTAAGTCCGTCTTAATTGAACGGTTGAGAAAAGTTGATCTGGCGAGAAACGCAAGTGACGAAGAAGAAAAAGATGAAAGTGACAACGAAGATGGTTTGAATACTCTGAATGTGGGTGAACTGAAAGCTAGATTACGTGCTTTGCAACTCAAGGTTACGGGTAAAAAGGCGGCGCTGATCGAACGCTTGAGGTTATCAGAGGCAATGACGAAGGGCGACACACGTGTGAATGGTGAAACTAGTGTCGGAAAAAATAAAAAAATTGATAATCATCTCGAAGACGAAGATGATCTTGATACGTTAAGAAGCAAAGAGTTAAAGGCACGACTCATTGATTTTGGATTAAAGACGACGGGTTAAAAGGCCGAACTACTCGAAAGACTGAAGACGGCTCTGAGAGAAAAAGAGAAGAGTAATTTGAGCAGTAATGACGAAAGTAGTTTGGACAGTGAAAACAATGACGATGAAGAATATGCAAACACCGGTGCGGGTGTGAAGCATGTACGTGGTGTTCTCAAGAGACGCAGCTCAGGCAATAGTGATGAAAGAGATCGTTTTGCCGGTTATCCGTACAATATTGTGACGTTCAAATATGTTGACGATGCCTTAGAACGATTCAGCGGTGATGGACGCCAGAATGATCGACAGTGGTTTTCCACATTTGAAGAAATCGCGGAAATGTGCTCCTGGTCAGAGGCACAGAAGGTGATTTACATGCAAAAGTTGCTAGATGGACCAGCAAAAGTGTATGTGAATTATGAGTGTCACGCTAAGACGTGGCGTAAATTGAAGACATACATAATTAAACAATTCTCTGAAACGATGAATAGTAAACAAGTGCATGAAGAATTGGCTGCAGTGAAGAAAAAAAGTGAGGAATCTTATGAGGACTATGTTTATCGTGTGCTAGAGATGGCAAGTCACGTTGATATTGAGTTGGATGCAAAGTTGCAGTACATTATCGACGGCATTCACGATGACGAAGTGAACAAGTCAATTTTATATGGTGCAACAACGGTGAAAGACTTAAGAAGAAAAATTAAGCAATACGAAAGGCAAAGAAAAAATACTAGGATGAAAACGGACGGAAAACAAGGCCAGAAGAGTGATAAAAATGACGGGAGGAAAACGACGAATCCCACACGATATGATGCAAAGTCTAAGCATTGCTTTAACTGCGGTAGTAAGGCGCATTTGAGAGTCAATTGTCCGGACACAGGGAAATTGCCGAAGTGTTTTAACTGTGAGGAATTCGGGCATCTTTCTACGAGGTGCCTAAGACCAAAAAAGAATCATGAGGGCAAAAGAGGGAAAGATGAGAAAAAGGAGAAAACTCGATGTGACGCACTGAAGACGGGGGACAAGAAAACATATAAGCATGTCAAAATATTGGGTCAAGATGTTACAGCTGTGTTGGACTCAGGTAGCGACTTACATCTGGTGCGATCCAGTTGCTATGTGCGGCTCGGAACTCCGAAGCTCGAGGCAAAAATAATTCCCTTCGATGGTGTCGGTGCGTTGAACCAACGCACACTTGGACGTTTCAAGGCGGAAATAATCATCGATAATTTGACATTCACATTTAATTTTGACGTAGTTCCGGATGAGTTTCTCGGACACGATTTGTTAGTGGGTGGTGGATTATCCGACCATGCTGAAGTACGAGTAAAACACAAGCCAGCTGTGTTGAAGAAAATCGAGTCAATTGAGAATACAGTGGATACCTATGACGCTGGCTGGAACGAAGTGTTGAATAACAACGTGGGCCAAGTGACGGAAAATGATTATGACGTTTCAATCCGACATGTGGTTGATCCAGAAATTAAAGACGAACTGCGAGAATTAGTTGAAAACTATGTACCGGATAAAACTAAAGATACAGGAGTGAAAATGCGTATTATGTTGCAAGACGAGATGCCTGTATTTCAGAATCCACGACGACTCTCGGACGAACAGAAAAAACAAGTGAACAAAACGATTGAAGAATGGATTGAAGGAGGTGTCGTACAACCAAGTGTATCCGATTACGCTAGTCTCGTAGTGTTAACTGAGAAGAAAAATGGACTTATGAGACTTTGTTGTGATAATTGGTCACTGAAAAAAAAAATTAATAAAGACAGAAATCCTTTGCCATTGATCGAGGATCAACTGGATCGATTGCAAGATGCGCGAGTGTTTTCTACATTGGATTTAAAAGATGGATTCTTCCACGTGCCTGTTGAGGAAGAAAGTGTCAAGTATACGGCGTTTGTGGTGCCAGATGGGCACTATGAAACTCTAAAAGTTCCTTTCGGACTTTGTAACTCACCGGCGGTTTTCCAAAGACATATTGAAGCAATTTTTCGGTCGCTAATTACAAGTGCCGTAGTGCTTGTGTACATTGATGACTTGATTGTTCCTGTTAAGGACGAGAAGGAAAATCTAGAGAAATTAAAAATTGTATTGAAAACGGCGAGTGAATACGGTTTGGTGATTAACTGGAAGAAATGTGAATTGCTGATGCAGAGGGTTGATTACTTGGGATACATTGTGAAGGCCGGACACATCCAACCTTCTGACAGAAAGACAATAGCAGTGAAAAAATTCCCAATTCCAAAAACAGTGAAACAGGTGCAAAGTTTTTTGGGACTCACGGGGTATTTTCGAAAATTTATTCCTCAATTTGCCGTGCACGCGAGCCCCCTTGCTCAATTGTTAAGAGACGGTATGAAATTTGAGTTTGGGGACAAACAGAAGGCGTCGTTTGAAAAGTTGAAGGAGGCCTTGATTGAAGGCCCAGTGCTCAAGTTGTATCGTGTTGGGGCACAGAATGAATTGCACACAGATGCGTGTATGGGCGGTTTGGGCAGTTTAGGCCCTGTGTTGCTGCAGACAGACGCAGAGGATGACAGTTTCCACCCTGTTTACTATGCAAGCTGGAAGACGACACTCGCTGAGGAGAAATACTTGAGTTGGAAATACTTGCAGTGGTAAATGTAACACCAAGTGATCGGCAAATTATCCAGCGACATCGCAATAAAGTCATTCCCATTTAGTAATAACATTCTATTATCAATTACGCATATGCATTGTTTAGGTCATTCGCTTTACCTACTCAACAAATTAGCAATTGCCAATTCAAGCAATCAGCAAAGGGCAAAAACCTACCTGCTACGTGAATTGGCAATAAAAATATTGCTGTACTTAGCTAAAATGCATATGGGTAAAAGTTCACTTCCAAATGTGCGATATTGTAATGATATAAATACGGACAATTAATAAAGAAGATTCATTCGCTCATCAACCAGTAGTCTTTTATTATTTCACACCGAAACATTGGTCCATCTAGCCGGAAGGCATACAAAGCGCAGGCACTGAACTTCAAACAAGTTCAAAGGGTTATCACTAACTTCAAAAAGGATAGTGATGTACGCCATAATCTTGCGTATTTCCAGATAAGACTTGAGCGGGAAAATTCATCATGGAGCAAGTGCGACAGTTACAGAAGATTTGGCAGAGAAGGCTGAACTTCTTCAGCTCTACAACAAGGAGTACGAGAAGCTGAAGGAATTAGTGTTGGACTATCAAACATTATTCAGAGGGAAGATCAACCACTACCAAGCCGGATCATCCACCAAGTACGAGACATCTGACGCATGAAACCTTGAACGGGTAAGAATTCCATCATTCAACGAAGCTTACATCAACTGGCTGGCGTTTCGGGACCTATTTAAAAGTATGGTCAATGAAAACGCGCAATTAAATCAAGTGCAGAAACTGCAAAACTTGAGGAATGCGGTGCGAGAGGAAGCGGAGCAACTCATCAATCATCTTAGCATCACTGAGATGAACTATGAGCCGGCATGGAAGTTATTGTGCGAACCATCTTGTGATTGCGCACGAAATGATGCAGCGGTTTTGGAGCATTCAAACCTGTGTTCCTAGTGAATCCAATGGTTTGAGACGGATGCTTGATACCGCCAATCAACTGTTAGCTGGAATGAAGACACTACAGGCGGATTCATTTGATTTAGTGACAGTATACTTACTGAATCAAAAATAAGATGAGGAATCAAGGAAAGAGTGGCATAAACATATTGCCGACTCAAACGCCATCCCATCTCTATCACAGTTTTTGGATTTCGTGAAACAGCGTTTCACCATGCTCGAAGCTTTAACACCAGGGAAAGCAAAGGGCAAACAGGGGCCAGTAAGAGTCAACACAGCACATACTGAGGCAAAACAGTCATGCCCAAAGTGTAAGGCTCCACATAAATTGTATGAATGCCCAATATTCAAGCAATACAATGTCCAAACACGACGAGAATTCGTAAATTCAAATCGTGTTTGCTACAACTGCCTTAGTCCACAACATAAGGTTGGTCAATGCCTATCAAATCGGGGCTGTAAGATTTGTGCGAAAAAGCACAATTCATTAATACGCATTGACCCCATTCATAGCAAAATGCAAGGTAGCAATATGATAAGTGTACAAAGCCTATGTGCACCTGCGAACAAGTATATACTGCTGGCTACAGCACAAATTAGGGTCAATACACCAAATGGCATTCCCATAATGCTAAGAGCATTGCTGGATACAGGAGCCCAACGCTCCTTCATAAGTGAATCAGCAATGCAGTTATTGAATGCCAGTCGATGTCAGGAAAAAATAAAAATCAGCGGCATTGGAGCAATGGAAAATTTTATTACTCGAGGGGCAAGCACAGTTACTGCTATCGTAAAAAATGACATGGGCAGCACAGAGCAAATAACGATCACTGCATTGATCATACGCTCTATTACAGCGCCTATACCTTCGGAACAAATTCCAATGACAATACCATCTGGACTCAAACTAGCGGATTTAGCTGACCCAAGGTTTGACATACCTGGAGACATCGACTTGCTAATCGGAGCAGATGTCTATGGACAGCTCATACTACCTGGGTTTCTTTCTGGCAATCCATGCGCCCAAAACACGAAACTTGGATGGTTTTTGTTCGGGTCAACAGCAGAAATATCACAAATACATGATTGCCATGCATTTGTATCATACCAACAATTAGATAAGTCCTTAAGGCAGTTCTGGGTAACAGAAGAGCTTCCATCTGTTACTCATTGGACAAAGGACGAAATAGAAGCAGAAAGAGTATATTCTGTGAAATTGCCATTCAAGGCAAGCATGAATCCCGTGCCAGAGTTGGGAGACACCCACCAAATTGCCTACATACGATTTCGACATCTCGAACAACGATTGCTAGGCAACTCAGCTCTGTACAACGAATACCGAAAGTTCATGGAAGAATACATTAAATTGGGACATATGACGAGAGTTCCAGTTAACCAGGTCAAAACAGCGCTAACGTATTATCTTTCCCATCATGCGGTTTTGAAGGAAAGTAGCTCCACAACAAAATTGTGTGTGGTGTTCAATGCCTCACAAAGAAGCTCCACGGAAAAATCATTGAATGATCTATTGTTGACAGGCCCGACAATTCAACATCATATACTCCATCTTCTCATGCGTTGGAGGCAACATCGCTTTGTTATAACAGCCGATATAGAAAAGATGTATCGACAAATTCAAGTACATGAAACTGATCGAGACTTTTAACGAGTCCTTTGACGATCGAACCAGAACGATCCCTTACAACATTTTTCGTTTAAACACTGTTACCTACGGTACAGCATGTGCGCCATTCCTAGCCATCAGGACACTTCATCAATTAGCAATGGACGAACAGACACGATTTCCAGAAGCAGCTAATGTGATACGGGATGATATGTATGTGGACGATCTACTAACAGGTGCAGAGGATATAGAAGAGTTGTTAAAGATACAATCTGATTTGAGAAGCCGGATGCATCGAGGAAGCTTCCATTTAAGGAAATGGTAGACAAACCATTCGAAATTACTAAAACGCATTCCAGACGAAAATCGAGAGGTACAATTACCACTTAATATCACATTAACAGAAAATATAAAAACACTGGGCGTACAATGGCATCCAGCAACAGATGAGTTTTCGTTTGTAATTAACAATCCGAACCACCATTCGGTGAATACTAAACGAACCATCTTAGCAGAAGTGGCAAAATTATTTGTCCCAATTGGCTGGTTGCAACCATGCATTATCATTGCCAAAACCACTCTTCAGAAGCTTTGGCTAATTGGCAAAGATTGGGATGAGCCTATAGAAGAAGAAAATATCAAGGAATGACTTACACTACACAACCAATTGCCAAAACTAAGCGACTTGCGCATCAAGCGTTGGATAGATTATACATCCACTAGTCACATTGAGTTACATGGTTTTTGTGATGCATCAGCATCAGCATATGCTGCAGCGATCTATCTCCGTGTCATCACGAGATCGTCAGTATCCGTTACTTTATTAGCGGCAAAATCTAAAGTAGCTCCTGTTAAAACTCAATCAATACCCACACTTGAGCTATGTGTAGCTTTACTATTAGTGAAACTCATGAGCGAGGTCATGAAAGCACACAAATGGATACACGTTGCGAAGTATTACTGGACAGACTCTACAATAGTACTATCGTGGCTCCAAAGTCCTGCAGCTAAATGGGAGGTATTCGTTGCAAATCGAGTCGGCATCATTCAGCAAGAAAGCTCCGTAAAAATGTGGCACCATGTAGCAACACATGAGAATCCTGCAGATATTGCTACCCGGGGAATGTACCCTGCAAATCTATTAGGATCAACTATGTGGCGGAAGGGACCCAAGTGGCCGAATAGTCTACAGCCAATGAATGACATTGAAGAAGAAAGAATTGAAGCATTGATTGGAGTGCAACCAGAAGAGCCAGTTATTTTTTTGCGATACTCTTCATTTTTCAAATTGAACAGGGTGCTTGCTCATTGCCTTCGATTTGCTCATAATTCACGTAATCGTCGATCCAAACAGGCTGGTGTCTTGACGGACAGAGAAATCAGAGCAGCACACAATAAGTGCATACAAATGGCACAACAACACGCCTTCACGGCAGATATAAACCATTTACAGCAAACAAAGACTGTCCCAAGTAACAGCAGGCTGCGATCGCTTTCACCATGGATTGACACTGAGGGTGGACGGAAGAATACATTTTGCATTGATCGTAGAAGAAGCCAAACATCCTGCAATTATACCCAAAGGTACCTTAGCCAACCTTCTCATTCGGCAAGCTCACTTGCAAACCTTACACAGTGGAGTTCAGCAAACCTTAGCAACTCTGAGATTGCGCTCTTGGATACTATCAGGGCAGTCACTGATACAAAAAATACTTCACGAGTGTTTAACTTGCTTTAAATTAACTGCCAGACACAGATATCAACTAATGGGGATTCTTCCAGCGTCTAGAGTACAGTTGGAAAAACCATTTCTAAACACAGATGTTGATAATGCTGGGCCAAACATAATTAAATGGAACGGAGGACGTGGAGCGAAAACAACGAAAGCTTTCCATTTAGAGCTAGCCTCCGATTTATCTACAATAACATGCATTGCAGCAATTCACAGGTTCATTGTCCGCCGTAAGAAATGCCGTACAATATACCTCTCACACAAATAAGCCGGTGTGAAATCTATGAAGAGACATTTGTACAAGACCATAGGACATCAATTACTTAATATCGAAGAAATGATGACCCTTCTAACCCAAATTGAAGCCTGCATGAATTCAAGACCTCTCACACAAATAAGTGAAGATCCAACAGATAATATAGCATTGACTTCAGGCCACTTTCTTACCGGAGAGCATTTATTTGAAGCAAAAAGTGATCCTGTTGAAACCAACTACACTCTATTAAAAAGATGTAAACTAGTCCAACAAATGAAACACTCCTTTTGGCATCGCTGGAGTCAAGAGTATCTACAACGATTACAGCAAAGGCCAAAATGGCTCCGGCCACGAAAGAATGTTAAAGTCGGAGAACTTGTATTGGTCAAAGTAGACCATACTCCATCAATGCAAGTGGTTTTTGGTATCTTTCCATCAACAGCATTTTCTGCGGTCAATGTCACAAATTTAAATGGTGGTCTATACTTCAAGCACATAGGTGTGGCTAATCTTATACGAGGAGACTTACAGATCAATATCCAGCTACCAATGACTGATTTGAAAATAGATGAAAAAAACATCCATACGGTGAACAACAGCATGAGTTCTATGTGCTCAGTGGGAAGGCAATTAGCAAACCGTTTAAATTGTTGGGATTTGGCGCATCATCTATCAGAGTCCGGGCAAGAAGTGCTACACAAAATCAACACAATCCGCTTTTTACGGTCTCGTACTAAACGGGGCATTTTTGAGAAAATGTTAACAGCCGTGTTCGGAGTAAGTGATGAAGTGATTGCCGACATCCAGAACCTAGGACAGAATCAAGAACATCTAAAGGAAATTACTCGGCACCAAGGAAAAATCATTCTCCAGGCCACAAAAACTCTAAACACAACTTCTAGCAGGATCAACAAGCAGTTGAGGCGTTTTTCAGAACAGCTGAATGAGGGGCTCATGTAAATTAACGAGCTAAAAAAATGGTACGTCACTGTAGATATTAACATGATCCATATACAGTGCTTAAGCACATACCAACGAGCCATCAACTTCATCCAAGAAGTTTATCATAAATACAACAGCATCTTGACAGCCATCTACTCAAGAGAAGGGATATGGGATTGTATTAATTTAGCAGATCTTGCTTCAACCATCAAGTCAACACAAGTGCTACTATAATCTCATTTAGAAATTCTTCACACCACAACATCGAAATTTTCCATTGAACAAACTGATGCGGCAATTATAATTCTTGGACATCTTTCCATAATCGATAATCGCAAATTCAACCTCTACCACTACCACTACCACTATTCCGCAACAACAAAGAACGGATATATTCACAGCATACAACTTCCCAAACTCTGTACTTGGCATTTACTACAACGATCAGCTTTATTTTGAAACAACTGATGCTGACGTAGGGGAAGCACCAAAATTTAATGATGGTGCTTATCTCATTGCCACACCAATCCTTATTGACATGCGCTCAAAACCCAATTGCACCATTGATAACCTTTATAACAGTTACAAAGTAGAAGACTGTCCAACATCTACTTTTCGAATTTCCTCACTTGAATGGCAAAAAATGCTATCAACCAATACTTGGTTGTTCATTGCTTTTGGTCCGGTGGCCGCACAGACTATCTGCCAGGGTACTAGGAAGGATATTGTGCTCAATGGTACAAAAATATTAAGGATAACTCAAGAATGCACTGTACACACAAGGGACTTCATTCTAGTGGCTGAGCAAAATTACAGGGGAGCTCAGTTTCCAGTCTACATTTCATCCGTTGTACCTCATCTAAATTTTACCATCCCAGATACAGAGCAAAAACTTCTCAACATTTCAACCATCATCAAACCCTCAGAGTCATTCACAAGCTTGGTCACTCAACAGGAGGAGTTAACAGCAGCTGCCGAAGGTATTCAATGGAAGCGGATACGCCCACATGCGGTTGCGTTGCGTTGCAATAACAGTTTCATGTTTGACACTTGCATCACTTACTATCTTCATTCTCTGCCACTGCAAAAATCATATGAAGAAGGCTGAAAACCTACCGACACCATCTTCTTTTACCACTTGGTATGACGAACATCAGCTTTAAGATCCTACAGGCTCTTGGTGGGCGGTAATGTAACACCAAGTGATCAGCAAATTATCCAGCGACATCGCAATAAAGTCATTTCCCTTTTGTAATAACATTCTATTATCAATTACGCATATGCATTGTTTAGGTCATTCGCTTTACCTACTCAACAAATTAGCAATTGCCAATTCAAGCAATCAGCAAAGGGCAAAAACCTACCTGCTACGTGAATTGGCAATAAAAATAATGCTGTACTTAGCTAAAATGCATATGGGTAAAAGTTCACTTCCAAATGTGCAATATTGTAATGATATAAATACGGACAATTAATAAAGAAGATTCATTCGCTCATCAACCACTAGTCTTTTATTATTTCACACCGCAACATTGGTCCGTCTAGCCGGATGGCATACAAAGCACAGGAACTGAACTTCAAACAAGTTCAAAGGGTTATCACTAACTTCAAAAAGGATTGGAATTTGTTCCGAAGGTATAGGCGCTGTAATAGAGCGTATGATCAATGCAGTGATCGTTATTTGCTCTGTGCTGCCCATGTCGTTATTTACGATAGCAGTAACTGTGCTTGCCCCTCGAGTAATAACATTTTCCATTGCTCCAATGCCGCTGATTTCTATGTTTTCCTGACTTCGACTGGCATTCAATAACTGCATTGCTGATTCACTTATGAAGGAGCGTTGGGCTCCTGTATCCAGCAATGCCCTTAGCATTATGGGAATGCCATTTGGTGTACTGACCCGAATTTGTGCTGTAGCCAGCAGTATATACTTGTTCGCAGGTGCACATAGGCTTTGTACACTCACCATATTGCTACCTTGCATTTTGCTATGAATGGGGTCAATGTGTAATAATGGATTGCGCTTTTTCGCACAAATCTTACAGCCCCGTTTTGATGGGCATTGACCAACCTTATGTTGTGGACTAAGGCAGTTGTAGCAAACACGATTTGAATTTACGAATTCTCGTCGTGTTTGGACATTGTATTGCTTGAATATTGGGCATTCATACAATTTATGTGGAGCCTTACACTTTGGGCATGACTGTTTCGCCTCAGTATGTGCTGTGTTGACTCTTACTGGCCCCTGTTTGCCCTTTGCTTTCCCTGGTGTTAACGCTTCGCGCATGGTGAAACGCTGTTTCACGAAATCCAAAAACTGTGATAGAGATGGGATGGCGTTTGAGTCGGCGATATGTTTATGCCACTCTTTCCTTGATTCCTCATCTAATTTTTGATTCAGTAAGTATACTGTCACTAAATCAAATGAATCCGCCTGTCTTCATTCAAGCTAACAGTTGATTGACGGTATCAAGCATCCGTCTCAAACCATTGGGTTCACTAGGAACACAGGTTTGAATGCTTCAAAACCGCTGCATCATTTCTTGCGCGATCACAAGATGGTTGTCGTATCGTTCGCACAATATTTTCCATGCCGGCTCATAGTTCATCTCGGTGATGCTAAGATGATTGATAAGTTGCTTCGCTTCCTCTTGCACCGCATTCCTCAAGTATTGCAGTTTCTGCACTTGATTTAATTGCGCGTTTTCATTGACCATACTTTTAAATAGGTCCCGAAACGCCAGCCAGTTAATGTAGCACCGTTGAATGATGGAATTCTTACCCGTTCAAGCTTTAATGCGTCAGATGTCTCGTACTTGGTGGATGATCTGGCTTGGTAGTGGTTGATCTTCCCTCTGAATAATGTTTGATAGTCCTACACTAATTTCTCCAGCTTCTCGTACTCCTTGTTGTAGTGCTGAAGAAGTTCAGCCTTCTCGGCCAAATCTTCTGTAATTGTCGGATGATGATCTTCGCACTTGCTCCATGATGAATTTACACGCTCAAGTCTAACCTGGAAATACTCAAGATTATGGCGTACATCACTATCCTTTTTGAAGTTATTGATAACCCTTTGAACTTGTTTGAAGTTCAGTCTCTGTACATTGTATGCCATCCGGCTCGAAGGATTGCGTTGAAAAAATTTCGAAAGTATTTGTTGAACATTGACTTCAAGATTGTGACAGACTGTAAAGCATTTGTGTTAACGATGAAAAAGAAAGACTTGTCTTTAAGAGTGTGGCACTGGGCGCTGTTAATTTATCAATTCAATTACACGATTGAGCATCGACCTGGTACGTCAATGCGCCATGTTGACGCATTAAGTAGAAATCCAGTTAAGATTTTACTTGTGCAGGAAGGCCGAGACGGTTTGATCGAAAAAATACAGAAAGCACAGCAAGACGAGCCTGAATTGAAGGAAATTATCAATTCAGTTGAAAAAGGGCAAAATGATGAATTTTCCATGTCGAAAAAAGGAGTGTTGTATCGCGAGAGTAATGGGGATGAACTCATGGTGGTTCCAAAAAGAATGCAGTATGACGTCATTAAACAGGCTCATCAACAAGGACATTTCGGTTGGAATAAAATTGAGTTTATGCTGAAACGTGAATATTGGTTTCCTAATATGAGGCACAAAATTCAAAAAGTGATTGAAAATTGTGTGAAGTGTTTGCTAAATGAGAAAAAACATGGGAAAGGTGATGGTTTGTTAAATCCCATTGAAAAGGGAACTGTACCATTGGACACGTATAATGTTGACTATTTGGGTCCAATGCCCTCAACGAAGAAGGCCTACAATCATTTGTTTGTCATCGTTGATGCATTCACAAAGTTTGTATGGTTATACCCAACGAAATCGACGACCACAGACGAAGCAATTAATCGAATCAAGTTGCAGGCGGTGACCTTTGGAAATCCCAGGCGCATTATCTCCGATCGAGGTGCAGCATTCACCGCTAATACCTTCGATGATTTTTGTAAAGCTGAGAAAATCGAGCACGTTCTAATCACGACAGGTGTACCAAGAGCAAATGGTCAGGTGGAAAGGATGAACCGCGTGATTATTCCAATTTTGGCAAAATTGGCATCAGACAATCCTATGGAGTGGTGGAAATGTGTTGGTCAGGTGCAACAGTTCATGAATTCTACGCTCAGCAGAAGTACCAAGAAGACGCCTTCCGAGTTATTGATTGGCGAAAAAATGAAATTAACAAATGATCAAATGTTCAGACAATTGGTGGAAGACGAATTCATCAAGTTATTTGAGGAGCAACGTACAAATCTCCGTGATGATGCAAGAAAGAATATCTTAAAAATTCAGGAGGAAAATAGGAGGATATTCAACCGGAACAGAAAATCGGCTGGAAAATACGAAGTGGGGGATTTAGTCGCCATTCAAAGAACGCAGTATGGTGGTGGTCTAAAGTTATACCCTAAGTTTCTGGGACCGTATAAGATTGTCACGGTCATGAGAAATAATCGTTATGTTGTCGAAAAGGTCGGAGACCACGAAGGTCCCAATCGCACGAGTTCGGCAGCAGACTTTATGAAGCCTTGGGTAAAGTCTACAGAAGATTACAACGAGTGGTTCGTAGATGACGACGATAGTGGCATCGGAAAAAACGACACTGAGTGAAAATGCGGTATCGAGGACGATACCAGGGCAGGATGGCAGGTTGTAGAATCAGTGAATTAATGAGTAGGCGAACATAATTGTGGAATCAGTGAATCAATAAGTAGGCGGGGAGTCAGGGAGTTCACGTCGGAAAAACAAAAGAATTAGTATGTCAAGCGGCTTTGGAGACGAATCAATAATTTTTCGTAAAATTATAAAGACTCTTTTTCTTTAAAAAAAATACTTATCCTTTGCCCGGTGATTGAGATCCTACAAAGTGATTAAGATCCTACAAAGTGGGGGCTCAACCGGGATCATTTCGAGGCAACGGAGATATTTCGGTACGGGATTAAAGACGTTAGTGGTGAAATAAACGGTGACAGTCCATACCTGAGAATTCGATAAAGGTGCGTGCGGTACACAATAGGCAGACGGCCAATTGACGATTTTTGTGTAACGTACATAAGGTGTTAAAATGCCGGGTTCTACGGAAAATGTGACTTATGACGAATTGGACATGGAGGAATTACGTTGTAGACTCCAAGTGCTTGGCCTATCGATGAAAGGATCTAAGTCCGTCTTAATTGAACGGTTGAGAAAAGTTGATCTGGCGAGAAACGCAAGTGACGAAGAAGAAAAAGATGAAAGTGACAACGAAGATGGTTTGAATACTCTGAATGTGGGTGAACTGAAAGCTAGATTACGTGCTTTGCAACTCAAGGTTACGGGTAAAAAGGCGGCGCTGATCGAACGCTTGAGGTTATCAGAGGCAATGACGAAGGGCGACACACGTGTGAATGGTGAAACTAGTGTCGGAAAAAATAAAAAAATTGATAATCATCTCGAAGACGAAGATGATCTTGATACGTTAAGAAGCAAAGAGTTAAAGGCACGACTCATTGATTTTGGATTAAAGACGACGGGTTAAAAGGCCGAACTACTCGAAAGACTGAAGACGGCTCTGAGAGAAAAAGAGAAGAGTAATTTGAGCAGTAATGACGAAAGTAGTTTGGACAGTGAAAACAATGACGATGAAGAATATGCAAACACCGGTGCGGGTGTGAAGCATGTACGTGGTGTTCTCAAGAGACGCAGCTCAGGCAATAGTGATGAAAGAGATCATTTTGCCGGTTATCCGTACAATATTGTGACGTTCAAATATGTTGACGATGCCTTAGAACGATTCAGCGGTGATGGACGCCAGAATGATCGACAGTGGTTTTCCACATTTGAAGAAATCGCGGAAATGTGCTCCTGGTCAGAGGCACAGAAGGTGATTTACATGCAAAAGTTGCTAGATGGACCAGCAAAAGTGTATGTGAATTATGAGTGTCACGCTAAGACGTGGCGTAAATTGAAGACATACATAATTAAACAATTCTCTGAAACGATGAATAGTAAACAAGTGCATGAAGAATTGGCTGCAGTGAAGAAAAAAAGTGAGGAATCTTATGAGGACTATGTTTATCGTGTGCTAGAGATGGCAAGTCACGTTGATATTGAGTTGGATGCAAAGTTGCAGTACATTATCGACGGCATTCACGATGACGAAGTGAACAAGTCAATTTTATATGGTGCAACAACGGTGAAAGACTTAAGAAGAAAAATTAAGCAATACGAAAGGCAAAGAAAAAATACTAGGATGAAAACGGACGGAAAACAAGGCCAGAAGAGTGATAAAAATGACGGGAGGAAAACGACGAATCCCACACGATATGATGCAAAGTCTAAGCATTGCTTTAACTGCGGTAGTAAGGCGCATTTGAGAGTCAATTGTCCGGACACAGGGAAATTGCCGAAGTGTTTTAACTGTGAGGAATTCGGGCATCTTTCTACGAGGTGCCTAAGACCAAAAAAGAATCATGAGGGCAAAAGAGGGAAAGATGAGAAAAAGGAGAAAACTCGATGTGACGCACTGAAGACGGGGGACAAGAAAACATATAAGCATGTCAAAATATTGGGTCAAGATGTTACAGCTGTGTTGGACTCAGGTAGCGACTTACATCTGGTGCGATCCAGTTGCTATGTGCGGCTCGGAACTCCGAAGCTCGAGGCAAAAATAATTCCCTTCGATGGTGTCGGTGCGTTGAACCAACGCACACTTGGACGTTTCAAGGCGGAAATAATCATCGATAATTTGACATTCACATTTAATTTTGACGTAGTTCCGGATGAGTTTCTCGGACACGATTTGTTAGTGGGTGGTGGATTATCCGACCATGCTGAAGTACGAGTAAAACACAAGCCAGCTGTGTTGAAGAAAATCGAGTCAATTGAGAATACAGTGGATACCAATGACGCTGGCTGGAACGAAGTGTTGAATAACAACGTGGGCCAAGTGACGGAAAATGATTATGACGTTTCAATCCGACATGTGGTTGATCCAGAAATTAAAGACGAACTGCGAGAATTAGTTGAAAACTATGTACCGGATAAAACTAAAGATACAGGAGTGAAAATGCGTATTATGTTGCAAGACGAGATGCCTGTATTTCAGAATCCACGACGACTCTCGGACGAACAGAAAAAACAAGTGAACAAAACGATTGAAGAATGGATTGAAGGAGGTGTCGTACAACCAAGTGTATCCGATTACGCTAGTCCCGTAGTGTTAACTGAGAAGAAAAATGGACTTATGAGACTTTGTTGTGATAATTGGTCACTGAACAAAAAAATTATTAAAGACAGAAATCCTTTGTCATTGATCGAGGATCAATTGGATCGATTGCAAGATGCGCGAGTGTTTTCTGCATTGGATTTAAAAGATGGATTCTTCCACGTGCCTGTTGAGGAAGAAAGTGTCAAGTACACGGCGTTTGTGGTGCCAGATGGGCACTATGAAACTCTAAAAGTTCCTTTCGGACTTTGTAACTCACCGGCGGTTTTCCAAAGACATATTAGAGCAATTTTTTCGGTCGCATGGGGTATTTTCGAAAATTTATTCCTCAATTTGCCGTGCACGCGAGACCCCTTGCTTAATTGTTAAGAGACGGTATGAAATTTGAGTTTGGGGACAAACAGAAGGCGTCGTTTGAAAAGTTGAAGGAGGCCTTGATTGAAGGGCCAGTGCTCAAGTTGTATCGTGTTGGGGCACAGACTGAATTGCACACAGATGCGTGTATGGGCGGTTTAGGCGCTGTGTTGGTGCACAAAGTCGCAGAGGATGGCAGGTTGCACCCTGTCTACTATGCAAGTTGGAAGACGACACCCGCTGAGGAGAAATACACGAGTTATGAGTTGGAAATACTTGCAGTGGTAAAAGCGTTGAAAAAATTTCGAGTGTATTTGTTGAACATTGACTTCAAGATTGTGACAGGCTGTAAAGCATTTGTGTTAACGATGAAAAAGAAAGACTTGTCTTTAAGAGTGTCGCACTGGGCGCTGTTAATTTATCAATTCAATTACACGATTGAGCATCGACCTGGTACGTCAATGCGCCATGTTGAAGCATTAAGTAGAAATCCAGTTAAGATTTTACTTGTGCAGGAAGGTCCAGACGGTTTTATCGAAAAAATACAGAAAGCACAGCAAGACGATCCTGAATTGAAGGAAATTATTAATTCAGTTGAAAAAGGGCAAAATGATGAATTTTCCATGTCGAAAAAAGGAGTGTTGTATCGCGAGAGTGATGGGGATGAACTCATGGTGGTTCCAAAAAGAATGCAGTATGACGTCATTAAACAGGCTCATCAACAAGGACATTTCGGTTGGAATAAAATTGAGTTTATGCTGAAACGTGAATATTGGTTTCCTAATATGAGGCACAAAACTCAAAAAGTGATTGAAAATTGTGTGAAGTGTTTGCTAAATGAGAAAAAACATGGAAAAGGTGATGGTTTGTTCAATCCCATTGAAAAGGGAACTGTACCATTGGACACGTATCATGTTGACTATTTGGGTCCAATGCCCTCAACGAAGAAGGCCTACAATCATTTGTTTGTCATCGTTGATGCATTCACAAAGTTTGTATGGTTATACCCAACGAAATCGACGACCACAGACGAAGCAATTAACCGAATCAAGTTGCAGGCGGTGACCTTTGGAAATCCCAGGCGCATTATCTCCGATCGAGGTGCAGCATTCACCGCTAATACCTTCGATGATTTTTGTAAAGCTGAGAAAATCGAGCACGTTCTAATCACGACAGGTGTACCAAGAGCAAATGGTCAGGTGGAAAGGATGAACCGCGTGATTATTCCAATTTTGGCAAAATTGGCATCAGACAATCCTATGGAGTGGTGGAAATGTGTTGGTCAGGTGCAACAGTTCATGAATTCTACGCTCAGCAGAAGTACCAAGAAGACGCCTTCCGAGTTATTGATTGGCGAAAAAATGAAATTAACAAATGATCAAATGTTCAGACAATTGGTGGAAGACGAATTCATCAAGTTATTTGAGGAGCAACGTACAAATCTCCGTGATGATGCAAGAAAGAATATCTTAAAAATTCAGGAGGAAAATAGGAGGATATTCAACCGGAACAGAAAATCGGCTGGAAAATACGAAGTGGGGGATTTAGTCGCCATTCAAAGAACGCAGTATGGTGGTGGTCTAAAGTTATACCCTAAGTTTCTGGGACCGTATAAGATTGTCACGGTCATGAGAAATAATCGTTATGTTGTCGAAAAGGTCGGAGACCACGAAGGTCCCAATCGCACGAGTTCGGCAGCAGACTTTATGAAGCCTTGGGTAAAGTCTACAGAAGATTACAACGAGTGGTTCGTAGATGACGACGATAGTGGCATCGGAAAAAACGACACTGAGTGAAAATGCGGTATCGAGGACGATACCAGGGCAGGATGGCAGGTTGTAGAATCAGTGAATTAATGAGTAGGCGAACATAATTATGGAATCAGTGAATCAATAAGAAGGCGAGGAGTCAGGGAGTTCACGTCGGAAAAACAAAAGAATTAGTACGTCAAGCGGCTTTGGAGACGAATCAATAATTTTTCGTAAAATTATATAGACTCTTTTTCTTTAAAAAAAATACTTATCCTTTGCCCGGTGATTGAGATCCTACATATTTATATATATATATATATATATATATATATATATATATATATATATTTATATATATATATATATAATATATATATATATCTGCCACCTATTACTCAAAACAAACTAACACTAATCCACAACTACTAACGACAATTTGAAGATATGGGTATGTACTACTACCTACGATAAGATACTATAAGAATATATATGATATAAAGGCTAAAATAGATAAGATACAAAAAGGATTAGTTACTTTTTTATGTCGTGCACATGACATATTCCCATAGACATTCCAGACAGGTCTCGAATTTCGTATGCGGCTTGTCCTACTGGGCGAACTATAACTCCAGGCACAAACTTCGGGGCAAGTTTGGCGGCGAAGTTGTCGGTGGTCTTACTAAGAATGTGGTTACGAACGTAAACCGTTTGGCCGTTAGCAAAAACGCGAGGTCGGCTACGCAAGTCGTATCGACGCTTACCTCTTACCTGGTAAACTTTCTGAATCCTATGGGCTACTGTATTCTGGATGACACGTAATTTATCATTACGTTCCGTAATACTTATTTGTCCGTCCGAAAGAGAAGATAATTTCCTAAGCGAGGAATACTCAGAACCATTTCGAATGGCTTGGAAACCGAACATTAAGAAATGTGGTGAACAACCGGTAGATTCGTGCACACCATTACGAAAAGCGGCACAAGATTCCCCCAAATGTCCATTCCAATTGCGATGACCATTCCCAATGTATGATCGAATGGCAGACAAAATGGATTGGTTAGTGCGCTCAGACGCTTTTGATTGAGGAGAATACTGTGAAGAGAACACATGGGTAATACTGTAATCAGTCATGAGTTGGGAGAATATTTTTGAAGTGAATTGAACTCCATTGTCAGAATGAAGATATTCCGGCACTCCATAAGTATGGAATATACTTTCAGTGAGGAACCGAACGACTGCTTCTGAAGTAGCCTTCGGCATGGCCTTGAGCCATATAAATTTAGTATAATGGTCTAATACCGCAAGGAGTTAAGTATTACCTAAGGTGACCAGATTTTTAGATGGGCAAAGCCGGACAACTCTGTAGGAGCGAGGTAGGGGGGATGGGGTATCAACAAAAAATTTCAGACAGAATAAAAATAATATCGTAATATTTTTTTCATTTTTAACATAAGTACAATTTATAAATGTAAAAAAAAATGTAATATTTTATTCCTTGACACATTTTTTATTTGAGTGAATTTGTTTCAGCAGATTGTTGTCATTTTTTAAAATATTGTAAAAAATTTCACAAGAATTTGTCAAATTATATTTGACACATAAAATGGCTTTCAAAGTTTCAACACTTAATTTTGATTTTTCTGATGTCTACACTTGATTTACTGTAGAAAAACGCGTTCAGTCGCAGCGTTAGTTCCAGGTAAAGATAGTGCATATTCCACAATTTTCAATAGATTATTGTATGGAACATAGTTTGTTTCCAAATGATGAAATATTTCTAACCATTTTTTTTCTACTGTGATTTTTTCTGATGCCCAATATTTAAGCTTTTCCTTATCAAAATATTTTTTTACTAATGACGCTTTAAAAATATTACTATTTGAGAATTTTTGATAAATATAATCAAATGATTTTTGCACATCGTCTCAATTAAGTTCTGGTTTTAATTTAACCCAACAAAAATGATCAATATCATTATATTGTACCGTCCAGTCTTCCAAATAATCTTTGCAGTTACTATAAATTTTTTTGACATGGCTCATGATATCTTGACGATTTATTGCACCTTGCTCTTTGAGCTGGTTTATACTATTGCGGATAGTTAACGGTAGAAAAATTTTTTGTTACCTCTCTTGACATTGACATTTTAAATTATTAACTTCATTTGCTATTTCGATTGCCGATATTTTGTCACCTTCAATAAGTTTTATAACGTTTTGAAAAAGAGCAGCTTGATTTTGGAGAAACTCAAGCCAACTTTTTTAAGATTCTCTTTCAAACAACTTTTCTAAAATTCTAGGACATTTGTCCTGTGATAAAAAGTAGGATTTTAAAGGATCATACATTTTCAAAATTCTTTCGATAGCTGGCAGGAGAGGTAACCAACGCATTTTACCGTATCCAAGTATTTTCTTATATTCAACTTCGGCGGTTTCACAAAATTCTTTGAGCATTTCAACGCGTACAGTGTATATATAGAAATAATAATATATTCTGACAACAATATTTTCCACGTCTACGGGTAACAAGTCAGCAGCTGTTTGAATAGCGTTATGTATTATATGCACTGCACACCCAGTACCAATAATATTTTGACTCAGATCTTTCTTTAATTTATAAAAAATATTATTTGTATCTCTCTTCACTTTTCCTCCGAAATTTGTATTCGTGTTGTCTGCATAATATGCAATAATTTTTTGTCTTAAATTATTTTTTTCCAAAATATCAATAATGGAACTAAAAATTATTTCAGAAGTTTAACCAGGCAAAGCAATAAAATCTCAAATTCAAATTTTTATTCCAGTTTCTGAATCAAAATATCTTATAACGGTTGGAAATGATTTTATTTCTTTATGATTAGATGCGTCAGAATATATAAACGAAACTAATTTTTTGTAAATTTTTGTTTAGTTCTGAAAATGCATATGAGGAAAGCACATTACATACAGCAGTGTTTCTGTCTCTCCAAATGCTTTGAAATATCATTCTTCCCGCCGTGCAAAATGCTAAAGTCACCATTACATGTTTCACATTTTACTATGTAATCGTTTTTAGATTTTTTAATAAAAGGAAGTTCACTTCTTAAATCATCGTTGAATTTACATTCTCTTTTCTTACTCATTTTGCTAAAAATCTAAAAAATTAAATCAAATTATAAATTATTATTTGCACAAAAACACGCAAGTAACAATTCAATTTTGTAAATCGTCAAGCGGATAATTGTATGTTTTGATTCTTAACCCGCCAGTGGTGACGCAAAATTATCTTACATAGTTGGTGACGTCGGTCTCAGAGACCGAAATTTTCGAGTGAAGATCAATCCAAAATAACACAATATCTGTAAATGTAGCAAATTGAACTTAAAAAATACAAGGTTGTGTTGTCTGCATAATATACGTCACCATTCGCGGGTTAAAGGTAAATTCAAATTTTAAATTAATTTGTTATTATCTAACTGTTATTTTGTAAACTACAATATTATATGTCTATGAGAATTAAAAATAAATCACTAAAATGTTATAAACACATACAGTACAAATATTCGTTTCACATCGGCAAAATTTGCCAATTTAATTTGCACTAAACATAATTTACATTAACATATTCTATTGTTGTTTATAACGAAATTAAATTGATTGACTTAAAATATTTGCAACATTTTATTCGTATATTTCTTTCTAAAATTTCTTTTAAGGTTAAGGTCGGTGATATAATTTTTGTCATCAATATAAAATATGAAGACTACGAGTATTTTAAGCTAAGTTTAAGAAAATTTATGTATTTATGAGTATATATAAATAAATTACTTACCTTAATTTTCTATGGTTAGTAGTAGATTTGTAATATTTATTTGTTTAATTAGCTTGCTAGCACGCAGTACGAACACGAAGTATATCATCTGAGCGACAAATACAATGTAACTGGGTAGCAAAAGCAATATGTTAGTCGTTGTAGCCCGGAGGATTCTTAGAACGCAAAACAAATTGAAGGTTTCTTAGAAGGCAAAATAATGGTTTTCATAAAAGTCGGGACTTTTGAAAAACATCGCGGGACGCGGGACAAATTGTGAAAACTCGGGGCTGTCCCGCCAGAAGCGGGACAGTAGTAAGTGACGTACCTTCGAACAACCGGGTTTTCTATGGGTGGGAACCACTTTGTCAATCACAACCAATCGGTGCAGCTCGGCTCTTGGTGTACTCGGTTACAAGGGGTTTTGATGGGGAATCAGTGCCATTTTGAGTCTGGGGTACGATCGCGTGGTGGCGTTGATTTGTTGTTTGTAAGAGGGGTGTTGCGGTTGGTTGGTTGGGGTTGTCAGGTGGTATGCGGTGATTTGCAGTGTTGGTAGAAAGGTGTAGAGGTTTGTTCAGGTGTGTGTCGGTGATTTGTGTTGTGTTGTGAGGGGTTCCCGAGCGTGGTTGGTAGAAGGGTGTAGAGGTTTGTTCAGGTGTGTGGCGTTGATTGGCGGCGTTGATAGAAGGCTATGGAGGGTCTGGGTTAGGGCTGTGATTTGCAGTGTTAGTAGAAGGGTGTTGTGGTTGGTTGGTTGCGTGAGGTAGTGGTAGGGTGTGGAGGATCAGATGTGTGGTGTTGATTGGCGGCGCTGGTAGAAGGCAATAGCAGATCAGGTGGTTGGCGATGATTTTGAACGTTGATGGAAGGCTATAGAGGATCGGGGTGTTGCGGTTGGGTGCGTCAGGTAGTCAAAGGTGGTAGAAATAGGGTCAGATGTTTTTGCTGTAGTTTGTGAGATGTGTCATGTGTTGGGAGATGTTGTGTGCATAACTGGTTGGTTGTTAGGAGGCTTAGAGTACGTTAGAAAGGCTGCTTAAGTCAATTTTTGTAAAATGGTGAAACACGCGCACAGAAAACCAGACAGAAAACCCCATACCCATACCTTGTACCTTCATGTGCGAATTCAACTTGAATTTCGATCGTACCAGCAGAGGAGTGCATACAATTAACTCGCTTACGAATCAACAGAGAGACTTGCAAAAGAAACTATATTAATGTATGTATGTATGTATGTTCAAACTCAACTTAAATTTCGATCGTACCAGCAGAGGAGTGCATACAATTAACTTGCTTACGATGAGCTCCTTGTAATGTCGATATGTAATATCTGCAGCTATAGATGTATGTTCAAACTCAACTTGAATTTCGATCGTACTAGCGTTGTAAAATGGTGAAACAGGCGCGCATAAAACCAGACGGAAAAACGTAAATGCACCTTCATGAACGAAATTCTTGTTGAATTCGCACATGGGCCCTACGGAGCATGTTAATTCAAGTTTTCCTTCAAGCGAATGTATGAAGCAGCTGTTTAAGGCAATGAATGATGGTTACAGGTTAAAGCATTGCACGTACATTTTCTGTGGCTCTGTATAAAATTTAGCTTAATGTAATATGCACCCATTGATTTCTTTACGCCGTATTGCTGTACTTATTTGTGCGAACGAAGGGTGAAAAGAAGTGTGAAATTTTAATGGTAATAGCCATTCATACTCATTCGAGCGTCGAATCAACAGACTTGCGAAAAAAGATATATTATTGGAAAGATTTCAATATCACCTGCATCTTAAACTAAAATGGATGACGTCAGGGAGGATCCTAAACGTCCGGTTGTGGAGTTGTTGTCGAATGTTACACTTCATGAGTTGAATGCATGTGAAATAGAATGATACGAAATGGCGTAATCCACAATTAAACTGTGTGTATGCCAACTAGAAGATGCTTTATGATTGCTTACGCTTGCTTGGTACGCTTGAGGCAAGTATCGCTGGACATGAAGAGACCTGTATATTGAACCAACTGAGGGTGAATGTGATTAGTGTCTGCGTAAAAAATGTGTTTTAAGCAGTGCATATTTAATTACTTTACACGTGTGGTGTAGGTGAAGGTTAAGACTGATGGTTGAATGCTTTTGTGTTGCGGAGCGCGTATTCGTTTTGTTTAGCATAACAACGACGAATTTGAATAAAGAGTCGTTTTTACCATACAACATTGTTTTATTTCTATTTCACATTTTTCCATTTCACATCAGTGTAAGAAGAAATAAAAGACTGGTTCGAATGTAATTTATAATTTTTACTTAAATATCTCTTTCAAAACTTTCCATTTCTCAGTTTATAATAAAAACACATTAATTTTCTAATTCTGCCGGAGATTTTTTCCACATGGCAGCATTCACAGGTATCTGGTCCGGATTCAGCGTTGTCAGAAAACCAAGGGCAGGATTTGTAATGTGATCCGTGAATTGATGTGCCATACGGTATCGTTGAATACAGCTTCAGTGTGTTGGTATCCTTTAACAGCTACTCACGATGTTCATCCAGAAGTACATCCTCGTAATCCGCAACAAAATCTTCAAATTTACGCAGTTCTACCGTGCAAGACATCTTGTTTGTCTGAAGGTTGTTTCTAAACTGGCTATGTTAAATGCAAAAACCTCTCATTAAAAATTTTCTGTCTGAACCTTTTAGAAAGAACAGGGGCTATAATTTCATTTAGCTGCGAAATACGTTGGTGAAACCTAACTCTGTCACGAGCATGTATTTCCCACTTCCCTTTACGACTCATGCGATACGCATAGTTCCAGGCTATCATGCATCTAATGCAAGCTATATCGGTGAATTTAACATTGTTTTCCATTGACTGTAACTAACTTTTAGCAAGATTTCACACTACATCTTTTATATCTATCCATGAATTATGCGCTGAAGAAAAACCGAGCCATTTTACAAGAACACGATTTTTCTCTTTTTTAAAAATTTTGTCGACAAGGTAAACATCAGGGTGCTTTATCTTTGATAATTCTTACTCATGAAAACCGCTTTGAATAGTGTTTCCTTGATAATCCTCAAGGATATATGTTCGCGGTTGTGTCTTTTTTACGACCCTTATCTTGAATATCTCTGTTGACCAATTCGGGGTGTAGCCTTTTTCAAAGACGTGCTTGTACTTGCTTATGCGAACATAATCACCGATTTTATATTTAGGTTTAGAAACAATCTTAACTTTCCTATGCAAAGTTGCAATTAGATGAACTTCGTTAGATGAATTGACATCTATAGGTCTCATTTTAATAGTGCGATGCTTGGTTCTATTGTACTTGTCCGTCAACTTCTGTATAATGCTAATCCAATGATAATTCCCATTCATACTGAATTCTTTCCACATGATGCCCTTCAGAGTTCGGTACAACTTCGGAGTTTGACGATTGAAGCTTTTAACGCGCTGAATGTAGAATAATGGTTATGAAATTCATTATCCGATGAAATGTTTTATTGAAAAATTCTTTTCCATCATCGGTTTGTAGATTTCGGGGTATACGTCTCTGTTTGAGAACTGATTCCATAACCTTAGCCACATCATTGGAATTTTTACTTTTAACGGGGAGAGCCCAAGCGTACTTGGAAAATGTATCAATTTTTGTCAATAGAAATTTATAACCGCAATTTTCAGATGCATACGCACTCATCTCAACCAGATCTGCCTGCCAAAGATCATCAATACCCCTTATAACAACACGTCGACGTTTAAAGTTTTTTCGAGCAGTTCTATGGAGTTCATTAACAATTTGCCTTCTACTTATCTTGAAAAATGTATAAATAAAAGTTTTGCAATGGCTTTTATAAGAAGTTCTTCTTTTCCAAACACAAAATGATGCTGCACTTTAAATACCGTTTTACAATGATGGTGGCAGGCCCGTCTGGCTACGGGAAGACGACATTTATAAAAAATCTCCTTAGAAACAATGCAATGATTCAACCATCAGTGAAGAAAATTATTTGGTATAGCGCTAAAGAGAGTGCTATACCACGGCAAGCGGCATTTGAAAATATCGAATATTTGAACTCTATTCCTGAGGAATTTCCAAATAGCACGAATCAACCAATCCGTATTGTACTCGAAGATATAATGTTAAACGCTTTTTCAAGACAAGTATGCGAGTTGTTTACGAAAGGATCGCATCATCGTAGCCTGTCTGTCGTTCTGGTGACTCAGAATGTTTTCCGTCAAGGAAAATTTTGCCGAGATATTTCGCTAAAAAAGTAAGTATCTAGTATATTTCAAGAACCCACGAGACAAGAGTCAATTTCATCATCTCGCTAAACATATATACCCTGAAAATAGTCCGGAGCTTATGAGGATATAACGAAATAACTCAACAACCTCATAGCTATTTGCTAATAGACCTAACATAGGATATAAATGACACCTAACGTTTTCGCACCGACATATTTAATACAACATTTGTAACGTGTTATTGCTCCCCAGATAGTTTGAAAGAAGACAATGATGTCACCTATGAGACGATTAAAGGACAACAAGCATATGCTATACGTTCTTAAAAAAGCTAGCCCGTGTTTAAGAAAGGCGATACTGAAAACCGCCGATCTCGAAGTAATTAAAACTCTATGCGAAATCACACACAATACACTGAAAGGAAATCATTTGCCTAGAGGAAAATATTCTCCCGGCTTTGTAAATATAAAAAGAGTATGCGTAAGCTAGCGGAGGCTAAACGATCCGTTCCACGCCAACGTAAAGTGTTAATTCAACAAGGCGGATTCTTACCCGTATTGCTAGGAAGTGTTCTTTCAGGTGTGATAGGGTCTTTAATAGATAAATATGCATAGAAATAGCGGTCTTAATAAAATGCTTCTATTACCCCCAGAAGTATATGAACGTTTGAAGGAGACAGTTGAGAGCGCTAGTACACAGACACTGTTTGAGAAAACCATGAGTAAGATACTGAACAATAAGTGCCAAAATGATGAAGCAAAATGGTATCAGTACCGGAATGTGCTAATACAATTTTTAAATTCAAGACGAAGAAAAAAATTATTTATGGAGACGAAAGCTGAAAATCTTTCATCGAAAAACCGCATGGATAGTCAGAAATATAAGAATTTGCGTGAAAACAGCACACAGACGAGGTTCCTATTTAAAAACGAAATACCCACACAAACTTCACCTCCACGACCGGAGGAGATATTCGAGTCGTTAAACGAAATAACACCAATGAAGCAAGAATTGCCTGCTGCTTTTAAGCGACGATTATCAGCAAGTGGAATAGCAAAAAGTCTTACACCTGCTTCCAAAATAAGGAAAAGTGTGACTGATTCATTTGAAGGAACAAGCAAAGACTACGAGATAATAACCGGCGAAGATGGTATAACGCAGTAAACAATTCCAGCGGATATGAGTGTGGATGAAATGGATGACGTTTTCACTGATTTAAATGCAGTAGATGATAGAGGTGCTGTAGCGTCAGATTTCGATGAAGTAGGTCGAAAGTCTGGCAAGCAATCTATATTAAGACCCTCTCGTCTAAAACATGATCAATTTGAGGCTGACATTTCCATAAGAAAGCCTGCTCGGCAAAGTGAGATTGAAGACCGAGCCTAGTTGCAGAGTTAACAAGCCGCGAGGTGCGATCCTTGGGGTCCACATGGTCAACTTCCCAGTAATATTTACATAAATATTAAAAATACTAAACAAAATAATAATTATGAAAATAATACTACTTTAAATAATAAAAATGTAACTTTCATAACAGTAATTGGAATGGCTATTAATCGTATCATCTACGGGAGAGTTGATTACGTAGGTAAGGGGGATGATTGAATATTCACGTAGATTAATCGGAAAGGTGGGGGGGGTTACAAAGCGTTTTCTACATTATTTGTTATTTTCATTTCAATTCTTGAAGGACAAAAGAGTGCTAGCAAAAATTAATGCAGTTTTTGTTATTACGCCCATTGAAGAGATTTTGTCGCGTGGTAGTGGTTGAATGTGAAGTCAATAATCGGTTTAATTGCATGTTAAAACTAAATAGCCTCACGAATGATGATGGAGGCAGTAATTAAAATCTTACGAACACTAAAGACCAAAACTACTAAAAATTACATTTTTTTCACTTGATGAAAGCTTTTTAAAGCATATGATCCAGCAAAGTATTGACTACAAAACATTTTACAATTCAAAGCGTTCATTACCACAAATGCAAATTTGAATAATTATTTTGCTTTTCTAAATTAAAGTAGTTTTTATATTACAATACGGTACACGGTACTCTCAAAATTTCAAAATCTGTTCCAAGTGTGCAAATATTAATAAACTTTGATTGGCTTAACAACAGTCTTTAAAATGAAAGATATAAGGTAATATCGTTCATATGAAGACTTTTTACATGGCAACTTTGAATGACTTTTCATTTTTAATTTAATTTTTTTTTGTAATCATGAGAAAAAGTTTTGCATGCTTTTTTACAGAAACTGTTTGGACTGTATAAATTTTATAAAGATTGAGAACTGTGTCTCGTAAATTAGGTTAAAAATTTATTGTATACGAAAAAAATCCAAATTTTTTGCAGTTTTTTCCTTAAATTAAAAAAAAAGCTCGAACAATTTTTTTCAAAAACTTGATAAAATCATACAAATGTTAATACGCGTCGATTGACACCTTAGCAAAGCATATCGTACGTTTGGTTCGTGAAATATAGTGCATGACACGAATGACCTTAAAAATCGTGATGAATTTTAATGATTTTTTATTTTTTATTTAATTTTTTTCGTAATCATGGGAAAAAGTTTTGCCAGGTTTTTTTACAAAAACTGTTTGGAGTATATAAATTTTATAAACATTGAGTTCTGTGTTTCGTAAATCAGGTTAAAAATTTATTGTTTATGAAAAAAAACCGAATTTTTTTCACTTTTTTTCCTTAAATTAAAAAAACTGCTGCAACGATTTTTTTCAAAATTTGATAGATTTACAAAATTGTTAACACGCGTCGATTGATATCTTGTTCAAAAAAATCGTATGTTTGGTTCGCGAGATATAACGCATGACAGAAATGACCTTCAAACGGGCAAAACAACAAACCCCCCGACCGAAGTACCCCACAAACTAATCAGCTCTTAAGATTGCAAAGACGCTTCGATTGACACCTCAATGAAGTCGATACGACTTTGTTTACGTGAGTTACGCTCTTTGAAAAAACTGTCCACGAACGCACATACGTACGTACGGACGTACGTACGTTCGTACATACACTCACACACACACTTCTTTCTAAAAACACTTAAAATATACTCTAAAGACCTCAAAACGTAAAGATATGTTGAAAATTTCAATTTCGATTTTCGAAGCGATTACAAGAACTTCCCATATACTGGGAAGTTAAAAACGTGAATTGGGACAGAATTTAAAAAAATGCCTATAAACATAATAGATGACGAGTTCTACGTGTGTCTCTTGAGCAACAATTTCCTAGGCATTTACCCTGACAATACTCTATCATCTTTCGAAAATATATTACCGAGTGTAAGTTTACCGGCAATTGGTATGTCGGAATAACGGAGATCGCTCTAACAAAACGTAAAAAAGAGAAAAGCAAATCAGGTAGCCGCGAAATTTCTAAACGTTCTATACCATCTGAAGATTAAAGCGTTACTGAAGCACCACAATCTTTACCAGTTCAAAAAGATCCAAAAGCAATGATCGCTAAAGTTGTTGAATTGGGAAAGCAAAATGTTCGCTTCAGATGGGATGCTAATGATTTGCAAAAGTTATGTTATAAGGCAAATAATATGAACTTTTCATCATTTCTTTCGTCATTTTTTTTAGCAATTAGACCTGACTATTATAACTATTACCTGGCCGAAATTAAACAAATAACGTACGATCGTATTAAAGAAGATAGAGTTGGAAAGGTAATCTCCGACATAAGAAGTATTATAGAAGAAAGAGATTTTTGCATACATATTTATCAGTCCGGTAAGATTGCTGAGAAAGTTTATTTGAAGTCAGATGCAAAATTTGAGTCATTCCGAGCGCTTATAGACTACATAATTGGATAGATACCAAGAAACAAACGAAACCACAATGAATTATTACAGATGGTTGATCAATATATTTATCCGTCAAATAGTTTAAGGAAGAAACAAGATAAAGAAGCGGGTATTCAACCGACCACCCATACATTTCATCTGAAAGATTATGGCGTGAAGCTTAATGTAGCACTGCCTATACCGTCACCGACCAACAAAACAGATTTCATAGCCTTGTTACTAAGCGGAATGTAATTTAATGACGAAGAGCTACTTGATATAGAAAAACCATTGGGAGCCACAACATATCAGTTACGAAAGCAGGTGTTTAACAAAATTGCGTCGGCAATCCGAGGGTCTATATCCCGCACCGCTAAAGAGTCCGGCACTGAAATATTACCCGATGAGTGGGTTAAAACTGATTTTCACACTATTATTAACATGCCATACAAAAGAGCCGATGCATCAAATGCTACAACTCCTGTTCCAATAGAAGTGGATAAAACCGATAATATTGCTGGCTTATTCATCGACGCATTCCTGAAGACACCCGTTGAGAAACGTGACCCCGAAACAATCGAAGCAACAATAAAAGAGCCGTTTGATAAATCAATAATGCTGGACAGTTTAAGTCAGCTGGAAAAATCATTGTCTGTACTTGAAAAAAGAACACATTGTGACACGCCCTCCAGAGCTATCGGTGATAGCCAAGGAAACAATTTGATTTATGTTTATACGGATATTATTAAACACAGAATAACTGGAAATAAACTGGTAAGCAATCTATGAGCAATCCCGCTGGGAAGTTTTGATAGCATTTTTAGATTCGATCATGTGGAGTACTGTCCACTGGAGAAAACTTTTATTGAGAGTATCTCAATCAAAATTACAGACCATCATGGCGAGCTAGTCAATTTTGAATCTAGCTTTACTCCAACTTTCATCATGCTTCATTTCAGACGAAGGTAAGAATCTATAAATATTCGCAAGTTCGAAATAACAACATAGTTTTGATACAGGATTTAACACGTCTCTATGTTAATGAGATGAATTCACACTACGCACGTTACTACCTTAGCCAGAGTGGGGGAAAATTATCTGACATTGGAAAATTGTATCGATCGCCACTTGTTTACCAGCGAGGAAGGGGGGTTGGTAGTTTTTTCAGTGGATTGGTACGCTATCTCCAACCATTATTTCTACGTGGAGCAAAAGCTATAGGCAAACAAGTCGTCGAAACAGGAAAGTCCATTTTTAAAGAGGCAGGAAGCAGACCGCTGAAGCGGGTACTAAAAGAACATGGAAAATCTGCAGTACACGAATTGGCCCAAAAAGGTATAAATAAAATCTTCGATAAAATGGAAGGTAGAGGTAGGAGATTAGCTATAAAACGAGCTAACCCTTACACAAGTAAGCAGCTGAAATCGGTGCCTAACCGTAAAAAAGGGAGAAAAGTGAGAAAGCTATCATCGAGCAGAGCTAAGAAAACTATAAAAAGACGACGTCAATTAAGAAAGCGTACATTGGATATATTTGACAAGTAGATAATAACATCACGATGCAGAAAGAATGTATGAAGTCTGAATTGGATATTTTTACCTCACCACCAATTCAAAATAGTATTCTGAAGACCGAAGAGGTTGCTCACAAACCTATTGCATCACTGTACAATTCTTATGTGTTGGAATTTGTCTCACTCGGCCATGGAGATATATATCGTAACTTATCCAGCATTTACTTACGCCTTAAAGTGCAGCTGATTAAATTTAAAAATGACAAATAAGAACTTTTCACGGGAAAGGAGAGACTTAAGAAAGCTGATGGGGGTGAAGTTTTAGCTGACTCCGTTTGTGTAGCAAACAACCTCATGCATTCACATTTTAGGCAATGCACTGTACAATTGAATGGTAAGAATATATTCTGAGCTATAGCTCAGACAGACAACAATTACCACTATCGCGCCTATATTGAAAATTTACTGAACTATGGTAAAGACGCTGCATCAACTCATCTCGAATCAGCCGGTTGGTATCTATATCAGAATGAGATGGAGATGATTGAAGGCTCAAGACCTGGCGGTGGTCCTACTGAGTTAAATGAGGGCTATCTTAAAAAGTATGCAATGATGGAAAAGAGTAACGTCGTTGAACTGATGGGCACAATTCATAGTGACATGTTGAATCAGGATAAACTGTTAATGAATGGAGTGGACTTCCGTTTAACACTTTCATTGGAAAAACCGGAATTTTATTTGTACTCGAAAGAAGATGACTTTAATCCACGCGTCAAAATTCTAGAAGCGACAATGTTCATGAATCATGTCACTGTCAATCCCAGTATATTATTAGCACATGAAACTGTACTCCAAGGATCGAATGCTGTATATCCGTACAAGCGGGTGGAAGTAAAAACCTACACTTTACCAACCAACACCTATACTCTATCTCTTGATAATGTAGTGATAGGACAATTACCGAATTTGCTAGCTTTTGGTATGGTGGATAATGACTCCTACACCAGAAAGCGCACAAAGAATCCATTCAACTGTAAGCATAACAAAATTACCAACTTCAATCTATCAGTAAATGGTGTTCAAGTACCAAACTTTCCTCTAGAGTTTGATTATTTGCACGAAAAAACCAGTTAGCACTAGAGGATATCTTTCTCTGTTCAATCAATTATTTTGATAAAGGTCATCTGATATCCAAGAAATTCTTTGATGATGGCTGTTTTCTGCTCGCATTTGATTTAACAGCAGACAGCTCATACGATTCGGGATGCGCTAGTTTGTTAAAACAAGGTGTGGTAAGAATCGAGGGAAGATTCAGAGAAGCTTTAAAGAAAATCGTCACCTGTATCATTTACGCGGAATATGATGGAAGGCTTGAAATTGACAAAAGTCGGAATGTATTTGCAAGCTTTTAAAAAAGGAATATATATATATATCGCAATAACATTCAGATTTGGATAGTATTTACTCTAATACACAGCAGAAGTCATGGCACATTGCCTTGTAAATGTTGAATACTTCTCAGAAGGTCACCTAACCTTCATTAAGAAAGTATCGCTGACTGGGTTCACATTACAGAACAAACTTTACTCGAAAGAAATTACGTATAAATATCCTACCACCTTGACTGTAGCTACAGATCAGACAGGCGTATTTGGAAACTTGGAACTCAAGCGACTCGATGAGGATCTTATCAGATCGTTGGGAAAGTTTTCAACAGTGTTTGTGAACGGAGAATCGACGAAAGAATTCTTACAAAGCTACGTGACATCACATACTAAGGTTGTAAACCTTGAAAACATATTCTTGAAAGGACAGGAATGAACACAATAGAGATCGTCAACGCGTTGAGAAGTAATATCATAACAAAAAGGTTTTTTCAAGGTGTATATCCCTGCGATCGTTTACCTCGGAAAATCAGAAAACCGGCATGCGTCATAGCCAACACAGATCCGTCCCAAAAGAGCGGTGTTCATTGGGTAGCATTCTACTTTCCTAAAAAACGACCGGCTGAATATTTTGACTCGTTCGGTAAATATTCTACTAACGAGTACTTCAGAAAATTCCTTCGACGCAATGGTAAAGTATTTGTGAATAATAAGCAGAGGTTACAGAGTGCATTCTCGACCACGTGCGGACAGTATTGCTGAGTATTTCTTCATTTTCGTTGTAGTGGTAGAAGCTTCAAAATATTTCTGAGCCGGTTCTCTACTACAAACTATGACACCAATGATGATGAAATAGTTAATTTGTTCCAGAGAATCTATTCGATGGTCTCTTCGCAAAGTGTAGGGGGGTGTTGCAACCAGTCCTGCAGACAGGAGACATTCGCTATAAAAGCAGCGTGAGCTCAGTATAAAGGGTGCGGCCAGAAACCCCTGACTTTCAGTCTTAGTTTAAAAACCTTTCGGGCAATATGACATCACCTATTCGGAAAATCGTGGACGTTGCAAAACCGCAGCGATCTAACAGAAGGATCAAACCTGGAGGCACAGCTGAATTAATTACTAAAAGATCTTGCAGGCAGAAAAGATCCGAGGTTCCTGGTGAAGATGTGCTACTGAACTACACCTACTATCTGGATGGATGTCAAAACCGGAAAGTTACGTTGGGCTTCGATTCACTCACATTTGAGTTTAAAATAATCTTCAGTTATCCTGGACGTTTCCCTGTATCAACTAACTACCTAGGGTGGACTTCATTGTAAATTTATCTGATCAAGATGAAGCAAGAAAATATTGAAACTGTCAAAGCAACACAAGCTGATTTAAAAAAGGAGTACATCATACCAGTCGATGAAGGTAGTATCCGGCTAACACCCCAGAACCTTTTAAATTTGTTCGAGAAGATGGAATTCTTCAATATTATTATGTACCACAACATCAACGCAACCGACAGTGTAAGAGAGTATTTCAAACAGTATACAACTAGATGTAAGGCTAAAGATGTATTACAACTATCGAGTGATGACTCATAAACTATTCTCGACTTTTTTTATGAAATTCCATGGTTTTGTAATCCTCAAATTATTTATAATATAACGATTGGTTAATAAAAATATTAAATAACAACACATTTTCATATTTTACTCAATATTTTTCATTTATTAGCATATATAAGTATATGTTTACACAATTTTGCACTGCACATCGCTTGGACTGTGTCCCTTCGTGAATTTCGCAATACGTGTGAAACTTTCTCAGTTTGCTAAATTTTGGTAATTGCAACTGGATTATATCTGTTAATGGTAGATATTTTTTCACAAACTTCTCTTTCATCTCACCTTTTACATAGATCGTCGATGTAGCATATTTTTCAAATATATCTGGTAGACTGGTGTAATTGTTTTTCCAATAGTTCGTATAATTTAATTCTAGCCAGTGCCGTTGTATAAGCTGCGATAGTTATGTTTGCATGTGGCAAAGCTCTCAGATTTTCTTCTACATATTTCCATGTAACCCACATGTTATCATAATCAATCGGGTAAATTGAACAAATTTCTACACCTGGTGATTGGAGAAGCTCACAAAATTGTTTGAAATTATTAATCACTTTAGTGTTTGTTTGATCATCCCTTTGACCTAACTTGCCCCACAATGAGTTTAAACAAAGCTTGGCAATATTACGTCGACCAGAATTTTTTTGAATTTGGTTTTTATCAAGAACAATACATTCCCGCCTTTCGTATGATTCAATAAAAATATCTTTAAGCTCATCTGTTATATATTCATTCCCCCAGCCACTAGCCATTTGTTTAATTTTCAAAAAATTATTAACATATTCATTAGATAATCAGCCAGCCTTTGCATTAGGGTTGTACACTGTGTATTCATATTGCCATACTTCATATACTTTCATGACTTTGTACCCTCTTTTTACAGCTAAGGCTATTTCAGGAATTACCCATGTACCTGTGCGTTTTCGCTCATCATCTGAATGATCACAACTTGGAACTTTTTTCTTCTCGGCACATTTTTTACAGAGTGTGAAATACAATTTATTGTTGTTTTTCAAGGGTAACACAGGAATGAGAAGGTCGTTGGGAGCAATTACATCGCATTTAATGAAACCATGCATTGAAAGAATTTCATGTATAGGAGGTATATTGTCATTTCGAAATATCTCAGGATGCTTTATGGGGTACGGTGCGTATTTGTTGATATACGGGTACAGACTGGTAAAGTCTAAATAACGTATTACCTATCCCTCTTTTACTTTATGGTATAATTTGAATACCTCAGTACGACCTCTAAATAGAGCATCCCGCACACATAGTGGTGGCATTATATCATTATAATATTCCCGCAAATTTTCATTTAAAACACGGTCTTTATTTAGTACTTTTTTAAATCCACACTCCCACGAATATACCAGATTATATCCATTTCTCGTTATCGCCTCGATACGTCTTTGTGTGCTTTCATATCTTTGATTTATTGTTTCTAAGCCCAACGAGCTATTTTCAGTCGTTTCTTGAAATTTAAAGCAATCTCTAAAACCGTGATAATAACAGCCGAAGAACTCAAAGACAGTATTTGATTCTTTATGAAAGCCGTCGACATAGAATCCACACTTATCCAACTTTAACTCACCATTGTTGTTTGAGGAGATTATCAAGCCGCTAGTTTGTGAATTTTTCCAAGCCAGCCACTTACAAGAAATCACGGAATGTGTTTTACTTTTGAAATAGCCTCTTTTAGGTATTACGCCTGAGATATTTTTTTCCAAGATATTTTTTCCGAAAAACTAGCATACATGTCGATGCAATTGTGACACTTTCTATTAAGGGGTTCACATCGGTCATTTTAATAAATTCATCCATAAACATTATACATCCTCGTCATAAAATATCAACATCATTTACACAATATCGCAACAACTCATTTCTATTATTGAAAATATCTTGTGTTTTTATATTGTACCATTTTAAAAAGGTCATCCTTTCTTTAGGTTTCATTGTATCGCAACTGTACATTTCTGGTGGTGGGTATTTACCGATATAATTTATATTCTCCTCGGTATTGAAATAATAAGGATAGTAACCTTTAGCACTGTCTTCAATATCGAAAACTTGTGGAAACTTAGAAAGTAGAAACGGCTGGAAATTTAAAGAGTCAACAAATGAAACTTGTTCACATGTCAACTTCATAATTTGGGTACGATTCATTAAACGTTCAATATGTTTTTTCCTAGCTATTAACTCCGAAATCAAGAAATGAGCATCATAGCCTTATAAATTATGTGCAAACGTTGCTCACATACGGTCTGGGTATTAAACAATAGTCTAGAAACCTTTGCACAAAATAGGATTGATCACTTTTTTCAAAAATATGATGTCTGACACCACATGTATCACATGGTTGTTCAATATCTTCATCTTGATAACAATTGTGACAAACATGTTGTGCTACAATTAGATTTGCAACATGTACAAAAGTTGAAGAGCTGTCTCCATACAGGCCGTCTTGAGTAGTTTCACAATCAAAAAATATTATGAGAAACTTTTTATCCTTTCTACCTATGTAGGGCTTTATGAAACAGTTATGTTGGCACGGTTGTATTTTTGAACATATCTGACAGAAGTATTCGTCAAATTGATGTTTGAGTCCTTTCCTGTATGTAAAATTTATAAATTTTGTGCAAAATACACATATCTTGAAAGTGTCACATACAGTTTTTCCTCTGAACTTTTATCTAAATGGTAAGCGAAACATAGCGGTCCTTTAAACCCACGATTACATTCGCTACAGTCAACCATCTGGGATACATACACGCAGGGTGGGAATGTGATACAGTACGGACATTTCATTTCACATTTATGAAACGAATGATTTGAAACTTTATCGCAATAGTTGCAAATATAACTTTTGGAAAACCATCCGGTGACCGATTTTATGACGTAAAAATGTTTTGTACTCTCGAAATAGAAGAAGTAAATTTTTTTTGCTGTTATATCCTGTAGCGGAATTTTAAAAAGGATGGAACTCGGATCTCGAATATTATCGAAAACAACAATTTGATACTCACATAAGTATTTTTGAAATTTATAAAGATCTAGGATGTTGCATCCATTATCACTGATTACCACTTTGGCATTTTTACACAATTGATTAGCCTTCAATTCCAAAGATTGTAAAATGACTGAGTTATTAACACGACTTGTATTACCCTCAACCATTTCTATTGCGTAACAAAGACACCTTGGTAAACATGAAAGATCGTCAACTTTAGTGGTTTTACCCGCATCCACTAATACTTTTTTCCTTTTTAAAAGTTCATCATCATCTGTGTACTTTTTATTTATACGCCCCCCACCGAAAGGAATGTTTACGACATCCGCATGGAACTGAATGATATCATCCGAAAGAAATTTAGTGTTTGATTGATTGACATTTGCTATAAGACCCATTATGTATTTCCCATTAATTTCCTGAACAGGCTTTAAACTTGACCATATGGGTTTAACGTGTGGTGATTTTGGGAGTGTTATTTAAAAGCTAATTTTACACTCCGAATTGGTGTTACCAAGAATGTCTGCAATTATCTTATCAAATATTTTTTCTAAAGCACTTAAAGGATCAACGGCTATATTGGTGAAGTCTTTTATCTGAAAACTTAAGGTGACACCTGTGACGTTAAATTTTGTAAATTGCTTCTCTTTCCTGGAAATTATTCGAAACGATCTTGATATATCGCTTGAGCCATCACCTTGTTGATTACCTTCACCAACACAGTCTTGTTGAACATCATTAGAGCTGGAGTAGTTTCCATTATTCACCAAAAGATTAAATGTTTCGTTTAGCAAACCATTTGAAAACGACAGGTGATGTAGCTTTGAAAACTCTATCAACTGTAATAAAAACCTCTATCTTCCATCTAATGTCGGATAAATATTTCCATCACTAAATTTATTTGTTGTATTCCTCAACCAGGTAATACAATCTTCAAAACTTGATGCAAAGGCAATTTTAAAATTGTTAATTATTTTATCCATATTTTTATTATTATATAATTTCCCTTATTTTTATTTAATTTTATATTTTATTTTAAACTTCTTAAAATGTTAGTTAATTTTAATTTTTTCTCTCCAAACGTGAGCGGTATCACACGGTGAAGCTCGGCTCTTTGCTGGCGCAACTTAACAAGGCGCCCAGCGCGCATCTTCTTTTTGGGGGGCTGCGTTGACGTAGGTTCAGGCACGAACCTTTTGCTTTGCAACCGTCTTTGCAGCTCCTCAACCGTCAGAAGTTGAGGTCCAGGGAGAGGTGACGTCCCCCTTACCTTTACAGACTGTTGATTCTCTGTTGCGGCTCCTGACGCAGCAACTTCACCCTGCTCGACTGCTGCGGCTCCTGACGCAGCTTCTTCACGCTGCTCGGCTGCTGCAACCCAAACCAAAACTTTTCGCGGCCCTAGGAGATCTATGGTTGAATATCTCTTGCGACATTCCCCTATCGTTATTCTTCGAGGAATTTGTTTAAAATTCATGCTAAGCTAACTTACGTCAGCTGCAAAATAGGCCTTGTGGGGCCGCAGTTTTTAAAAAATTATAATATTGCTGCAAACAAACATAGCGAGAGAAAAATTAATATATATATATATTAAATAATAACTTCAAAATCAAAAAACTTACCGTTCCTGTACTACAAACAATACACTAAAGTCATTAATAATTTCAATCAATTTTGTGAACTTCTCCAATCACCAGGTATAGAAAATTTGTTTAACCGTAGCTATCAGACTTGGAAAAACTTCTGTCTGATTATTGACTGCAACACTTCACTTTTATAATGTCTTCGCACACGTAAGGTGTCACGGATAAGCAATTACAAACCTCAATAGCAAATGTTTTCACAATAATTACTACAACATGAAACAGGTGATACTTGAAATCATGCAATCACTGAATTAATATTTTTGCTATTTGCCTCTCAAGCCACCTATACCACACGTGTAAAGTAATTAAATATGCACTGCTTAAAACACATTTTTTACGCAGACACTAATTACATTCACCCTCAGTTGGTTCAATATACAGGTCTCTTCATGTCCAGCGATACTTGCCTCAAGCGTACCAAGCAAGCGTAAGCAATCATAAAGCATCTTCTAATTGGCATACACACAGTTTAATTGTGGATTACGCCATTTTGTATCATTCTATTTCACATGCATTCAACTCATGAAGTGTAACATTCGACAACAACTCCACAACCGGACGTTTAGGATCCTCCCTGACGTCGTCCATTTTAGTTTAAGATGCAGGTGATATTGAAATCTTTCCAATAATATATCTTTTTTCGCAAGTCTGTTGATTCGACGCTCGAATCAGTGTGAATGGCTATTACCATTAAAAATTTCACACTTCTTTTCACCCTTCGTTCGCACAAATAAGTACAGCAATACGGCGTAAAGAAATCAATGGGTGCATATTACATTAAGCTAAATTTTATACAGAGCCACAGAAAATGTACGTGCAATGCTTTAACCTGTAACCATCATTCGTTGCCTTAAACAGCTGCTTCATACATTCGCTTGAAGGAAAACTTGAATTAACATGCTCCGTAGGGCCCATGTGCGAATTCAACAAGAATCTCGTTCATGAAGGTGCATTTACGTTTTTCCGTCTGGTTTTCTGCGCGCCTGTTTCACCATTTTACAACGCTAGTACGATCGAAGTTCAAGTTGAGTTTGAACATACATCTATAGCTGCAGATATTACATATCGACATTACAAGGAGCTCATCGTAAGCAAGTTAATTGTATGCACTCCTCTGCTGGTACGATCGAAATTTAAGTTGAGTTTGAACATACATACATACATACATTAATATAGTTTCTTTTGCAAGTCTCTCTGTTGATTCGTAAGCGAGTTAATTGTATGCACTCCTCTGCTGGTACGATCGAAATTCAAGTTGAATTCGCACATGAAGGTACAGGGTATGGGTATGGGGTTTTCTGTCTGGATTTCTGCACGCCTGTTTCACCATTTTACAAAAATTGACTTTAGCAGCCTTTCTAACGTACTCTAAGCCTCCTAGCAACCAACCAGTTATGCACACAACATCTCCCAACACATGACACATCTCACAAACTACAGCAAAAACATCTGACCCTATTTCTACCACCTTTGACTACCTGACGCACCCAACCGCAACATCCCGATCCTCTATAGCCTTCAATCAACGTTCATAATCATCGCCAACCACCTGATCTGCTTTTGCCTTCTACCAGCGCCGCCAATCAACACCACACATCTGATCCTCCACACCCTACCACTACCTCACGCAACCAACCAACCACAACACCCTTCTACTAACACTGCAAATCACAGCCCTAACCCAGACCCTCCATAGCCTTCTATCAACGCCGCCAATCAACGCCACACACCTGAACAAACCTCTACACCCTTCTACCAACCACGCTCGGGAACCCCTCACAACACAACACAAATCACCGACACACACCTGAACAAATCTCTACACATTTCTACCAACACTGCAAATCACCGCATACCACCTGACAACCCCAACCAACCAACCGCAACACCCCTCTTACAAACAACAAATCAACGCCACCACGCGCTCGTACCCCAGATTCAGGATGGCACTGATTCCCCATCAAAACCCCTTGTAATCTAGTACACCAAGAGCCGAGCTGCACCGATTGGTTGTGATTGAAAAAGTGGTTCCCACCCAGAGAGAACCCGGTTCGAAGGTACGTCACTTACTACTCGGGACGTCTGGTCACCGTAGTATTACCTAGTTTAGACCGAGGATATGGGCCTAAAAAGTCGATAAAAATTCGTTGCAACGGACGTTCAAAAACACGAATTTCGCTTAACGGGTCTCAAAGTTTGATAACTGGATTTAGTTTGTTTGCAAATAGAGCAGTGACGAATATACTTTATAACATCCAACTTAAGATGTGGCCAGTAATAGTGACGGCGAAGAATTTCTGCTGTTTTATGAACCCCACAATGTGAAGCTAACGGAGGGTTATGCGTTTGTGCAATTAGAGGTTCATGCAAACTTTCCGGGACCCATAATTTAATTTGTGGAATATTTACATCATTATTCGAAAGGACAGCAGTATTTATGTATATTTTCCTGTCTCGTACCCATAAATTGGAAAAATCGGGTTCTCGCTAAATATTCGCGATGCGATCTACATAAGAAGCTTCCTGAAAAGCAGAGTCGATAAGAATAGAAGATAGATACGAATGTTCAGGCAGAATTGGGTCGGAATTATTGATGGATAGAGGGGACATACTGATAGATGAAACGTTTTCATGTATACGCGATAACGCTTAAGGAACAACATTGACCGAGCCTTTAGTGAGACCAGCGGCTGTGAGAAAGTTGGCTACTTGGCCTAATAGATCGAGAAGCTCATCGAACGTGGCACTAGTAATAAGTAGATCGTCCAGATACACAAAAGTTTTATCCTAGAACTCGTGAGGAATAGCTTTGTGCATAAGACGACACATCGTTTGTGGTGCATTACACAAACCAAAAGGCATAACTGTAAACTGATACAAAGGTCTACCGGGAACAGTGAAAGCGGTTTTTTCACGTGAATCAACAGATAAAGGAATTTTCCAAAAGGCATCCTTTAGATCCAAACTAGTAATATTAGTGGATTGTAAACGCGATAAAAGTCCGTCAATTAGCGAAAGAAAGTAGGCATTCTTGATTGTCACTTCGTTTAAGCGGCAACCATCTAGACACAACCGATTTTGGCCCGGTTTCCGAACTAACGTAACAGGAGAACTCCAAGAACTCTGACTCTCTTCGATAACTCCCAAAAAAATCATGCGATCCAGTTGCAGATAAAGCTGATCCTGAATCACCGGAGAAACGGAGTAGTGGCGCTGCTTGATGGGTTTTGCGGTATCGATAACGTGTGGCAATAAGGAAGTTTGTCCCAGCCCTTGTTCGTTGAAGGAGGGAAAAGTTTGTATAACGAATTGTAGTCGAACTTGTTGATCAGTAGTAAACTGATGAAATGGATTGATCTCTAGATGAAATCTCCGAAATGGAGGGTATTTGAAACGGGACTATGTTAAATTTATTCCAAAAATCAATTCCCAAATAAACGCGATGTTCCAATGAAGGTACTACCAAGAACCGAAGTTGTTTAGTCAAGTTACCAAAAGTGACGTTAGTATCAACGTATCCCAATAAAGATACTCGTTGACCAGATGCAGTACTGATATGAAGTTTGGTATTATGTAAATAAAGATGTAAGGAAGATATAAGCTCTAGAGCCCCCTGACCTAATACACTAACGCTGGCTCCGCTATCAAGCAGACCGCTTAGCTTATGACCATTAGCAAGGATGTTTCGAAATGGACCAGAATCGATATTAGTTTGATTTGTGTACACGGAATGAATGGCTGCTTTACGCAGTTGTCGGATTCTATAGAAGTACAAGGCTGCACGTTTACGTCTAGGAAGTTGACTATTAGAGAAAAAAACGATAATTAGGTTTACTCCGAAAAACAGAAGTTTTATTGAGTGAAGTTATTAATTCGGACTTATGGTTTGCGCTCAGGCTTGTAACCTGATCGACTTGAGGCACGAACTAAAACTACGTATTAAATGAAACGATTTAGTTTAAGGTTTTGTGTCTTTTTATCGTCAAGCGATGTGTGTTGTATGGCGGCTAACGAATAACTGTAGTTATACATCCCCGCTGATACACCAAGACCAATACAATACGTTGTTGTCAAATGCCAAGTTATGGAACGTTCACACTTATTACACGCTTCTTTTTTTATCAGATATTATTCAATTAATTCTGAACATCTTAATTACTATTCTTAACCCCCTCCGTATCTTTTGGGGGGCGACTTACACAACCACGTCGTGTGGTAGTTTCTGGTTGTATCACAGCTGGGAGAGCTGCTGGTACAATGTTATCGACCTCAGTATCAGATCCTGAAACATCACTGTCAGTAGTATATATGCATCGGATGAAAGCAATGATTCATTATTATTAGCTGCTGAAAGATCTGTTTCATTCACTTGATAATCACCTTGAGTATCGTTTATGCTTTGATCTGTAGGTGGTAATATTGCAATTTCTTCAAGTTTATTTTGAACTGAATGTCTACCATTAACAATAACTTCTTCAAATAATAATTCACTGGTATTAAATTCATTGTTTTTTGATTTGGCTATAAATCGCCGATTGCGTCTGAAATGATTATTGAAGTAATCTTTAATAATATATGATTTTCCATTTACATCACCTACAATTGGACCATAATGCCAATTGTTTAAACCTTTTTTAAAGATCACCGTGTCACCCTCAGTTAGTAACGGTAATGATCTTGCGTTTCGATCGTAATAATATTTTTGCTTTTCTTTTTTATTTTTGACTTTTTGTTGAATTTCATTTTCGGGTACGTTTTTTCTAGCTAGCAATTAACTCGATTCTGGTAGCATTGTTTTTATTAATCTACCAAAAAACAGTTTGGATAGAGTCAATCCCAAACTTGCAATTGGCGTTGTATTCTATTCAAGAATTTTGTATTGAAATTGATCGACTTTGTTTGTTTCGTAACATCTTTTTAAGATATTTTTTGATATTGCTACAACCTTTTTAGCTAACCCGTTACTTTGCGGAGAGCGTGGACTTGAATATTTAAATAGTATGTTAAATTGTGACTCAAATCGATCAAATTCAGCTGAGTTAAACGGAACGTTGTTACTCTTTATTATTGTTGGATATCTTATATGATTGAATAGATCTTTTAAACCCATTATTATATGTCGTGACGTTTTTTTGTTCAGTCAAAATGAAAAAAAGCAATTCAAATAAAAATCAAAAATTGCAATAAAATCATGTCCCGCATATTCAAATAAATCCATTGCCACGATTTGATATGGATATTTTGGTGTTTATTCCTGAGTCAATGGTTCCCTTTGATTATTACGTTTAAATTTTTTACACACTGAACATGTTTCCACCAATGTATTGTACGCATTTGTGAATTCGTTCCAGGCCAATAATACAACATTAAAGCTCTTGCAAGAGTCGTTTCAATTCCGAGATGCGATTCATGCAGCCATTGCGCGATTTTATTTTCTAATTTCGTTGGTAATACCAATCTATGGTTGTAGAACAAAAGTTCGTATTCTACATGTAATTCTGATTTAATTTGGTGAAAATGCTGACCGAATTCACCAAGATGATGATATCCCGGCCAACCATTTGTAACAAAGTTGCAAAAAAATTATATTTCTCGTCCGATTGAATAATTTCCCGATAAAAATTGTGATTTTCTTCCGAAACACAGACAGATTTTATGACTGAATGAATCACACCCGTTACCTCCACAATTTTTTCTTGCTGTTCCAGTTGAACTCGCGACAAACAACCAACAATTAGCATATCTTTACCCGGTTTGTATGTCACATTTATGCCCGGATATTTGAGCAAAAACATAAACATTCGTTGTAATCGTATAGTCACGTCATCAATGTCACGCTTTATTAATGTTTCAAGTGGTTTGTGGTCACTTTCGACAGTAAATTCACGGCCATAAAGAAAAAAATGAAATTTTTGACATGCGAACACAATTGCTAAGAGTTCTTTTTCTATTTGAGCCCATTTTTGTTCACTTTTTGACAGTGTTATTGATGCGAATGCTATTGGATGTCCATCCTGTATTAATACACATCCCAACCCATCTTTTGATGCATCAGTTTGAATTAGTGTTGGTTTTGACGGATCATAAATTGACAACACCGGACTAGAAGAGATCACTTTTAGCAATTGTTCGAATTCACTATCATGTTTGTCAATCCACTCAAATTGAACATCATTTCGCGGTAAATCACGTTAATTTGCTGTTGCTTTTGACATATTTGGAATAAAACGTGCAATGTATTTCAGGAGTCCCAAAAATCGTACCACTGCATTTTTGTCAGTTGGTTTTTTAATGCCCAGAATTGCATCTAAATATTTATTAAGTGGTTTAATTTTGCCCGATGAAATTGTATTTCCCATTAATTTTATTTTGTTTTGTTTGTATTGTACTTTATCCGGATTAAATTTGACATTATTTTTTCTTGTCCGATCAATTATTTTCATCATGATTTTATCGTGTTCAGTGTGATTATCTGCGAATACAAACATGTCATCAAAATAAACCATTACCCCTTCCAAATCCCCAAATATCTGTATCATTTTCCGTTGAAACATTTCAGGCGCACAATTTAGTCCATATGGCACATGATGAAATTTGTATCGTCCAAAAAGAGTCATGAACGTTGTAAGGTTTGAACTTTTTTCATCTAGCTCCATATGCCAAAATGCACTGCTGAGATCAACAACCGAAAATACTTTTTTATTTGCCAATTTTGACGTTAAATCTTCCACAGTTGGAATGAAAAAAATTTCACGCTTAATACATGCATTAAGTGGCTTTGGACCAATGCATATGCGTAATTTACCGCCAGTCTTTTCAACAATTTGTAAATTATTTACCCAATCAGTCGGATATTCAATAGGTGAAATGATTTCACCCCGTATCATTTGATCAAGTTCCATTCGAAGTTTGTCAACCAATGCTGACGGAATACGTTATTTATAATGAAGAATTGGTTTTGAATTTTCTTGTAAATTTATTGTAAATTTTCCCAGAAATTTACCTATCCCGTGAAAGAGATCCCAATTTTGTTCGATTAATTTTTCTTTTTTATCTCGTAAGCAAGCAATATATTTTACATCCACCCGTTTAATTAATTCAAATAAAATGCTAGTTTCTAATCCCAGTATTGGTTCAAAATCATTGCTAACTACAATAAACTCAGCCAATTTAGAAGCAGTTGTATTTAATTCCAAACAGTTCAATTTTACGGTACCAAAGATTTTAATTTTATTGTTACTATAATCAAATACGTTAAATTTTTGTTGATTTGATATTTGCTTGTTTATTTTCTTAACTATATTAATGGGGATACAATTTACGTCGGCCCCCGTGTCGATTTTGAACGTAACTTTTTGATTTTCTATTTGATATTCTTTGGTCCATTTTCCTTTACGATCTGAGTTTATTCTACAAATAAAATTACATGAACTAAGAATGCGTTCCGAATTATGATTATGACTTTTATTTGGCAACAAACCTTTTTGATCGGCCCAAAGTGTTGAAACATTTTTGTTGTTGCCACTGCTGTTGTTGTTGTTATTATATTTTCGGCTTTGGCGGCACATCTTGGAAAAATGACCCTTTTTGGAGCAGTCGCGGCACGTTTGACCGTTTGCTTTGCATATTTCAGCATGTTTTGGTGTCCAATTATTGTCGCCACAATTGAAGCAATAACGATTAACAGCATGAACAACTTGTTCAGATGACGTTTCAATATTCGCAATGGATTATTTGTTGTTCAATAAAATTTTGTTGGCGCTCGCCACTTCAAAAACTTTGCATGTATCGATTACACTTTTCAATGAACTGGATTGACCATCAAGTAACTTCATTTGTAATTTTTTGTCGTGTACACCAACAACAATACGATAACGAATCATTCGATCTTCATATGACACACCACACGTACATGAAAATTCGCATCGATTTACTTGTGTGCGAAGTTCTGCTTCGAATTCACCAAATGATTGCTTTTCTTTTTGTGTAATCATGTTGAATTTATACGATTCCATTGTCGTGTTTTTTAAGGTAAACAATTTTCATCAAATTTTTTTAATACAGCTTCCAATGAACGATAAGTAACATCTTCAACAGTACGTTCTGGTTCATCACCGACTGCTGCAATTGTTCGTTGTACGCGAGTTATGTTTTTCACACAACACAATATTTTAAAAAATAATGAAGTTTCTAACGCGAAACTTTTAGTAAAAGACACTTTGTACTATTTGTTTAAACTTTTACAATCTCTTGATCTGTTCTACAACCGAATCTTAAAACTTGTCTGCCTGCTCGAGATTTTTCTTGCGGTACTTATACTAATTTCTTATCTGTATTTTCCCATGGCTTGTCTAGAATTGCGGATGCAGATGTGCGAGTCAGCAATTCTTTTGTGGGTGGCCAAGAGTTATTAGATTCTTAAGATAAACAAATTTGGATATTGAAAGGAAGTGGATGCGCTAAGGGCATCCGTTATTAAGCTTACTGGGTGGTCTGGTCGAAAGACATTGTTGTCGTGATTTTGTTATCTAAACATCTTAGGGATGTGGGTATAACTCCTCCCTCCTTATGCTTTCTGTTGTCCTCAACAATATTAAAAACAGGTAGTTCTAATTCTTTTTCTTTACTGTTTGTTATATTTACTTTAAAATTTGATTTTCCACAGTAGAAATATGTTGCCACTAATATTGCAAAAATTATCAATATTGTAACAATGCTTCCAAATGTTATTGTATTTTTTTGTATTTATGTATTTTATTTCATTTATTTCTTTTACATTTTCAGTATTTTCTAATTGTAATTGTTCGAAGTTTGGTTCATGTAAGAACCCTTTTATATTTTTAATGGGATTAAATGTTTATATTTGTTGCAATACTTTGATTTCATTTGTAAAGATTTTGCCATTTATTTCTATTTTACAATTGCTGAATCTTATAACATAATGTCCGTTCAGTTGATACATTTTTTCGTTACAATTTTGATTAATATGTCCATTACTATTGGTTACAAATATCAGTCCTTTTTCGACTTCTGTTACGGTAGTTTTGTTGTTCGTTTTTATAATACAATTTATTGTTTTACATATTAATTTATTTTTAAGTTTTTGAAAAGCATTATTTATTTTGATTTGTTTGTTCATCGAGTTTATTATTTCATGATTATTAAATTCTATTGCTTTTAAATTCCCCATAAATTCTTCATTAACATTATAATCCATTAGTCCAAATAGCCATTTGTAAACACTACCGATAGGATCAATTTATGCCTGTTTGACTGTGAGGGTTGTTTTGAGGTTCTAGTTCTTTTACTTCTTTGTTTATTATTTTCATTACTTTTGTTGAAGTGTAATAATTTTAATTCGACTCTAATCGTTGCAATAGTTTCGATTATGTGGGGATTTGTTTCAATTTCGGCTGTTCTTTGGTTTAATGCTAATTCGTATTGATTTAGGTCAATTTTATGATAGATTCTGTCGTGATCTTTGATTAATTTAATAGGGTCTTTTTTTATTAAGATGATACCTGAATCAAATTCTACTTTTTCAACTGTAATTTTCGCTTTTGATGGGGGTAAGGTAAATGCCATTAGTATTAATATTGTTGTTATTAACGTGTTGATCGTGAAGATCTGAAATTTGAAGAATTATTATTTAAAAGAGTAGTTGGCCTTTTGTTATTTCTAAGATTATCTTTTTTCGGAAGTAGGCGACGTGTTTCTGAAAAAATCTAATGTTTTGTTTTGAGAAATATATTTTGCAAATATACAGGTAAATACTCCACAATCATTGTTGTTATCTTGAATAGGGATGTTTTTAGCGTTCTCTAACTTGAAAGTTGTAGCATCGCAAGGTTTATTTAATTTTTCTAATGATTCCTTGCTTAAGTAATCTCGAAGAAGATTTAATATTTCATTATTCGGATTGCCTAGTGAATCGAAAGTTTTAATTGTTTTTTCTTTAAGGTTTATAGAAGCTAGAGTCCAGTGGTTGTTATTTACATGGACTGGTATTAATATAATATCATATGCAAATATATTCATTTTCTTGTCCAACGTTTTATTGCGTTGTAACCTGATTTTAGAAGAGTTGAGACAAAGAAGGTGCTTACAGCGTATATTTCAGGGAGATTATTATTGTTTTCGTTATGGTTGACGATTGGGTTTAAGTAGAAATTAATGATTTGATCGTTTAAACAATTTTTATCTATTAGGGTGTTAATGTCAGACCTAGTTATGTTTAACTTGAATTTAGATATTAGTATATCGTTTAGATTTTTATTATTTAGTATGTTTTCTATTATTGAATTTTGTTCTTGGGACAAAAAGTATTTATTATCTTCAGATGCGGTTTTCTCTTTAGTACATTTCTTTATGCGTTTTATTCTGGTGGTATGGATTTCATTCTGGTATCTACTTTTGTTATTTAGTATAACATTACCTTTATTATCTGTTGTTACTTCAATTTTTCGATATTTTCGCTTTTCTTTGTGCCGCTCGTTTTCATAATTATTTTTAAATATTGGACTATGTTTTATCTCTGGTTGTTTTTCTCTATTTTTATTGTGATACTCTATCCATTTAGTTTTTTTATGAAGTAATAACTCAGCTCATTTGGTTTTATTGATTTTTCTATATTGTACGTCAATTGGTTTGGATTGAATTACTGAGTGAATCGTGGTATTGTAAACTTCTGTTGCTTTTAGAATTTGTTCGCTGATGTTCAGATCTGGTTCCGTCAATGTTAGTATTCTAATTTGTTCTAAAAGTGTATTATGACATGTGTTCATATCAGAATTGCCTGTATGTGATGTAGGCGACGTAAAGTGGGTTTCTATGTTTTCTTTCCTGAAATAATCTTTGACGTTAACCATATTAAATTCGTTATCTGCAATAATTTTTTTTGGTTTTCCAAGAATTGCGTTTCGTTCTCGTATGAGTTGGATAAACGTAATTGCATTTTTGTCAGTAGTTTCTTTGACTAATAGATGCTTGGAAAACTTATCGATTGTTGTGAAAAATTGTTTCTTTCCTATTGAGAATATGTCAATGTGTATTATTTCGTATATATTGTTAGGAGTTTCCGAAATTTGAAGATAGGTTTGAATGGTTTTCTGTCGTACTTTGCTAGATTGCATACGTCGCAATTATTTATATATTTCATGATTAATTTAAATATTCCGTTAATATAATACTTATTTTTGATCTCTGCATAGTTTTCAGCAATTCCACGGTGATTACTGTTTTCATGTATTTCCAATATTTTGTGGAGACTGGAGGCTCTTCGTCAAGCATGTCAATTGCATGATCGGTACATTTAATAAATTTAAACTGTGCATTATTTGAATAAAGATTTGATATTAGTAGTTGTACTTTATTCCATAAGTGATCGGTTAATTCACAAGATATTCCTATTTGTTCGTCCATTTATACCGTCAGGTCGATAAATACGCTTTCACTGTTTATGTCGGCATGTTCAATGAATATTTTCCGTTTTTTATTAATTGATTTAAATTCTCGTTTTTTGTTTTCAACTATTATTATTTAAGTTTTATATATGTTAACTATACCATTTTTTATAGGTATAAAATCATTCTGGTCTTTTTCACCTGAATGTATTGTTGCATTTTTGCTGTCGTCAATACACATATTTTCACTTGTCAATGCATTTATTTCATGCTTTTCTGCATTCATACGGCTGAGAAAATCGGCTACTTTGTTATCTTTTCCTTTCACGTATTCAATATTAAAATTGTATTCGTTAAGTTGTATTTTCCATCTCTGAAGTTTAGAGTTGGGTTCTTTCAAATTACTCAACCATACAAGAGGTCTATGATCGGTTTTAATGTCGAATTTTACTCCGTATAGTTATGGGCGGAAATATTGGGTTGCCCAGACAATAGCTAATAACTTTTTTTCTATTGTCGAATAATTACGTTCGTGCTCGTTCAGAGTTCTACTGGCAAAAGTAATAGGATGACCATTTTGGGAAAGGACTGCACCAGTGACTTTATTTGAAGCGTCCGTTATAAGGACAATCTTTTGTTTGAAATCTGGGTATCTAAGAATAGGGTAGTTGGTCATTAGGTCCTTTAGTTTTTCGAAGATATCCTAGATATTCCGTATGTTTCACAAAGAGATTACACTTATCGATTTGGATTTTTAGTGCATATTTTCGTAGGGTGTCAAATACTTTTCGTATATTGACGTCCATCTCTTGGAGTGATGTAGCAAAAATTAGTATGTCATCTAAATATACTACACATATTTTAATAATATGTTCGCGAAGAACTTCATTTATCATTCGCTGGAATGTAGCAGGTGCATTTTTCAAACCAAAGGGCATACGAATAAACCATTAATGTCTTTGAGGGGTAGAAAAGGCGGTTTTACGTCGGTCATGTTCACTGATCTCGATCTGATGAAAACCTTTTGCTAAATCCAAAGATGTAAAATATTGTGCTCTTCCTAACTTATCGAAGATTGAGTCAATATTAGGAATTGGAAATTTATCGTCTACTGTTTCTTCATTCAGTTTACGATAATCAATTACGATTCTCCACTTTTGTTTCCCTGAGTTATCCATTTTTTTGGGCACGACCCATATGGGAGCATTGTATGGAGAGTTTGATGTTTTAATTATTCCTTGTTTCAACATATCGTTGATTTGAGTCTCTTCTTCTTCTTTATGACAGGTTGAAATCGATAGATTTTGGAATATAGAGGTTAATTACTTTTTGTAATAATCTCATGTTTTGTTTGGGTAGTACAGGAAAGATTTTCCCCTTCTACGTAAAATAGATCCTCAAATTCCTTGAGTATTCTATGTAGAGTGGTTTTTTCTTCGCCATTTAAACTTTCAAAAAATTTATCACGAGTATTTCCTTGTCCAAGATTAAGTTTTACACACAAAGGATATAATAGATTTTGTCCTATTACGGCTTTGAAGATTTTATTTTCGAAATTCATTACGTTCCAGAATATTTTATGTATTTGAGGTAATTTGAATTCGTTGGGCATATTGGTTTTAATTTTTTGAGTAACGTTATATATGCCACCTAGACTATGAATTGGTATGGGGTTAGTTAGATTTATACTTTCGTTATTCAAAAGGTAGTTTTCGTCTATGCTGGATGTAGATGCGCCGGTATCAATTAGTGTAGGAATTATTTCATTATCGATTTTTAGATTTATTATTGGTAAAGGGTTTCCGAGGCTGTTAACTGAAAATTTGTATCCATTGGTTCAAAATTACGATTATCGAAATTTTTATTTTGATTAAAGTTTGTTCTTTGACGAAAAACGTTTGAATTATTAATTTGCATTTGTTCTGGCCTGTTAGTGTTGTATCGGTTATAATTATTAATATTATTACGATTAGGGTTAACATTTGGGTTGAAGTTATTATTGTTGTTACGATTGAAATTAGGGTTAAAGTTATATCGAACAAATCCCTGATTCTGATTATGATTGTTATTACGATAATTGTTATTTCTATTGTAGTTGTTTGAATTAAATGGGGTTATTTTGGTTTCGGATATCGCGACTATTATTGTAGTTTCTGTAATTTTAACGCGGATTCATATTATTACTGTCATTATTATGTTGAATTTCCTTCAGTATTTTATATGCTTCGTTTAGTGTTTGGCAACTTCTTGATTCCAATAAATATGACTGGATTTAAATTTATTGAGAACTAGTTGTTCATTTCTAATTGTATTGAATTCACTGTTTAAGCTACGTTGCGAATCTTGTAAATACTTAATGTTAAGTTTATTAAGGAGTTCATTTAAATTACGATACACATCATCGATATTACTAAGACTTACTCTGTGGATTCTATTTACTAATGTACTATATGTTTCGTGGACACCAAATGTTGTGATGAGGATATGTTTCACGTTTTTCCACGTTGGTTCCGGTATTTTCTGGACTGTGTTTCTTGCTTCTCCTTGTAGTTTATGAAGAATTTGACGAAAAAGGTATGATTGTTCGTTTCCAGGTTGTGCGAGGTTTAAGACTGTGTTACCTTCTTCTAGCCATGATGTTAATGCACATTCTCTGTTGTTCCCTGTGTAGATGGGTAGCTTCCTCGTTTCCCTCAGGATTTTCGAAGGTGAATGTCAATGATGTACTGCTGGATTCCGTCATTATGCGTTTAGTGTGTTTGATATTATTGTTTTATTTTTATTCACTGTTCAAGGCTCTCTGGCGGTCTCACCAAAGTAGTTTAGGTACGTTTAGACCTTGATTACTCGTACTCCTTTAAACTTTTTATTTTATATTATTTAGTTCTTGCCTTCTTATTTTCAACTAAAATATCTTTAGTTTACTTTTTTGAAGATTCAGCTAAGAGCTTTATATTTTTAAATCAACAGAATATCTCTGATTGATTTTTTTATATTAGTATTTCCCTAATAGAGTCTTTCAAATTTTTTGAATATCTCAAAAAATTTGTGGTTCGGTATTTTCCCATGGCTTGATTTAATTAAAGATTTATATTTTGCATTGATGCAAAATCCATGTCTAGAATTGCGGATGCAGATGTGCGAGTCAGCAATTCTTTTGTGGGTGGCCAAGAGTTATTAGATTCTTAAGATAAACAAATTTGGATATTGAAAGGAAGTGGATGCGCTAAGGGCATCCGTTATTAAGCTTACTGGGTGGTCTGGTCGAAACACATTGTTGTCGTGATTTTGTTATCCAAACATCTTCGAGATGTGGGTATAACTCGCGCGTAATTCCAAGCAATGAGTCAATCCACTTTACTTGGAACGCGTTGATTTTGTGCCATTGTAACGAAAATTGCACAAGATTTCGATGGGATAACCCGTTGAATTTTATTTGACAGCCCGTAAATGTGTTTTTTTTTTCTTTTCTACCCGATGAATGTGTATCTTTGTATAGAGTCCGGTGAATGACGCAATATGACGTTGTGAAATCAGCCCAATGTATGACGAAATACGTTGACATACAAAACGATATATCTGCACAATTTTAATTTTTTTCCCGGCGAAGTTACGATGAAATTTTATTAAAATAATGTTTATTTTAATAATTTTTTCACTTCTGACACCATGTAAAAAACTAAACTACGTATTGAATGAAACGATTTAGTTTAAGGTTTTGTGTCTTTTTATCGTCAAGCGATGTGTGTTGTATGGCGGCTAACAAACAACTGCGGTTATAAATCCTCGCAGATACACCAATACCAATACATATTGGTTGTTGTCAAATGTCAAGTTATGGAACGTTCACACTTATTACAGGTACTAAGTTCTCTCGTCAACACGGAGGAAGGAAAAGTACAGTTATTTATTGACATTGATATTGATCTACCTTGCCTCGAAAAGTTGTCGGTGATCGGCCGCCACGCTTTGGAGGTCCAGACTTTTGATTTTCAGGAGTAGGCCGGTTCCCCGCAAACGACACACTCCTCTGGAAGTTTTCCGATAAGGAACATTTAGGACAATTTCGTTTGAGGACTCCCTCGTGTCCACAACCAAAACAAAAGACTTGTTCCATGGGTTCTGGGCAATTTGAGAAAACGTGTCCAATGTCACGACAATTCCAAGAGACACTATGGTTACTGGAAGTAGCGACTGGACGTTGAGTTGTCAATCTTCGAAACGGGTTCCGATTGGCGTATGACACTATAGGTTCAGTGGACTCAGGGCCAGTGGATATTGGTATTGTGGCTAATTTCGTGAATGGAACGTCGTAATATGGGTGCGAGTTTTCGGATTGGACTGTTGCGATTCCAAACTGACTCAACTGAGATACAACATTGAACCAATTCCTGAGTGGTTGCAAAATGTCGACCAGCCAGATGGTCGCTGAGACGCGGATGCATGTTACGGTACAAGATTACTTGCAAATCAATATCCAGGAGTATGTTATTTAATTGAAGAGACATGCTTTCAATTTCATCGAAAAATTCGATGAAGGGTTCGTTGTTACGTTGAATCCGAGCGTCAATACGTCTACGGATGTCTACATCAGAAGTGATAGAACCATACCTGCCCAAAAATGCGTTTTTAAAACTTAACCAATCAGATGAATTGGGTTTTAATTGTAGGTATTTCCACGAACCAATAAATGAAGATTTACGATTAATTTGGGATATGGTACTTGATGGATTTTTGAAAGTGTTTCCACTTGAAATAAAAATATCTCTGTGTGGAGACCTGAGGTGGATCCGTCAAAACAGATACCCCATCGGAAAATTGGGACATGTGTCCAGAACGAGGAGTTGGAATGCTTTCTCCCGCAGCTTGGAGGAACATTTGCAGATGACGCAACTGAATATGAGGACCTAGAAGGGTCAATTCCCTCAACAGGGAATGTAAGATTAGGGTTGGGCACGAAGAATAGCCCTTGACTGAAATCAGACTCGATTGGAATGCACACGGAAGTATTTACTTGCGAACTACCTCCCACCTCAGCTACTTGAATAGGATCGGATGAGTTTCGATAATAGGGACTTGGTTTGATGGCGCTGTCTCGTCCCAACTCCAACGAATAGCTATTTTTAGACTGTGTGTTAGGAAAATTAGGTGTAGATACCTTATTAGGCCAACATGCCATAGGAACGTCCATGTTGTAAATGAATAATATTATTGATAAAAATTACGATAATACGAGTACCGATATAATAATTTAGAGTTATGTACGAAACGCTATACGATACGATATATATTAAATAATTCCGTAAAGGAATTTTAAATTTGACGAAATTATATTTTTACACGTGACGATATTTTGATACAAAACTTATATGGCGATACTGATTACTCGCTAATAAGCGAAACGCCCCAAAAGCTCATGCTGCCTAAAGTGATAAACCTGCGTTATCAACTACACCAACGATATAGTATATGCGCGATACCGGCACCGATTTGTGTGTGTGAGTGTGTGTGCGATTTACAAAAATTTTACATAAATTGGACATGATTTTTTACATAGGTTTTACATAGAATTCGCACATTAGATGTTACAAAATTAAACTTGACTTTTACTCAATTGTACCTTAACAGGTTTGAACAGACATTAAACCTTACTAGAACTGGTTGAATGATGGTTTTACGTTAATATATTTTTTTATACTGGGACCGGATGTCGAACACTCAAATTGCGAAGTACATGTGTAGGAAATTCACCCATGAATCGAACAATTTGCGCGAGACTACCAGTTTAAATTATAGAGAGATGGTTTAATAGTAAAACTGCCGGCACAATTTCGATGCCACTGGCCAAGGAATACATATGCCAGTGATAGCCATTACCTGAAGTGCCGATAGATTGGCGCAATCCAGGGAAATCTTAATAAACGCAAGGCATTAGTGAATCAAGTTTGAGTGATCTAAAAAGACTGTATTTTCTTGAGCTCTTACTTGCTATTTCTTAATACTAACACCCGTACGTGCTCAAACACTTATGACGTAATTAATTCTACTAGGTTATGTATTCCAATAACTTATCGCTACCCGTAAATTTCCACACGACACTAGAAACCAAAGAGGCATTGTCTATGCTCGTAAGGAAAATTCACGAGGTGATAAGCGCTATCTGTTCATTCAAAAAGCAATGTATTTATTGATGATAAACACATGACTCAAATGTTGAAAGGATAGCCTTTCATAGAATTATAAGTGATGTATTTATTTGGTGATAAATATATCACTTTAATGTATTAAAGATGCTTTTGGGATACATCCCATTTATTATGTGAATTCTAATAAATACATGAAAACATTTATACAAATCTTTGTAGATGAAGATTTGTTTCGTTCGTGACGAGCTGCAGGAGTTACGCGTAATTTCTACATATGCTCGCGAAATTTTTCATCGAAAACCTTCGGATTTGGTGATAACGATGTCTTCATAGATAAGGCTGAATATCTAATCAGGGATAATAATTTCTCCATGCGGGAGTTTAGTTTGTATACTTATTTTGCTCCGTTAATAGGTAAGACATTTGCTGTCTTATTCGCAATAAATAAAACATTGAGAATATTTCACTATGCACAAAATTGCTTTAATGGGGAAATGGGGTATTTGTCCGGAACTGTTGCAACATTCAATCGGCGATAATCGCCACGCGGTATAAGCTGTCCATTCTTTTTTTGTACGAGATGAAGAGGACTTGCCCATGGGCTATTTGATGGCTGATAAATTTCCTGTTGCAGCATGAACTTTAACTCTGTTATTGCCTCACCAAACTTCTCTGGGACCAATCGCCGTGCACGCCCTGCAACTGGAGGTGCTTCTGTGGATATATGGTAATAGACATCGTGGGTTGCATTTATATTTAGACGTGATGGTATAACTCTTCCGTTATACCCGTATTTTTTGAAAGATCGTGATACTTCTCAATCGATTTAATCGAGATAATTTCAAGGTTGGTTTCACTGGACAGTTTATTATATTATCTTAGACGTCCAAAATCAAGTGTCAATTTTCTTCAACATATGTTTTCATGAATGAATTGTTCGTAGCATAGAGTTGAAAATTTGGTGGCATTAGATGATTTTTGTCTTTGGGTATGACTGCCGGTAACAACCAAAAAAACGCAGTTTCCTTTTTGGCCAGCTATTATCCGTCAGTGGTAAGAGTCGTCCTTGTTTGCCGTAATTCGGGACGACAAATTTAATTTCCCGGATTGTTTTTCTTTTCAATTGGCACGGAGCTTTACAATTTTTAGCGTTTTTTCCAAAAAGATTGTGAAAGAAGCAATAATTGTTCCGAGAACGCGACATAATTGTTTCAGTCTATCGAGATTGGTCAGTATTTGACTATTGTCTGTATGATATTTCGCTTGTTGAACTATTAAAACGCCAGTTGGCTACTGGAGTGCCATCATTAAGTTCGCCATTTTCGTCAGCTAATCTATGTCTGGTTCACTTGAAATTACATGTACCATTCGGATATTTTCCAGCAAATTTTTGAGAAAGAGCGATAACGGATTGCGTTTGTGACTTGGTTTCCACCAGTATTTCGTAGCTCATCCGGGTAATGTGAAGGTTTCTTACCATCATATATACTTCCATCACATGTGAAACGTGTAGTCAGTACACTCGCACAATGTGCTTCAACATGATTCCGACCAGGGTGCGGGACATTTTAGCGTGCTATGCGGATTAAATGTGAGCGACAACGTCATACTACATGAACTGTCAAAATAGAATATATGCAACTGCAATTGTAGATCTACGAGTATATCTAATTTTAATGTTAAAGTTTGCTCCATTTTCATTTCGTTCCTATTGACAAGCGTTAAATATTCCATTCATATGTTAATTTGTATGATTTCATTAAAATATTTAGTTTAGAATCTGTGAACTCAATGTCATAATGAATAAGCATACGCACTTTACTCCTATATAGTATTTCTGCCCTGAACGAGAGCTGTCATTTCGTACTCAAGAGAAACCAAATCTCTAGTGTCGGCGTATTGTAAAGTCAGACATTTTGCGATTTTCTCCCAAACGGTTGTATCCACCGATATTACCAACACTCGTTTTTTTATGACCAATGCTTTTCTTTTATTTATTTACTAGTGTTTCTTAATGATAACTCTCATGTTAATTTCCGGCATGCTGAGAGGCAGGAGCTGTCCGGTATCTTTTGAAAATTTCCAGTTTCCAACGTTGAAAAAATGTGTCTGTACAGTGCTGCGATTGTGGTGCCTGCACGGGTGCGAGTTAAGTTTTCAAACACTTATTTGTTTAAACGAATATTTTGGATTCACTTATCGACTATTCGGCAATCGAAACTTAGTTTTTAATTTTACCTAGGTAAATACTAAGCGTAAGAAGAATGAATCAGATATTGATTGTTGACTCGCCGTTTTTGTTGAAGCAAGTAAGACTGTTTGCAACAGAATGTCTTGTCGTCTTAGATGTTGATTTTAGAAATTTTTGATTCTTAGGCGTTATCTTTGATGATGTTGCAGCGTATTTGGAATAAGTGTGATTTTGGTAGCAGTTTCTGAAGATGGTAAGTTTATCTTAGATGGTCGTTGCATCTCGAGTTAATTATCCTTCGCAGGCTTGTTGACGTTGAAACTAATTATTGTTTTGAAAGGAATTTTAAGGAGCAGAATGTAACCTTCTGATAATTTTTATTCGTTTTTAAAAACTTCTTTAAGTCGGTGAATCAGTTTTTCATATAATAAAGTTATGTAAAGGGTGGCGCAAAAGTTTCTGACCATAGTATTTTTTAGTATAAAATTTGAAAGAAAAGAGATTGATTTAATATTTTAATTTTATTATAAACTACACACATTAGGTAATATAATAAATGAATAGTATGAAGTATGTCCTCCTTCGTTTTCTATACACTCTAACAGTCGTTTTCTTAAACTTTCACCTAGATTTTTTAAGTAGTTTGCAGAAATTGCGTCCCACTCAACTTGTACACGTCGAATCATCTGCTGCCTATTTTTTGGAGTAGGATCTCTGAAGACACTCTTCTTTAATTTTTACCACATTTTCGATGGAATTTGAATCAGGGGAATTACCAGGCCAATCAATCCACACATTAGAAAAATACTCATAAATCGCCTTACAAGTTTTCAAAGCAGTATGCGGCTTGGCGCAATATTGCATCAAAATCACTTCCTTTCCGTCCCTGAATTGTTGGCGATTAGTAAGGCATTGCACAAAAACACAGCGAGAATATTTTTCCTGTTTTATTCTCCATAAGCAAACACTCCTTGTTGAACAAAGTGAAGTTTGCTTTTTCTGCGACTGTTCACTCCGCCAGCTACCATGATTTTTAAGTCGAATTTCAGAGTCTGTATTACGGGAATATTTGCGGGATTGCTGGTACTCACTGTCTTATTCTGGCGATTGGGTATTGGATGCAATTTAATCCACGACTCGTCCGCAAAAAGGATGTTTGCTTGCAGTTTTTCACCACGGGGATTGTCATCAGCAAATCCGAGGTTTTTGAGATTTTGCCAGAAATTCAGCCGGTTTCGAATGTTCTTCTTGGAAGGGAGAGGTTTTTGCGTTGTCTTCGGTTGGTGGACCGAATATATCGCAGAACGGTTCACCTCGACACGTTTTTAATGGCCGCCGGAGAGCTGTTAAGCAGTTTCATCACTGTTCGCGTCTCCACTCGGTGTATTTTCAGCCACTTTTTGCTACTGCTGAAAGTACCGACGGTCAACCATTTCTTTGCATATCCTCCATGTTTCCTTCTTCGGCATTGCACCATTTTTTCATGGTGTTCTTGCTAATTCTAAGTATTCTGCATATGTCGCTGCAGCTGTACTCCAATCGATGCATGCGTTGAATTGAAATACGTTTTTGAATTGGACCATTCACCATTATTGTCGCAAAAAAATCCAATTCAATTCGTTGAAGATTCACGAAGTTTTAGGGTTTGAACAAAATAGCGCTAAAATTAAGGTCTTTCGATAAATTTGGTACTTTCACTTGAAGTAACCAAATCTGAATGGATGAATTTATATTTTCAAAAGTCTTTTTACTGTACAGGAGGCTAATAAAAAAATACCCAAGTACTTATGGCTCTGCATATTTTACTTTACTTTACTTACATTTTTGCGGAGTCTTCAATAAAAATCGTTATTTTCGTGTTATCGTTCAAATTTCTGTTTTCACTCTTTGTAGAAATTAATTAAAGTTATGTAGCTATAAGAAAAATGGGTGTCAAAACTTTTGAAGATAGTTTTTTGCCGATAATTTTTTTCGGGTTGATTTTTCATGTCGAAGGGCAGCAACTTTTGCGCCATACTGTATAACGTGATTTTACAATCAACAAACCCTCAATAACTCTCCCATGAAAAAAATTAAACAGATCACGTTCACGATAAATGACAATAGAAGTTGGGAAGTGTGGTTTCGGCGTGACGGATGGCATCCTCTTCAGGTGCTGTTATTTGCTATCCGTCACGAGAAATGACAATAGAAGTTGATTTTTACCTCGCTGATTTTGTTGATCCTGGTGAAAGAGCTGTCTTGAAGCTAATTTATCTAAAAAGTGTAACTTTCACAAATGAAAATCCTACAACATTCATTCAATGAAATTTAACTGTAATTTTCATTATCTTTTCGTTTTGTTGCCTGATAATATCCCTTCTTTGGTAATTTCAATGTTCCTGCTTTAAATTATACAGCTCATTTATACAACCGAAATCAATATTCCACCGTCCACAATACTAGGTAGCTATACTGCATACTATTAACGGCTAACTTTTGCGAATTGTGCCACCAGGATCGAAAACATTCATTGACTACCCATGAGCGCTGACCGTTTTTTGTGAAATATGATAAGTAAGGCAACCAAAAATATGCTTTAAAATTCCTTTTTGAGCGCTTAAAAACTGCTGTATAAAAGTGAAAAAATGTTGTATAAAAACTAGTACAACATGACGCAAAAACTTAATTAAAGTTTTGTTGCAATATACCACAAGCATTTCCTTCAAACTTTCAAAAAAAATTGTATATTGGATCGTAACATCCACAGATATGATTAGAGTAAATTTAAAGGCAAGGGGCTCTTCAATGAAATATTTGTCAAGTATTTCCAGAAATGCACCTTCATGCGATGCAACAGCCAGCCGTGATAAAATTTTACAATAGTTAAAATGGAAAAAACACCAAAAAAATTATATGAATTAGTCCAATTTTGCTTGCGGTCTTCACCATCAATTGCATCCGATGCATCCTTTACTACATGGATCTGTTGAGCAGGCGATACCCCAGACGTTTTTATTTTTTTTAATTGCGTCTGCAAGAAATCTATAATTTATCACAAAAAAATTTTGTCTGCATATATTGTAGGGTCTTATAGAAGGCCCTTTGTGATTTTAATTGAGGCAGTGTCTTCACCCTTAAACGCATCAAAAAATCTGATAATTGCTCCAAAAGTTTGTGCGTAGTATTTTGTAGCTTTAAGCCATGTTTCCGATCGAGTTGTTACTGGTTGCGGAGGAAGCGAAATATCATGTGCAAGCTCATTAAAAACTTTCAAACGCAATGGTGCTTTTAATAACACTTTTTTCCCATTTGATACAAGGTGATCGAGGTTTGGATACAAACCTCTTATTTGCTCACATATTCCATGCAAATCATGAGCTAGCCATGTTGAATGGGTTATTTTGGGGTAGAATGTTTGAATCGCCCAGCCAGCTTTTCCAAATACGGTGCAGCGTCCCTAATCAATAGCAAAATAAAGTCTCCGTCGTACCTCTGGTATGGTTTGTTTTTGATCAAGATCGCATTGTTTAGTAAATATTTCAACTTAGCAAGCTGTTCATCTGCATCCAAAACTTCCATAATCTGTTGTATCAGCGGTCTCATCAATTGACATCCTCTCAAAACTATTTTTTCACTCTGGCTTTTATCTGATATACAGTCGCATCGAAAAGGCTCTTCACATGATTTGTACGAAGGGTGGTCTCCGACGGTACTTTATATTCAGTATACTTTTTCAAGAACGAGGCAAAATATTGACTCCGTATTTTGTCAGTAGAAACTAATGCATTGCACAAATCTTCGGAAAATTGTAAATCGTTCGATTTTGCTGCTGTTTCGCCGAAGAAAAGCTGTTTTGCAGTCTTCTGGGGATTTTTACTCTGAAGATGTTTGTGTTTAGCACTTGCCAAATGCTGCTTTACCACAAAAATTTTACCTGAAGACAAAGTTTTATTGCAAGTTTTGCAAAATACTACCTCCCCTGACTTTGCCTATTACAACGTAATTGACTTGCAGTAGCGGTATTCAGTACAGGTGGTCAAAATAATTGTCAACAATAGTTTTGTACAAGTTTCAAGACTGTGTTTGGGCTCTGCTGCAAGAACTAGGGCGTTATAGTGTTTATATAGAACAAAAACCTTGAAAAGTAGGAACTGGGTGACCCACGAGACTTAAACCATCATTGCACAAAAATATTAGTACAATTTTAACCCTTCAGTACTTATATACGTTTCTGATGCCGTTACATACTTGTTTTGTTGATATATTGCTTATGCAAGGCGCAAATTATAAAATTGACACCTACAAACCAATTGTTTTCCAATATAACTTAAAATAAAGCCAGCGCTCAAGATATATAAAGCATGTATCTGATGACTTTGAATTTTGGGTTTCTACGTATATTTTAGTTCGAAAAAGCTAACGTACGTAACGTATGTTAGTATAAACGTGACACATGAAAGTATTAGTACAGGGCATAGCATAAAGAATACATAGCACGGACAACCCAGCCAATTTTCCACATATCTGTTATACACATAGCATAAAGAATATATAGCACGGACACTCCGAGCTGTCAAAGTCGACTTGAGACAAAAGATGCCTAAATTGCCCCTCCATCAGAGAGAGCGCTCTGGCTTTCGTTTTCAAGTTCGCGCGCGGAAGAGTAGGTTAAAACTTGTATTCAAATTTCTCCAGGCCAGGCTGTGCACATGCAGAGAGACGAGCTCGACATTTTATCAAAGTTAACCGTGTACGTGTGCATGGCAAAATCAGCTGACTTAATGCTAGAGTGCGTGAAATCAACGAATGCGACGAGTACCCGATGCGAATACGCGACTGATCGAAGCATTTAGGATTGCCCGATCAACAGAAACAACGAAAATACACGGCATTGTAATTTAAAATAGCAAGAAAATTCATTGAAAACTTTTGTATGTGAGTATTGAAAAACATAAATAAGGTGTTTTAGCAGATCAACTCAATTGGGAATTCGTTAATTTTACACTCCATTGGGTTTTTAAAGTTCTTTGTAATCTCTCTAACTCACTGGATTTGCAAATTTTCGGTTTCTGGCGCACTTTACCCATCACTCAGAGCTTATAATGGGAAACGAACGCGACAACCATACAAACATAGCGTTCCCGCGGAGTCTTTCAATATAATTTCATCCAACTATTGATACCTGCAAGCGTTCACTAGCAAGAAGTTTTCACTGATTCAGTGTTGGAGTTCCAAGGAAATGCAATCCCTTCTTCGTTGCTTCTCGCTGACAGAAATGTACCTGTGTTTTACGTGGTGGCCTACCCAGAGGGGGTTTAACTCCACGGTCCACGATTGGACAACGGGCAACTACAATGCGGCAGCCAGCGCCCTCCTACCACCACTTGGGAGTACCAGTTCGCCTAATGAGTGCAGGCTCAATGACCTTACTGGTGAAAGCGAGGCCTACCTAATCCTCTGCCGATCTCACGGTCTCGGCACCGGGTTGCCTCGCAACTCCACGCCAAACCCCCAATGATGCTGCAGAAGTCATCATGACCGAATGCATAAGGACTTCAAAGCGCATCAAAGTGAGCTCTACCCGCATATGGGTCCTAACCACAGCCACCACGTTCGCACCCCCCTAAAGGGGGTCCTCACCGCAACCGGAGGGAGGCTTTCCTCCCTGGGCCCCGGTCCCCGTGGTACCAGATTGACCCCTGGTAAGGCTTCGTGGACTTGAGCCCCTCTCAAGCCCACTTCGGTTGTGTCCAACTGCAGACACTGGACCGATCACCAACCTAAGGTACGCGGGGACGGCACTCCCCGAAGGCTGCGCTGGAATCGTCCGAAGACTTTGGCCAACGCTGGTGCCCCTGCACAGCCTCCTTGCGTATATACCCCATATAGCACTACCATGCGGCAGGCCAAGCTGTCAAAGATGAGAACTAATCCGCAGTCTGCAAAAGATGTCTACGCAGAGCAAAAACTTTGCGAGCATATGTGTTCAGACGAACAAAACCATCACAACATGTAATAAAATCATGCAAATCTTGAACAGCAGGAAGACCAATTCTACCGCGCATGCTGGAGTACAATGGGCAATCATATAGGACATGCTTCCAGTCTTCCTCAGCGCCCTGACATGAAGGACACACCGGAATATCTACCAGATTCCTGCTGTGCAAGAGTACATTCAGACTGCCATGTCCAGTGAGAAGGTAGCCCAAGCTTAGACTAAAGTCCATCTTAAGGCTCTCTCGTGCAATCCGAACATCTGGCAGGCACACAAACGTGACGCGGCCATTTACGGAATTCCTCCACCTATCATTCCACTCAAACATCACCCGATCATCCATCAGCTTGCGAATCTGCGAACGATTGAGTGATGCAACATTTACATCATTCATCCAGCTACAGTTATCCAATGGGAGACCACCCCGGATCCTGAAAGCCAGCGCCTTACGGCGGACCTCCAAATCCAGAGGTGGAACACCCATTAGGACCTGCATCGCCTCAGTAGAGACAGTACGACACACAGGCAAGCATGCGTAAAGCAGGATACGCTGGCATGCCAGCATAGCCTTCACGCCACTTGTCAACCGCATGCAACCCTCAAACACAGATGACCCATACGTAGCACATGCAACAAACAAACCACTGTAGAGAGTTTTAACTGCTCTACGTCCTAAACCCCATTCTTTCCTCAGTATACGCCTCAAGCACGCTACCACATTCAACAGCCTATCTTTCACACTCTTAAGATGGGGCAAGAAGTTTAGACGCTCACCACCTAATATTCCCAAGTATCTGACAGAAGTCACATACCTGAGACATCCACGATCATGCCTTATAACTGGCGGCCTATTATGCGCAAGTATGCCCTTAAGGAGCATACAGCAGGTCTTATCGATTGATATGTCTACACCAACCTTCTTGCCCCATTTTTGCACACACAACATCATTTTAGTGGAAACACTCTCAAGTACACTACGGGAGTCCGCCTCTATACACAACAGAAGGTCATCAGCATAAGCTGTTACAAAACATTCATTCTGAATTTCCAACAGCAACTACTTCATCATCAGGTTCCATATAAATGGGCTTGCGATGGAGCCCTGTGGACAACCACGCTCAACATTTGTTTCAATAACACTCACACCCTGAACAAAGGCTCTCCTACTAGAGAAGTAGTTCCTCCAAAGGGGAAACTCAGGACAACCAAGATCACACAACAATTTAAAAATTGCCGACCAGCTCAAATGGTCAAAAGCGCCCCGAAAATCAACAAAAATCCCTAACACATATTTGTAAGTAGAGGTGGCAACGCAGTTTTTAACTGAATGCCAGGCGTCTTCAGTTGAGCACCCCGTACGGAAACCATACTGTCTATCCGACATCCGTCCAGCCACAAGTTCCTCCAGCCGCTGGATCATCACTCTTTCCAGCACTTCACCAAGCGCTGGCAAAAGAGAAATGCCCCTATATGCTCTAGGATCACTCATGTCTTTATCCGGAGACTTTAAGAGTATGACAACCCTGGAAACCCTAAAGGCTTCCAGAAAGTAGCCATCTCTAACACACTTATCAAACAGACTCAGTAGATAGTCTGGTGCAACCTGCCAGATGCTTTTACACATCTCGCCTGTCATGCCATCCCATCCTGGCGTCTTTCTAGCCCGCAACCTAGCAATGCTAGAATCAACTTCCTCAAACCGAATCTGTGGAACATCTGCCACTGACTCGACTTGAGGTACGAGCTGCATTTCAGGCATCGCCCTAGGGAAGAACTCGTTTAAAAGTGCGCGAGTGCAGGACTCCCTTGTAGTAAGCAAGTCGCCAGCGACTTTAAGACATGAGATCTCATGTCTACGGCTTCTACCTCGGCAAACCTTATAGGCTTGTCCCCACGGATCATCAGCACTTTCACTGACAAAACGCCTCCAATCAGCTTCCTTCGTCTCGCTAAGTAAGGAACGATAGTCTGTAACGGAGCGACGAAAGTCTGACGTGAGCTGGTCAGCAGAGGGATCACATCGAAAACGTGCCCGTTGGAAAGCTCTTCTCAAGTGACGAACTTCCCGTCGCTTAAAAGTGAGGTCCCTAGTCCACCATTTGACATGCTAAGGATTCACCGGTCGTGATCTTCTAAGCATATCATCATTCACACGTCTCATGCATTCAGTGATCTTACACACCTGCTCATGAGCGCTGGAGGCCTGGAAGTCCGCCAGCGGTATTCTACATAGAATATCACCAAACAGAGCACCATAATTAGCCCAATTACACTGACGAGTACACCATTTGTTCACTACAACACGCCTGTCTGAGACCACATCCCCATTTCCGATCATGACGATCTCAATGGGATTATGGTCACTAACACCCCAGTCAGACACACTCCACCTAAAATTAAAAGACAAAGCCGCATCATTGACAAGTGTAACATCAATATCGCTACAGCCCCTGGGTCTGTCAAACGTATACAAAACAGATGGTTCATTCAAAACATGCAAACGATTGACAAGGACGAGGTCACCAAGCTCCAGCCCACGCTGTACTGCTCGATGAGCAGACGTACCGGCCGCGGTCTTACTGTGCCACAGCGGTGACTGTGCATTGGCGTCCATACCTATGACCAGAGGCCTACTGCCAACCAGCTGCAGGACTCGGTCAAGGTACGACAGAAAGGGACCCAGGGGTTCACTAAACACGCAATATACACTCACTACAAACAACTCACCAAAACCACCCGACAAATGCACACAGACACCAAATTTGTCAACAAGGACAGGCATGCACTGTACATTCACATCGTTGACTACGACAGCAGCTCCTGCAGACCCACTGGCAGCGAACACTCGCATGCCAAGCGGTAGGCCCCTAACGGAACCTTGAACTGACCAGGGCTCCTGCAATAGTGCAACGGAGACATGTTGCGAACACATATGCTCACCAAGATCATGCATCGCAGCAGAACTACCTCCGCAGTTCAACTGCAGGATTTTAATCCCCATCAATGACGTGCCATAGCTCTAGCCACATGAGCAGCGTATATGGGGCATGCAACAGTGCGTATGGAATGGCCAGCTGGTAGCCCGCGGAAGGCACAGTTTCTGCAATTCAAAGCATTTTTGCAGGATGCGGCACTATGACCTGACTGCGAGCAACGAGAACATGTTTGCTCCCGCGCTCCACAGTCAGCAACCCTATGGTCATAACTGAGGCATCGAAAGCACATCGGCACCGGGTCCTGCCTCCAGACCCGGTAGTTGAACCACTTAACATACAAGCGGTCCAGCTTCAGCATCTCCTCCATAATATATGCTGAGCCCTCAATTACAACATTAGATGTTGCTTCCGAGCCTTCTTTAACTGGCCTAGATACTACGTGAACCTCACTTTGAAAGCGGGACCAGCTGACGGACTTAAGGTTGTGCATGTGTATCTCCTCCAACAACTCACTATCAGGAATGCAGCAGTGTACATTACGTACAACCGCACGTGGCTGCCGATCCTTTACGGAGACATCTAACTCAAGGTTTTTGAAATGACTACCATTCGCTACCTTGTGTCGCTCAAGCTCAGAAGGCAAACGTATGGCCACATCTCCAGACTTAAGAGGCATCACAGCATGCACTCTAACGCCCAGCTTTGGAAGGACTTCCTTATTGACTTTTTCGACCAGCTGTTTCGAATTACCCGGGTTCTTCTTGGATTTAACTACCACGGACCATGTCTCTGTGGGCTTGGTAGTTAGCTGGTGTGGCCGTTATGCTTCGTGCCGAACTCGCCGCAGCGGGATTAAGCATGCTGGCGTACGAGGGCATGGTCGACGTGTTCACAGCTGGCGCGTTAGCAGTGCTGTTTAGTTCCAGCGCGTCAATACGCCCTCGGAGGCGCTGGATTTTCCTCTCTTGGCGTGCAATTATTACCGCATACTCGGCCAGGACGACGCCGATGTCAGCCATAAGGCGACTGTCACCAGAGTGAGCAATGATGATCTCATTGATCCTCCCTGGCAACACGCTAATGGCTAGCTCTGCGTCGCCCTTATTAACCGGTATGGGAGTTTTGAAAACAGACAAACCTGGTGTTGCTACAGTGGATGGACCACCAGTTGTAGCCGCCTTACGTTTTCCTCTCCTGGTCCTGGCCGACACCGGTACATTTACACCTTCCACTTCCAAAGACTCCATAGAGGATCGTAGTGCGCGCCTACAGGAGAGATCACCCATCGTGGCGTCACTTTCACCCGAGGTATCCACCTGGGGCTTTTTCTTAGACGGCGGAGACACCACATTATCAACAGGATCACCTGGATCCTCGCCTAACGGCGTTTTTACACTCACTTAAGAGAGGAGATGTCTTGCAAATATATGTTTGAAACACCGGACACAAAAACTATCAAAAAAGGGCAAATAAAAAAACCGGCAAAGTGCCGGCAATTTATAATTTAAGGGTCACAAGTGGCACACAGGAACACCGCGCAGGTCCCGTTATTTGCTAAGGCAAATAAAAAGCTGACCAAGGGCCAGCAAAGGTCAAACGCGAGTACCGTTTACTTTTCGGCTAAATAAAAAGCCAGCAAAAGGCTGGCCAACAACAAAACTATAGCTAGCAGAGTGCTAGCTACCAAAAACTTAACACGCACACAGGGACACCGCGCGAGTCCCGTTATTTGCTAAGGCAAATAAAAAGCTGACCAAGGGCCAGCAAAGGTCACGCGAGTAACAGGTTTAACGGTATTAAACCTAAAAAAAAATTAATAAAAACGCACAAAACTTTCGGATAAAACTCTTTATTTAATGCGTCTTTTCTCTTCGGACGCGGTCTTAAGACTAACTATGAATAATTATGTACGTTCCCAGGAGTTCCACACTTGCTGAATTGCAAAAATGCGTTTTCCAGAATTGTGCAATCTAAAGTTGCAGACTAAACATTTGCCAGTCCGCATCTTTGGAATTTGATTCCCTGGTCACGTTGCCGACACATGTGTCTGAAGAATTTTTTGTGAAGTGTGGAATTTCTGGTAACGTAACCCCTCTCCCGTTAGATTCGGGATTCTCCTTTACATTGAACTTTCTCATCTTGAGGAATATGGCAATTGCAAGTAAAAGTGAAATAATAACAATTAATATGGTACATGATCCAATTATGCTTGTTTTGGTTTTATGATATTTTAGTTCATTGATCTGTTTAACATTTTCTTCCTGAGTGTTCACTCACAATTTCGTCAAAAGTTAGACTAGGTCCGGGAGAAGGTAGGTACTTATTTTCAGTAATAATGAATTTACTTATAAATTGTGTAATTTTGTTACTGTATAATTTGTCATTTAATTGTACTGTACAATTTTTAAAGTTTATAAAATAGTTTCCAATGAGAAATGGTTTCCTTTCGTCACATGAGCTATTCAGTTTTACATTTTTCGTATTTATTACTATTAGGATATCTTCTTCTATTTCAATAAATTCTGTTTCTTTGTTTTTAATATATTTACAGTTATTTCTAAATATACAATTTTTGCTGATTACAAGTTCCTTGAAAGATTTTCTTTCTTCTAATGTGTACGTTTGATTATCTGTTTGAATAATATGTTCGATTTCTTGATCAATTTGTTTATGATTTGAATTTGGGATAGGTATAATTAGCTTTTTATCAAATTTTTGTGTTTCGATCGGGACTTTTATTGCAATTATTATGGAGTCATTAACAAATTTAGCGACATCTGATTTGATATTGGATAGCTTATGGAAATCGATTTCATAGTTCTGAATTTCTACGTTTGAAAGAATAGCAGGATATATTGTTCCTGATTTTGCTGAAATAATGCTTTCTTGTATAGCCTCAACTTGTTTCCGAATTAGGTCCAGTTTGATTAGGTTTTCCAAAAATAAACTTTCAGATAAAGCTCTATCGCTTGATTTACCGATTTTGTTCATATTATCCAAAACTTTTTGTCTGTCCGTATCTATGGTTTGTTTAATAAGTTGAAAAGTTTTATTAAAGTTACCGTTAATTTTGATTTGTTGGTTAATGTTGTCAATGATGTTATGGCTGTTTTTGTCGATGATGTTCAAGTGATTCTCTATGTCTTGTCTGTCATCGCTGTCCATTGTCCCATAAAGCCATTTCATTGCCATGCCCCCAATATTAATAAGACCAGGTTTTTGCCTATTTGGTATTAGCGTTCTGATCATACTTTTAACATTTTCGACTTGGTGTAGTAACATAATTTTATTGGAGTCTATTTGAGTTGAGTTGATTACTGATTCTAGTTTGGATACGATGTCTAGAATTTCTTTTGGATGAATGATGTGAAGGATCAATTCGAATTTTCGTACTACTTCGACCTCGTCTGTTTTTATCAAGGCATATCCGAGCTCGGAGTCAATTTTATCGATAATTAATGCTTGGGTAGTTAAAGGAATTAGCGCTAGGAACAGCAACAAGATGATGGAAAAAACCTGCAAGGTTGTAAATATTGTTTATTCTTTTAGTTGTAAAAATTGTTTCGGAATAAATTAAAGAAGGATTTAGGGTTGAGAATTATTGGAGCAATTGTCCCTGTATTATTTCCAATATCATTTTTTCTCGGAGGTACGGAATGTTTTCTTGAGTAAACGTCAGTTCTTGGTTTCTGGAAATGTATTCGGCGACCATGCAACTAAATACTCCGCAATCGTTGTTATTGGTTTGGCGTACAGAATTCAGTACGTTTTCTTTCGTAAACAGATCAGTGTCCAAAGCCATATTTCGTTTGTCTAGAGATTCTTCGTTCAGGTATCGTTGTAATGCTACCAGGACTTCATTATTTTCTTTTCCTAAGGAATCGAAATATTTTATAGTCCTGTTTTTAATATGGATGACGGCCATGCACCAATGAACACGACCAACGTGAACGGGTACTAGAATGATATCATGGGAGAAGATGTCGATATTTTTGGTCCATTTCCTGACTGAGTTATATCCTGATTCCATGAGCTTAGGCATGAAAAAGGTGTTCATAGTGTATTCTTTGATTTCAGAGCTTTGTTTCTTGCTACGCTCCATTATAAGGTTCAAATAAAAATTTATAATATTATCATTTAACCATTTTCCGTTTGCCAAAGTATCGATGTCTTGCTTGGTTATATTAATTTTAAATTTGGATACTAAAATTTCGTTTTGCGGGCCTTGATTTTTAGCTTGGGATAAGATAGCTTTTTGCTGATTGGTAAATTCTTTGAACTCCTGTTCGTTTGGTTGTGCTGGAGGAGAATTATCCTTATTGGCATTATTGATCGATATCTCTTTTTGCTTACTTTGATCAGGATCTTGACTGTACTTAAATGGTCTTTTAATGTTGGATTCGTGAATGTTTTTAAGATTGTGTTTCCTGTATTTAGGCTGGTCTTTATGCCTGACAGCTTTGTAATTTTTTATGAAGCCTTCTTCTCTTGTTTCTGTATAATCTTCTCTCTCTGCATTCTTCTTGTCTATTGCTTTTTCTTTATTTTTTTGTATTCGTTCCTGGATGATTTTATGATCTATTTTGTGTTCTTGGACTTCTGTAGGTGTAGCTTTAATTGTTGAGTGATATGTATTATTGTATAATTTCGTTGCCTTTATCATTTGAATTCTAGTCGGAAGTCTTTCTTCCAAATTTAGAGCTCGAAATTTTTCAGAAACCGTACTATGATATCTTTCGACATCCGCGTTTCCTGTGTGACTATTAGGTTTTGTAAAATGGTACGCGATATTTTCCTTGTTGAGGTAGTCTCTTATACTGACTGTGTTAAACTCGTTATCCATTACGAATTTCTGTATCTTGCCTCTAATTGACAGGAATTGACTTATTTTTTCGAGAATTGTACGGTTATTCTTATCTTCCAGATAAAAGCTTGTCACATGTTTGGAAAATTTGTCTAGAAAATTTATAAAAGGCTGTTTACAAACGTAAAATATGTCTATATGGATAATCTCATTAGTGGTAGTAGGTGTTTCAGTTAAGTGGAACTTCTTTTTGATTGGATTTCGATCATATTTGGATGCAGTGCATATATCGCAATTGTTAATAATCTTGTGAACTGCTTCACTCAATTTTGGATTATAGATTTTGCTTTTGATTCCCTCGTAAGTTGCAATTATGCTGGCATGCCCTGTTTAATTTTTGTGAAATAAAGATATTTGTTTATTTAATTCTTCTTCGTTTTCAATATCAGTTGCAATGTTGGTGCATTTGACAAATTTCAATGATTCGTGATTCCGGAATAGGTTTATAATAGTTTGTTGTAGTTTGTTATATTCGTGATCGTTTAGTTCGGAATAAATACCGACTTTTCCTTTTGCAATATATCTTCTCAGGATATCGTTAATAGTTCCGGTTTGCATATCTTCCATGTCAATGAATATTCTTCTATGATTAAATGGGTATTCGATCTCTATTTCTTTAGTTTCTTGTAGAATAATTTGTGTTTTAAATCTATTAACTACAGTGTCTAGAATAGGGATATGATCGTTGAAATCCTCCTCTTGAGAGTGTGTTGTTTCCACTTCCAGCGATTCATTGATTGCATTAATTTCATCTTCGGATGAATATAGCAATTGATTTTCAAATAGCTTATGAAGTTCAAAGTGGTGTTCTCCTGATTCTAGGAAGTTTATTTCATTCTTTTCGGTATTTATTCTGCTTAGAAAATCAGCGATTTTATTCTCTTTCCCTTTTATGTATTCAATTTTCATGTCATATTCACCAAGAGATATTAGCCATCTTTGCAATCTTGGGTTGATATCCTTTCCAGTATATTTGGTCTGGAGCCATTTATTCGGCTGGTGATCTGTTTGAAGGTCGAATTCTTTGCCGAACAAATAGGGTCTGAAATATTTCGTACCCCAGACTATTGCTAACAACTCCTTTTCGATGGTGGAGTAATTCTTTTCGTGGTCGTTCAGGGTTCTCGATGCATAGCATATAGGATGATTATCTTGTGTAAGAACTGCCCCGATGGCAGAATTACTTGCATCTGTTATGAGTTTAAATTTTTTGTTAAAATCCGGATATCTAAGGATAGGGTGATTAGTTAAAATTTCTTTGAGTTTCTCAAACGCCGCAATGTAATTGGGGTCATTTCGGTTTATTTGCATCCCTTTTTTAAGGTATTTTGTTATGGGATGTGCAATTTTGGCGTAATTTTTGATGAATTTCCGATAGTACCCAGTTATTCCCAGAAATTGTTTAATTTGTTACGTGTTAGTGGGCAATTTCAAATCTTGGATCACCCTGATTTTATTGGGGTTGGGATTAACTCCTTCAGGCGTTAGGATATGCCCCAAGTATTCTGTTTCTTTCTTTAGAAAGTTACATTTGTCTACCTGTATTTTCAAGCTTGATTCTTTTAATCGGTTTAGGACCTTTTTGATGCTATCAATGTGCTCTTCTAACGATGTACTAAAGATAAGTATATCGTCGAGATACACCACACAAATTTTATTAATGAATCCTTTCAGAACGTTATTCATTAACCTCTGGAAGGTTGCGGGGGCGTTTTTCAGCCCGAATGGCATTCTTATATACTCGTAGTGGCCAAAGGGGGTAGAGAATGCTGTCTTTTTTCGATCTTGTGGGCTCACGAGTATTTGGTGAAACCCTTTCGTCAAATCCAGGGTCGTAAAATATTGTGTCCTCCCAAGTTTATCAAGGATACCCTCTATGTTAGGTATGGGGAACCTGTCGCATATAGTTACTTCATTAAGGCGTCTATAGTCGATGACTATCCGCCATTTTTGTTTGCCCGAATTGTCCGGTTTTTTCGGGACAATCCATAATGGACTGTTGTATGGGGAGTTGCTGGGAGTAATAATATTTTGGTCCAACATCTCTTTTATTTGCTTCTCGATTTCTTTCTCATGTGCCTGTGGGTATCGGTAAATTTTGGAGTAAATGGGGTTGGGTGTTTTAGTAATAATCTCATGTTGCACGTCATGAGTAAATGTTAATTGTTCGCCCTCTCTATAAAATGTTTCTCTATATTGTCGCAGGACATTTAATAAGCTTTGTTTTTCAATTTGGTTCAAGTGTTCGAGTTCGAGTTGGTCGATGGTTCCAGATTCTATATTGCAGATTTGATTTATGATGAAGGGATAATCGTTATATTCAAAGGCGATTTTAGTATTATTCACTTCTAAATATCCGAATTCGAGGTTGATTTTAGCTTTTAGAGGTATAAGAAAATTTTGACCAATAATAGCGTCGTATCTTCTTTTAGTTAAGTCCATTATTTTCCAGGATAGAGTACCAGAGACTTTGAATTCTTGAGGTAATGGGGTTTCAATCTTTTTGTGAACTTCGCTTATACCGTTGAGAGTAGTGAAATAGAGGGGTTTTGACAGATTCTCTATGCGACAATTAGTTAGGGTATGGGGTGTGATAAGGCTGGTTTCCGATCCAGTATCAATTAAACATTTCAGTTTGCTATTTTTAATGGTTAAAGTAACTATTGGAAGTCTGCTTTCCGAGGCTCGATGTAAAAATTTACGTCTGATTCTTGAATATTGTCTATTTCCATTGGTTGGGGGTTATTTTGTTGTCTAAAATATCCTGGGTTATTGTTTCTAAAGTTTGTGTTATTGACGTTCTGTCTGTAGTGTCCAGATGAATTATAGTTATTTTGTTTGAAATGTCCAGAACGGTTGGGATTGTTTTGTTGAAAATGTCCAGAGTGATTGTAATTATTTTGCCGGAATTGATTGAAATTGTTATTACTTTGATTTTTGTACGCGAAGGAACTATTGCCGAATGGTTTATTCTTTGGATAACCTTCCCGGTTGGAATATGCCGGGTTATTGTTTTGAGGTCGAGGCTGGTTTTTAAAATTTTGAAATCCACTATATTTTGAATTTGGTTGGGGATGTTTCTGATAATTTTGTTTATTAAATGAATCGTTTGTGAAAATTTTGGGGCTATTTGACTTTCTGAAGTTATAATGGATTACATCAGGTTCGTCTAGAAGGCCTAATTCATCAAATTCGTTAGATGCACTAGTTAGTGTTGTAGTTTTTTGAATGTTCGTCCGATAGCTACCCCTAACCATGTCCCTTAAAATATCTAGGAGGTTTTTTTCATTAACCTCGGGACTATAGTTTATAGGTTTCGTCATATTGATCGTTTAACTGACAATTGATGTATCTAATTTTACTAAATAATTCCCTAAGATTATTTACCTTGATGTTTCGGCACTCGTTCATTAGGCTTGTGTAGCTTTTCCTTGGTCTAAAGTAGGCTTTCAACTCTGCTTTCACTGCTTCCCATGTTAAGTTGTTACCCAGATGTTGGATGCACTGTCTCGCTTCGCCTTGTATCTTTTCCTTGACGACTGTAAGGAGGCCGTGTCTCAAGAGTATCCGATTGTTGCCGCATAATTCCGCCACGTTTTCCACTGCCTTGAAAAATTCCTGGAGGCTGTACTCATCGTTCCCGGTGAATGTTCTTATCCTGTTGAACTTAGTCAGGATCTGGTCCGCCGTCAGTTCGAAAACTCTAGCCGGTTGTGCCATATTCTGGCGAATTTCTGGCGAATTTCTCGGTAGCGAAGCTGAAGTTGTTCCAATTGCAGCCTCAGAGCATTCAATTGGTCTAGCTCGGGAAGCTGTGCGTTGTCGTTGTTTGCCATGTCTGCTCTGTTTTTGTCGAATATTTTCGATCTTTCAATTTTCATACGTTAACTTTCACTGCTTCACTAAACTTTTATGGCTTAACGGCCCAACTAACTTCGTGAAATTTGCACTTCACTTTGTTTACTATTCGTTAGGTTCTTTTATGGATCCTTTTCTTCGGAGAAGGATCCTACCGACTGCGCCAGTAACAGGTTTAACGGTATTAAACCTCAAAAAAAATTAATAAAAACGCACAAAACTTTCGGATAAAACTCTTTATTTAATGCGTCTTTTCTCTTCGGACGCGGTCTTAAGACTAACTATGAATAATTATGTACGTTCCCAGGAGTTTCACACTTGCTGAATTGCAAAAATGCGTTTTCCAGAATTGTGCAATCTAAAGTTGCAGACTAAACATTTGCCAGTCCGCATCTTTGGAATTTGATTCCCTGGTCACGTTGCCGACACATGTGTCTGAAGAATTTTTTGTGAAGTGTGGAATTTCTGGTAACGTAACCCGCGCGAGTACCGTTAACTTTTCAGCTAAATAAAAAGCCAGCAGAAGGCTGGCCAACAACAATACTGTAGCTAGCAGATGGCTGGCTACCAAAAACTTTACACGCACGCAGTGGAAAATTCCACCCGAACAACACTACCGCAAGGGTCGAAGACCGACGAGTGGAAAAATTCAAGGGGCACCACACAAGGTCGAGAAAGTCCCGTTATCTTTTCCACTAAAAATTTTGGCAGCACGAAAATTGCTGCCAAATAAACACTAAAAATTACAAGTCCGGGGAATTTACCGTTATTTCCGGATGCAAATAAAAAGCAGCAAAGTTCAAAGAACTTCACTGCTAATACTTGCACAACGAAAATCACGAGCAAACAAAACAAAAACCGTAGATCAAAATCAAAACCGTAAACAAGCGAAATCGATAACCGTAATAATCAAAATAGCGCCGTAAATCAAAAACTATAAAATTCGAAAAATCGCAGAGCTCCGAAAACACGTCTGTTCGCGTCGACTGCTGAGTTCTCGCTGACAGTCACGATTCAACGAATTAACGAAATTAGTTTCTATGTGCATCTTTGTCTTTCGTGCACGAACCATTCACAGGCAATTTGCTTACGCTGTTACTCATGCTAAGGTACACGGATATGCATTTACCTATACTTACACCCTGGCCACTTTGGTTATATAACAGATATGTGAGAAACTGGCTGAAGTGTCAGTGCTATGTATTCTTTATGCTATGGTTATACAACCAAAGTGGCCAGGCTGTGCCTAAGTATAGGTAAATGCATATCCGTGTACCCTAGCATGAGTAACAGAGTAAGCAAATTGCCTGTGAATGATTCGTGCACGAAAGATAGTGATGCACATAGAAGCGAATTTCGTTAATTCGTTGAATTGCGACTGTCAGCGAGAAATGTCAGTATGTATTTGACAATTCGCGATCGGAATATTGCGTGTGATACGATTTTAGATTTTTTGAATGAAAATCGAAACAAACCATAGTGACAGTGCGGGAGATAAATGCGTTCGCAATATTTGTGCATCGGTGTGCCACTAAGCAACGTATTATAATTGGAAAAGTGTTTTATGGCTACGACAGTGTGAAAAATTGGCAAAGCTCTACAAAAAGGAAATCAAGTTCGTTCTTTGGTGGTCTATTTATTTAAGAATATAAAGCAACGAAGAAGGGATTGCATTTCCCTGCAACACAGAAACAGTGAAAACTCCTTGCTATTGAACGTGTGCAGATATCAATAGTTGGATGAAATTATAGTGAAAGGCTCCGCGGGAACGCTATGTTTGTTTTGTTTTCGCGTTCGTTTCCGATTATCAGCTCTGAGTGATGGGTAAAGTGCGCCAGAAACCGAAAATTTGCACTTCAGTGAGTGAGATTACAAAGAACTTTAAAAAACCCAAAAACCAATTCCCAATTGAGTTGATCTGCTAAAACACCTTATTTATGTTTTTCAATACTCACATACAACAGTCTTCAATAAAATTTATTGCTATTTCAAATTGCAATGCCGCGTATTTTCGTTGTTTCTGTTGATCGGGCAACCCTAAATGCTTCGATCAGTCGCGTATTCGCATCGGGTACTCGTCGCATTCGTTGATTTCACGCACACTAGCATTAAGTCAGCTGATTTTGCCATGCACACGTACACGGTTAACTTTTATAAAATGGCGAGCTCGTCTCTCTACATATGCACAGCCTGGCCTGGAAAAATTTTAAAACGAATTTCCCCCTTTTTTCGCGCGCGAGCTTGATAACGAAAGCCATAGCGCCCTCTCTGATGGAGGGATAATTTAGGCATGTTTTGTTTCAAGTCCACTTTGACAGCTCGGAGTGTCCGTGCTATATATTCTTTATGCTAAGGTACAGGGTCTGGCACTCGAAGTGTAAACAGCTTCAGACCGTTATCGCAGCTGTCACACTGGCATCAGATGTTTAGAATTTGCTACGTGACAGTGCTGAGTATTGTTTACAAGCGTACAAAAGCATTATGCTAGAAGTGAATAAAAAAAAAGTTATATGCGATGGAATTCAAACGTAATAGAGTGATTGCTTCACATTTAGCTGGAAAATCACAACCAGCGATTGTTCCTGAGCTCAAACACTTCGATATACATGAAGTTTTTGTTTATCGCACCATAAAACGTTATAATGACACTGGTAGCATCGCAAAACGCCATGGAGGTGGTTATCAAAAGACTGCATTGTCACCTGAAATGGTTTGAAAAATAAAGCAGTGATTTGAGCGAAATCCACGACGAAGTGCCAATCAAATGACTAGATAACTAGAAATATCCGATCACAGCACCCGATGCATATTGAAAAATGAGCTCAAGGTCAAGCCTTACAAGCTCCAAAAGGCGCATGATCTTACACCGAAGCAGCAACAAGTTAGACATGAAAGAGCGAAGGAGTTGCTTCGTTTGGCCGAAAGCGGTCAAGTTCCGAACATAGTGTTTTCTAACGAGAAAATTTTCCCAATTGAGCAATTTCTGAACTACCAAAACGATAGGGTTTACTTGACAAACCGTTCATACGAAAATTTTAGTCATCGGTTGGTCACCAGGAAGCAGCACCCGCCACAAATAAATTGTTTGGGCCGCTGTAACCACGGATGGGCGCTCTCCAATCGATTTCATTGAGCCTAGCGTCAAAGTAAATGCGACATATTATCAAGAAAGTATTCTGGAGGCTGCTTTGAAGCCATGGGCAGATAAACATTTCGGTCACAGACCATGGGCGTTTCAACAAGACTCTGCACCGTCTCACAAAGCGCGAGTGAACCAAGAATGTTTGAAAAACAACGATCCGAACTTTATTTAGACCACACAATGGCTCTCGAATTCTCCAGGCGCGAATCCAATGGATTATTCTCTCTGGGCTATTTTGGAAAGCAAGGTCCAAGCTAAAAAAATAAACACCAGCCTCGAGACGCTAAAAAAGCCATTGTCCGTGAGTGGGCTAAAACACCGGCAAGTCACGTTCGGGCAGCTTGCGACTTATTTTTCAAGGCAATAGTCAAGGTGCAAAGTGGTCTTATCGAGCCAAAGTGAATTGATTCTGAATTTTCGATTACTTCCACACATTCTGTACTTTTAAATAAATGAAAATCATTCTGCAAACCACATTTATGGCTTTTTGAATAGGTTACACTTCGAGTGCCGGACCCTGTAATAAAGGGTTATATAATTCGGCATAAAAATAGAATGCGAAAGAAATCTGAAAATTTTAGAATCATACGATATTCATGCTCGAAGTGAGAATTTCAGAAGCAGGGTTGTGAAAATATAGTCATCAACATAGAACAAGTTTGAATGAAAACGTGGAAGCGAGATATGCTTTCATTTAAATGAAAAACAAAACACATTTTAGTAGGAAGTGTGGTTTCGGCATGTCGGATGGCATCCTCATCAGGTGCTACCGCTTGCCATCCGACACCGGGCAGCACTACCACTTGCTGGCTTATTGGTGGATTAAGCTCGTTATATTTCAACTATTTTTTTAATTCACATCTATGAATTATAACGACCCTCAATTGGTTCGCAAATGTGCCTATGCTTAGCCATTTTATAACATGTATTAGAACCTCCTACTCTAGTCAACAACACGTTTTACTAGTGTGCAATTCTGGTTCGCAACTCTGCTAACACTATTTAATGCACATTAATGGAGGTTCTTTATTGTTTCCAGATTATAGGCTGGTTCCTAATTAATTTTAGTAGGAAGGTGCTTACAATAAACGAAGTGCAGATGAAAGCAACTACCAGATTCACGTGCCGGAACCACAGCCGATACCATTCTACACCATACATGTTGATCATTTAGGGCCCTTTCCTAAAAGTAAAAGGAAGAATACACATCTCATCGGATTAATTGATGCATTTTCAAAATTCATCGTTTTACAACCCGCAAAATCAACTGACACGAAAAGTGTAATCAAGCTATTTGATAACGTCACTCAGTTTTTTGGAACCCCGACGAGGATAATAACCGATCGAGGCACGGCCTTCACATCACGGAGCTTCAAGAGTTACTGCCAAGAAAATAGCTTTCAACATATATTGAACGCTGTTCAAACCCCGCGAGCAAATGGACAGATCGAGAGATACTTTCGTACGGTGAAGACAGCAATCGCATGTCTAACCATCGATTTGGATGGTTATGATTGGGATGAAAATATACGCGATTTACAATGGGCACTCAACAACATAACCAATACAACAACGAAGCAATCTCCGAGTGAACTGATGATGTCATATTCTCCACGCAATGTAATGGGAAACAAATTGCTACTGGCTTTACATGACGACAAAATTCTGCCGATGATAGAAGCTTGCAATGAAAATGGAGAAGACGACATTCCATTATCCGAATTAAAGCGGAAGCTGGACGAGAAAAGGGACCGAATTACGTCAAACGCACTTAAGTTGAAGGATAAACGGGCAGCCGCTGTTCAAACGGCTACCGCGAACCAGAGAAAACGAGCAGAGCAATTCAACGCCAGGCATAAAAGTCCAAAAAAGTACAGTGTAGGGGATCTAGTTCTGGTGCGTGCTGACGCAGTAGCAACCGGCGAATCCAGGAAAACGAAACCTCGTTACAAGGGTCCTTACAAGGTGGAGAAGGTGCTTGGCAACGACCGGTACGAGATTATCGACTGCGATTCAGTACAGATCTCCATGCGGCCATATCGCTCAGTCCATGCAGCCGATCGAATGAAGTCTTGGTGTGAACTGGATAACTTTGTTTGGATGGATTCCGAAACTGAATCGGAAGGCGAATCGGAGTCAAACAGCGACTGTTACGCATTAGATGTAAGTGAAGCATCCAATAAAGTGTGAGTTCCTGTTAAATGACCGGAGTAGATGCAAATATTAAAAAAGTAAACGTCATAATTTGATTTTTGTATTCGCGGATCGTAATCTGCAGTATATGTAAGCACTCTATAAGCCGTAGGTCGCAATTGTAAGGGCGACATGTGATTGGGGGGCACTAGTTCCCAACTAGAACTCGAAGTAGAGTTCAGGGGCATATGGCATGGTATTGAAGGTAAGAAGTGTGACGGTGGGAGCATCGAGGCTCGAAACTGTATGTCGCTGCTGGAGAATCAAGGAGCATGCACATTGTAGGGGTGACCCTGGCTTCCAACTGCGCCTTCGTGGTTGACGAGCTCAGGGGCATCTGGCTTGGTATTGAAGGCGAGAAGTTTGACGGGAGCATGATGGTTCGTAACCGTCTGTCGCTGTTGGAAAATCAAGAGGTAATATAGCCGAGAGAAGGTTCATTCACTGAGGGCAGTGAAAAATAGATTGGCCGAATGTTACATGAGCAAAATCCTGGCTCTGAAATGTAAGCAAAACTGATAAGAAACAATACAAGACATCGGTCTTCTTGCTGGCGCGGTTCGGCATGCCTAGGAAGCGTTGAATGTTTACACATATGGCTAGCAAATGGTGCGATCATTGCAATATGTAAATGGTGTGAATGTGTCTAGTTAGATATTTTGTTGTTGCTGTAGAAGATTAGAAAACACACTAATATGCACGCCTGTGCAATAAATAGATCATGTGTGGTCCTTTTCCCTTCTAACATTGTTGTTTGTTTAACGCCGCATGAAGAAGTGCACTTGTGTAAATAATAAACGTAGGACGCTTGGGCATGCGAGGATACGTGGATATGAAAGGATTCATGGCAGGCTAGTCTTGACCGAACGGCAGGCGCGTCAGCAAGTTGGCAAATTTCGTCGTGCAAAATATTCCTTTCGTAACAATTCAGATGTGGGGTTGAAACTGCTCAACCAGTGTTTTATTAACTTCCCAGTATATGGGAAGTTCTTGTAATCGCCTCGAAATCGAAATTGAAATTTTCAACTTTTCTTTACGTTTTGAGGTCTATAGAGTATATATAAAGTGTTTTTAGAAAGAAGTTTGTATGTGTGTGTGTGTATGTGCGTACGTACGTACGTACGTACGTGCGTTCGCGGGCAGTTTTTCTACGAGCATAACTCACGTAAGCAAAGTCGTATCGACTTCTTTGAAGTGTCAATCGAAGCGTCTTTGCAATGTTAAGAGTTGATTAGTTTTTGGGACACTTCGGTCGGGGGGGGTTTGCTGTTTTCACCCCTTGAAGGTCAACCATGTTATAAGCTATATCTCACAAACCAAACATGCGATTTTCATCATTAACATTTTTATGAATCTATCAAATTTTTAAAAAAATCGTTGGATCCGTTTTTTAATTTTTTTAAAAAAAGTGCCAAAAATTAGGGTTTTTTTCCAAAATACAAAAGTTTTAGCCTGATTTTCAAACCTAAGTAATCAATGTTTATATTTTTTATATACTTCAAATATTTCTTGTGAAAAAATCAGCAAAATTTTTTTCATGTTTACAAAAAAAATTACATAAAAAATAAAAAATCATTAAACGTTCAAGGTCATTTACGTCATTCATTATATCTCGAGAACCAAATATAATCTTTCCATCATTAAGGTGTCAATCGACGCGTATCAACATCTTTATGATGTTTTTATATTTTAAAAAAATTGTTAAAGCGTTTTTTACGATTTATTAAATTTTTTTTAGAAAAGTAGTGTTTTTTTCATAAAAAAATTCCATTTTTAACCTGATTTGCACATCGTAATAATAAATGTTTATAGAACTTATAAACTTTTATCAATTTTTGTAGAGAAACCAGCAAAAACTTTTCTCATGATTAAAAAAAATTAAATAAAAAATAAAAAATCATTCAAAGTCACCATGTAAAAACGGTTCATTCGAATCATTATACCTTAAATCTCTTATTCTAAAGACATTGTTGTAAATTCAATCAAAGTTTATTAATATTTGCAAAATTTGAGCAGATTTTCAATAGTCTTCACAGCACCATGTTTAACTTTAATGAAAAAAACTGCTTTGTAACCTGTCCCCCCTCCGATTGATCCGCGTTAATAATCAATCAAACCAATGCACCAAAATCCTTACGTAATCAATTGACGCTCCCATAGATGTTACGATTAATATTAAATCATTCCAATAATTTTTATGAGAGGTACATTTTTATTATTTGAAGTAGTATTATTTCCATAACTTTTATTGTGTTTAATATTTTTAATATCTATGTAGATATTACTGGGAAGTTGACCGTGTGGACCTCATGGATCGCACCTCACGGCTTGTTTTTTTTGAATTTCGATGAAGTGATAATTCACTCGGGTGAAAAAGTGAGGAAAGTGAATATCACCAAAAGAATTCAGTAACATTGTGGAAGAAAGTTAAGGCTGTAGACTAAAGGACATCGATTCAGAGCTGAGAGCATTATCGCTTGGAAAAAAAATATATTAAGACATATTTTTGAATAAGGTAAGGAAGTATTTAATCCTTTTTGAACAATAACATGAGTGAACGTGAGAACGCGATTAGTGAAGATAATGAAATGGTGCCACAGGAAGCACCCTATGAGCAACTTGGCCTAGAAGAGAGTGTTAGTTTTCGTGAACTTCGTGTACTAAAATGGGAGAACGAGCTGCTAAAACGAGAGTTAGCCCTGAGATGTTCGCGGAACGATTTGCGCGCTCAATTAGAAGGAGAGAACCAAGGCTCGACTTCATCCACCAGTAGCGCAAGTATTGAGTTGCCGCAGTTAAGGGTCAATTCCGCCGAGCTTACGACGTTGATACCAAATTTCGACCCAGGAAGCACATCCCTTAGTGCCAAAAAGTGGATTGCGAATGTGGAGCGTTTAGCCGAAACTTTTGCATGGAACGAGCGCACTAAACTCCTCTATTCAACCTTACGCTTGGTAGGTGCCGCCAAATATTGGCATCAAACGCGGACTGACATTAGTTCTTGGGCCGAATTTCGGTCGGAACTGCTTAAAAGTTTCCCTAGCACAGAAAATAAGTCGTCCGTGCTTATGAAAATAATGCTGCGGAAAAAAGGAGCGCACGAATGCGTAGAAGAATATTTTTACCACATCGAGGCACTGGCTAATTCCATTCAACTCCCAGAAAACGAGACTATGTCCTATATAATCTCAGGAATGGGTGATACATGGATGGTCGATATGTTAACCGCAGCTAAATGCGAGAATTTGCAGGAACTTTTAACATTCATGAAAAGTGCTAGTGCGGCACGCGAGCAACAACATCAACGAAACGTGCTTGTCAATGGGTCTGGGAATTTCCCGAAAAGAAAATACGAGCATAGCGATAGTCGTGACGAAATCGTTCAAAAACATCGTAGATATGGAGATCGGCACTTATCCAATCTGCCAAAAACAAAAGGTAAAGAGTCAGGGAGTGAATTATCGCATCAGAGGAAACCATTCAACCTCAAAGACATTAGCGGAAATAAATGCTTCAAGTGCAATAAACCGGGCCATCGATATAGAGCCTGCCCAGAAAGACTTATCAAATGTTTTAAATGTGGAGAATCGGGACACTTTGCGAAAGATTGCGCTGAGCGAAGGTGTCGATTAATCAATAGAATGGAGACAATAATAGACAATGAATATTATCCTTTTATCTTCTTCGATGGTGTACCTCTTAAATGCTTTTTAAATTTAGGTAGCGAATGCTCGACCGTGCAGCAAATGGTAGCGCGGAAGCATTATTGGGAAATATCTCCATGCAGTACTCTGTTGAACGAATTTGGTGGGAAAAAGACAATGGTAATAGGGAAAGTTCGAAAGGTCACCAGTTATCACAATGTTTCTATGGAAATTGACATATTCGTCGTGGAGAATAGTGCTCAAGAAGTCCCAGTGATAATTGGTCGGAATTTCTTAGACCGACCGAATACTAAATTTGTGAAAACTTGGGGAAACATTGAATTTTCTGAAGTGCCGAGTGTATCGAATAGTGTCAAAGAAGCCCATAAGCAATTGACCCCTTTAACCAGTAAATACATCAAGGTGAGAAAAGAATCGGGCGAAGATGAAAAACTACAATTATTAAGACTAGTGAACGAATATCGGTGTTGTTTTGCAACTAATATGACGGAATTGGGTAAGACTGACCTTGTTAAAATGAATATGGTCGTTAAAACTCCGGAACCGATACGATATAAACCATATAAAATAGCCTATGGGTTAAGTGATATTCTGCGTCGGAAAATAGAGGAATTGTTGCGATTAGACATTATTGCCGAATCTGAATCCGAATATGCGAGTCCTGTTTTGCTTGTGCCGAAAAAAGATGGTGATTACAGAATGTGTGTTGATTACCGCAAATTAAATTAAATTACGGTACGCGAAACATTCCCTCTCCCTAATACCGAAGAAACACTTAATCTTCTGGCTCACAAGAAATTTTTAACACGTCTCGATCTGATGAGTGGCTATCATCAAATAATGGTTGCTGAATAATGTCGGAAATATACGGCCTTTGTAACACCGGAAGGCCATTCCCCTTTGGTCTAACAAACTCACCTGCAGTTTTCTTGAGGCTAATGAAGAAGATTATGCTAGCGATCCCATTCGGAAAAGTTATCGTTTATATGGATGATATTTTGATCCCAACAGAGACAGTTCAGGAAAATCTCAGTATCTTAAAAACTCTCTTAGATGAACTAAAAAAGGCGGGCGTTACGCTTAAATTGGATAAGTGCTCTTTTCTTGATACTCAACTGCATTTTTTGGGTCATCAAATCAGCTCAGAAGGTATACAACCGAGTATAAATAAAACAGATGCTATTCGTGAATACAAGCAGCCTTCTTCAACCAAGGAGGTGCGCCAATTCCTTGGGCTATGTGGCTATTTCCGAAGATTTATCAAGGATTTTTCGAAAATATCCCGGCCAATAAATCAGTTATTAAAGAAAGACGCCGAGTTTTGTTGGGGAAATGATCAACATGACGCATTTGTCGTTCTAAAACAGAAATTAGCTGAAAGACCAACTTTAGCTATCTATGACCCGAAGAAAGAACATCAAATACATACGGATGCAAGTTCCCATGGTATCGCTGGTATACTGACGCAGGTAGAAGATGATCAAACGATAAGACCTGTATCTTATTTCAGTCGCAGTACCACTGATCAGGAGAGTAAATATCATAGCTATGAACTGGAAACCCTAGCTGTTGTGGAAACTCTAGAACGATTCAAGCATTATGTAATCCACCAAAAGGTTCTTGTGGTAAAAGACTGCAACTCACTACGATTAACTCCGAGCAAGAAAAACCTAATTCCGCGAATAGCAAGGTGGTGGCTGAAAATAGCTGAGTTTGATTTTGAAATAGAATATCGACCGGGCCATAGAATGGCGCATGCGGATGCGCTAAGCAGAAACCCATATGGAGATGCATAAGAACCTGACAGCGTCGCGGATCAGGTGATGGCGATTACACTAACTCACTCCGATTGGATCGCTACTCTACAATTCCAGGACAAACATCTACTCAATATAAAGAACCATCTAGAATGCAAAGACAAGAGGAATAAGGACTATAAAATGTTGGCTGTAAATTATTTTATATCTGGGAACAAACTCTTCCGGAAGACTGAAGATGGCGAGCGATTGGTAATTCCAAATGGACTGCGCTGGTGTATCATCAAAATGTCCCACGACGATATGGGTCATTGCGGCATCAACAAAACGATGGACAATATCCGAAAACACTTTTGGTTTACCAAGCTAAAACGATCTGTCACCAAGTATTTACGATCTTGTGTAGAATGTGCTTACAATAAACGAAGTTCAGATGAAAGCAACTACCAGATTCACGTGCCGGAACCACAGCCGATACCATTCTACACCATACATGTTGATCATTTAGGGCCCTTTCCTAAAAGTAAAAGGAAGAATACACATCTCATCGGATTAATTGATGCATTTTCAAAATTCATCGTTTTACAACCCGCAAAATCAACTGACACGAAAAGTGTAATCAAGCTGTTTGATAACGTCACTCAGTTTTTTGGAACCCCGACGAGGATAATAACCGATCGAGGCACGGCCTTCACATCACGGAGCTTCAAGAGTTACTGCCAAGAAAATAGCTTTCAACATATATTGAACGCTGTTCAAACCCCGCGAGCAAATGGACAGATCGAGAGATACTTTCGTACGGTGAAGACAGCAATCGCATGTCTAACCATCGATTTGGATGGTTATGATTGGGATGAAAATATACGCGATTTACAATGGGCACTCAACAACATGACCAATACAACAACGAAGCAATCTGCGAGTGAACTGCTGATGTCCTATTCTCCACGCAATGTAATGGGAAACAAATTGCTACTGGCTTTACATGACGACAAAATTCTGCCGATGATAGAAGCTTGCAATGAAAATGGAGAAGACGACATTCCATTATCCGAATTAAAGCGGAAGCTGGACGAGAAAAGGGACCGAATTACGTCAAACGCACTTAAGTTGAAGGATAAACGGGCAGCCGCTGTTCAAACGGCTACCGCGAACCAGAGAAAACGAGCAGAGCAATTCAACGCCAGGCATAAAAGTCCAAAAAAGTACAGTGTAGGGGATCTAGTTCTGGTGCGTGCTGACGCAGTAGCAACCGGCGAATCCAGGAAAACGAAACCTCGTTACAAGGGTCCTTACAAGGTGGAGAAGGTGCTTGGCAACGACCGGTACGAGATTATCGACTGCGATTCAGTACAGATCTCCATGCGGCCATATCGCTCAGTCCATGCAGCCGATCGAATGAAGTCTTGGTGTGAACTGGATAACTTTGTTTGGACGGATTCCGAAACTGAATCGGAAGGCGAATCGGAGTCAAACAGCGACTGTTACGCATTAGATGTAAGTGAAGCATCCAATAAAGTGTGAGTTTCCTGTTAAATGACCGGAGTAGATGCAAATATTAAAAAAGTAAACGTCATAATTTGATTTTTGTATTCGCGGATCGTAATCTGCAGTATATGTAAGCACTCCATAAGCCGTAGGTCGCAATTGTAAGGGCGACATGTGATTGGGGGCACTAGTTCCCAACTAGAACTCGAAGTAGAGTTCAGGGGCATATGGCATGGTATTGAAGGTAAGAAGTGTGACGGTGGGAGCATCGAGGCTCGAAACTGTATGTCGCTGCTGGAGAATCAAGGAGCATGCACATTGTAGGGGTGACCCTGGCTTCCAACTGCGCCTTCGTGGTTGACGAGCTCAGGGGCATCTGGCTTGGTATTGAAGGCGAGAAGTTTGACGGGAGCATGATGGTTCGTAACCGTCTGTCGCTGTTGGAAAATCAAGAGGTAATATAGCCGAGAGAAGGTTCATTCACTGAGGGCAGTGAAAAATAGATTGGCCGAATGTTACATGAGCAAAATCCTGGCTCTGAAATGTAAGCAAAACTGATAAGAAACAATACAAGACATCGGTCTTCTTGCTGGCGCGGTTCGGCATGCCTAGGAAGCGTTGAATGTTTACACATATGGCTAGCAAATGGTGCGATCATTGCAATATGTAAATGGTGTGAATGTGTCTAGTTAGATATTTTGTTGTTGCTGTAGAAGATTAGAAAACACACTAATATGCACGCCTGTGCAATAAATAGATCATGTGCGGTCCTTTTCCCTTCTAACATTGTTGTTTGTTTAACGCCGCATGAAGAAGTGCACTTGTGTAAATAATAAACGTAGGACGCTTGGGCATGCGAGGATACGTGGATATGAAAGGATTCATGGCAGGCTAGTCTTGACCGAACGGCAGGCGCGTCAGCAAGTTGGCAAATTTCGTCGTGCAAAATATTCGTTTCGTAACAATTCAGATGCGGGGTTGAAACTGCTCAACCAGTGTTTTATTTTTTTTGAATTTCGATGAAGTGATAATTCACGCGGGTGAAAAAGTGAGGAAAGTGAATATCAACAAAAGAATTCAGTGACATTGTGGAAGAAAGTTAAGGCTGTAGACTAAAGGACATCGATTCAGAGCTGAGAGCATTGTGGCTAGGGAAAAAAATATATTAAGACATATTTTTGAATAAGGTAAGGAAGTATTTAATCCTTTTTGAACAATAACATGAGTGAACGTGAGAACGCGATTAGTGAAGATAATGAAATGGTGCCACAGGAAGCACCCTATGAGCAACTTGGCCTAGAAGAGAGTGTTAGTGATCGTGAACTTCGTCTACTAATATGGGAGAACGAGCTGCTAAAACGAGAGTTAGCCCTGAGATGTTCGCGGAACGATTTGCGCGCTCAATTAGAAGGAGAGAACCAAGGCTCGACTTCATCCACCAGTAGCGCAAGTATTGAGTTGCCGCAGTTAAGGATCAATTCCGCCGAGCTTACGACGTTGATACCAAATTTCGACCCAGAAAGCACATCCCTTAGTGCCAAAAAGTGGATTGCGAATGTGGAGCGTTTAGCCGAAACTTTTGCATGGAACGAGCGCACTAAACTTCTCTATTCAACCTTACGCTTGGTAGGTGCCGCAGAATATTGGCATCAAACGCGGACTGACATTAGTTCTTGGGCCGAATTTCGGTCGGAACTGCTTAAAAGTTTCCCTAGCACAGAAAATAAGTCGTCCGTGCTTATGAAAATAATGCTGCGGAAAAAAGGAGCGCACGAATGCGTAGAAGAATATTTTTACCACATCGAGGCACTGGCTTATTCCATTCAACTCCCAGAAAACGAGACTATGTCCTATATAATCTCAGGAATGGGTGATACATGGATGGTCGATATGTTAACCGCAGCTAAATGCGAGAATTTGCAGGAACTTTTAACATTCATGAAAAGTGCTAGTGCGGCACGCGAGCAACAACATCAACGAAACGTGCTTGTCAATGGGTCTGGGAATTTCCCGAAAAGAAAATACGAGCATAGCGATAGTCGTGACGAAATCGTTCAAAAACATCGTAGATATGGAGATCGGCACTTATCCAATCTGCCAAAAACAAAAGGTAAAGAGTCAGGGAGTGAATTATCGCATCAGAGGAAGCCATTCAACCTCAAAGACATTAGCGGAAATAAATGCTTCAAGTGCAATAAACCGGGCCATCGATTTAGAGCCTGCCCAGAAAGACTTATCAAATGTTTTAAATGTGGAGAATCGGGACACTTCGCGAAAGATTGCGCTGAGCGTAGGTGTCGATTAATCAATAGAATAGAGACAATAATAGATAATGAATATTATCCTTTTATCTTCGTCGATGGTGTACCTCTTAAATGCTTTTTAGATTTAGGTAGCGAATGCTCGACCGTGCAGCAAATGGTAGAGCGGAAGCATTATTGGGAAATATCTCCATGCATTACTCTGTTGAACGGATTTGGTGGGAAAAAGACAATGGTAATAGGGAAAGTTCGAAAGGTCACCAGTTATCACAATGTTTCTATGGAAATTGACATATTCGTCGTGGAGAATAGTGCTCAAGAAGTCCCAGTGATAATTGGTCGGAATTTCTTAGACCGACCGAATACTAAATTTGTGAAAACTTGGGGAAACATTGAGTTTTCTGAGGTGCCGAGTGTATCGAATAGTGTCAAAGAAGCCCATAAGCAATTGACCCCTTTAACCAGTAAATACATCAAGGTGAGAAAAGAATCGGGCGAAGATGAAAAACTACAATTATTAAGACTAGTAAACGAATATCGGTGTTGTTTTGCAACTAATATGACGGAATTGGGTAAGACTGAACTTGTTAAAATGAATATGGTCGTTAAAACTCCGGAACCGATACGATATAAACCATATAAAATAGCCTATGGGTTAAGTGATATTCTGCGTCGGAAAATAGAGGAATTGTTGCGATTAGACATTATTGCCGAATCTGAATCCGAATATGCGAGTCCTGTTTTGCTTGTGCCGAAAAAAGATGGTGATTACAGAATGTGTGTTGATTACCGCAAATTAAATGAAATTACGGTACGCGAAACATTTCCTCTCCCTAATACCGAAGAAACACTTAATCTTCTGGCTCACAAGAAATTTTTAACACGTCTCGATCTGATGAGTGGCTATCATCAAATAATGGTTGCTGAAGAATGTCGCAAATATACGGCCTTTGTAACACCGGAAGGCCATTATGAATATAAGCGGGTCCCCTTTGGTCTAACAAACTCACCTGCAGTTTTCTTGAGGCTAATGAAGAACATTATGCTAGCGATCCCATTCGGAAAAGTTATCGTTTATATGGATGATATTTTGATCCCAACAGAGACAGTTCAGGAAAATCTCAGTATCTTAAAAATTCTCTTAGATGAACTTAAAAAGGCAGGCGTTACGCTTAAATTGGATAAGTGCTCTTTTCTTGATACTCAACTGCATTTTTTGGGTCATCAAATCAGCTCAGAAGGTATACAACCGGGTATAAATAAAACAGATGCTATTCGTGAATACAAGCAGCCTTCTTCAATCAAGGAGGTGCGCCAATTCCTTGGGCTATGTGGCTATTTCCGAAGATTTATCAAGGATTTTTCGAAAATATCCCGGCCAGTAAATCAGTTATTAAAGAAAGACGCCGAGTTTCGTTGGGCAAATGATCAACAGGACGCATTTGTCGTTCTTAAACAGAAATTAGCTGAAAGACCAACTTTAGCTATCTATGACCCGAAGAAAGAACATCAAATACATACGGATGCAAGTTCCCATGGTATCGCTGGTATACTGATGAAGGTAGAAGATGATCAAACGATAAGACCTGTATCTTATTTCAGTCGCAGTACCACTGATCAGGAGAGTAAATATCATAGCTATGAACTGGAAACCCTAGCTGTTGTGGAAACTCTAGAACGATTCAAGCATTATTTAACCCACCAAAAGTTTCTTGTGGTAACAGACTGCAACTCACTACGATTAACTCCGAGCAAGAAAAACCTAATTCCGCAAATAGCAAGGTGGTGGCTGAAAATAGCTGAGTTTGATTTTGAAATAGAATATCGACCGGGCCATAGAATGGCACATGCGGATGCGCTAAGCAGAAACCTATATGGAGATGCACAAGAACCTGACAGCGTCGCGGATCAGGTGATGGCGATTACACTAACTCATTCCGATTGGATCGCTACTCTACAATTCCAGGACAAACATCTACTCAATATAAAGAACCATCTAGAATGCAAAGACAAGAGGAATAAGGACTATAAAATGTTGGCAGTAAATTGGTTTATATCTGGGAACAAACTCTTCCGGAAGACTGAAGATGGCGAGCGATTGGTAATTCCAAATGGACTGCGCTGGCGTATCATCAAAATGTCCCACGACGACATGGGTCATTGCGGCATCAACAAAACGATGGACAATATCCGAAAACACTTTTGGTTTACCAAGCTAAAACGATCTGTCACCAAGTATTTACGATCTTGTGTAGAATGTGCTTACAATAAACGAAGTGCAGATGAAAGCAACTACCAGATTCACGTGCCGGAACCACAGCCGATACCATTCTACACCATACATGTTGATCATTTAGGGCCCTTTCCTAAAAGTAAAAGGAAGAATACACATCTCATCGGATTAATTGATGCATTTTCAAAATTCATCGTTTTACAACCCGCAAAATCAACTGACACGAAAAGTGTAATCAAGCTATTTGATAACGTCACTCAGTTTTTTGGAACCCCGACGAGGATAATAACCGATCGAGGCACGGCCTTCACATCACGGAGCTTCAAGAGTTACTGCCAAGAAAATAGCTTTCAACATATATTGAACGCTGTTCAAACCCCGCGAGCAAATGGACAGATCGAGAGATACTTTCGTACGGTGAAGACAGCAATCGCATGTCTAACCATCGATTTGGATGGTTATGATTGGGATGAAAATATACGCGATTTACAATGGGCACTCAACAACATAACCAATACAACAACGAAGCAATCTCCGAGTGAACTGATGATGTCATATTCTCCACGCAATGTAATGGGAAACAAATTGCTACTGGCTTTACATGACGACAAAATTCTGCCGATGATAGAAGCTTGCAATGAAAATGGAGAAGACGACATTCCATTATCCGAATTAAAGCGGAAGCTGGACGAGAAAAGGGACCGAATTACGTCAAACGCACTTAAGTTGAAGGATAAACGGGCAGCCGCTGTTCAAACGGCTACCGCGAACCAGAGAAAACGAGCAGAGCAATTCAACGCCAGGCATAAAAGTCCAAAAAAGTACAGTGTAGGGGATCTAGTTCTGGTGCGTGCTGACGCAGTAGCAACCGGCGAATCCAGGAAAACGAAACCTCGTTACAAGGGTCCTTACAAGGTGGAGAAGGTGCTTGGCAACGACCGGTACGAGATTATCGACTGCGATTCAGTACAGATCTCCATGCGGCCATATCGCTCAGTCCATGCAGCCGATCGAATGAAGTCTTGGTGTGAACTGGATAACTTTGTTTGGACGGATTCCGAAACTGAATCGGAAGGCGAATCGGAGTCAAACAGCGACTGTTACGCATTAGATGTAAGTGAAGCATCCAATAAAGTGTGAGTTTCCTGTTAAATGACCGGAGTAGATGCAAATATTAAAAAAGTAAACGTCATAATTTGATTTTTGTATTCGCGGATCGTAATCTGCAGTATATGTAAGCACTCCATAAGCCGTAGGTCGCAATTGTAAGGGCGACATGTGATTGGGGGGCACTAGTTCCCAACTAGAACTCGAAGTAGAGTTCAGGGGCATATGGCATGGTATTGAAGGTAAGAAGTGTGACGGTGGGAGCATCGAGGCTCGAAACTGTATGTCGCTGCTGGAGAATCAAGGAGCATGCACATTGTAGGGGTGACCCTGGCTTCCAACTGCGCCTTCGTGGTTGACGAGCTCAGGGGCATCTGGCTTGGTATTGAAGGCGAGAAGTTTGACGGGAGCATGATGGTTCGTAACCGTCTGTCGCTGTTGGAAAATCAAGAGGTAATATAGCCGAGAGAAGGTTCATTCACTGAGGGCAGTGAAAAATAGATTGGCCGAATGTTACATGAGCAAAATCCTGGCTCTGAAATGTAAGCAAAACTGATAAGAAACAATACAAGACATCGGTCTTCTTGCTGGCGCGGTTCGGCATGCCTAGGAAGCGTTGAATGTTTACACATATGGCTAGCAAATGGTGCGATCATTGCAATATGTAAATGGTGTGAATGTGTCTAGTTAGATATTTTGTTGTTGCTGTAGAAGATTAGAAAACACACTAATATGCACGCCTGTGCAATAAATAGATCATGTGTGGTCCTTTTCCCTTCTAACATTGTTGTTTGTTTAACGCCGCATGAAGAAGTGCACTTGTGTAAATAATAAACGTAGGACGCTTGGGCATGCGAGGATACGTGGATATGAAAGGATTCATGGCAGGCTAGTCTTGACCGAACGGCAGGCGCGTCAGCAAGTTGGCAAATTTCGTCGTGCAAAATATTCGTTTCGTAACAATTCAGATGTGGGGTTGAAACTGCTCAACCAGTGTTTTATTTTTTTTGAATTTCGATAAAGTGATAATTCACGCGGGTGAAAAAGTGAGGAAAGTGAATATCAACAAAAGAATTCAGTGACATTGTGGAAGAAAGTTAATGCTGTAGACTAAAGGACATCGATTCAGAGCTGAGAGCATTGTGGCTAGGGAAAAAAATATATTAAGACATATTTTTGAATAAGGTAAGGAAGTATTTAATCCTTTTTGAACAATAACATGAGTGAACGTGAGAACGCGATTAGTGAAGATAATGAAATGGTGCCACAGGAAGCACCCTATGAGCAACTTGGCCTAGAAGAGAGTGTTAGTTTTCGTGAACTTCGTGTACTAAAATGGGAGAACGAGCTGCTAAAACGAGAGTTAGCCCTGAGATGTTCGCGGAACGATTTGCGCCTTCAATTAGAAGGAGAGAACCAAGGCTCGACTTCATCCACCAGTAGCGCAAGTATTGAGTTGCCGCAGTTAAGGGTCAATTCCGCCGAGCTTACGACGTTGATACCAAATTTCGACCCAGGAAGCACATCCCTTAGTGCCAAAAAGTGGATTGCGAATGTGGAGCGTTTAGCCGAAACTTTTGCATGGAACGAGCGCACTAAACTTCTCTATTCAACCTTACGCTTGGTAGGTGCCGCAGAATATTGGCATCAAACGCGGACTGACATTAGTTCTTGGGCCGAATTTCGGTCGGAACTGCTTAAAAGTTTCCCTAGCACAGAAAATAAGTCGTCCGTGCTTATGAAAATAATGCTGCGGAAAAAAGGAGCGCACGAATGCGTAGAAGAATATTTTTACCACATCGTGGCACTGGCTAATTCCATTCAACTCCCAGAAAACGAGACTATGTCCTATATAATCTCAGGAATGGGTGATACATGGATGGTCGATATGTTAACCGCAGCTAAATGCGAGAATTTGCAGGAACTTTTAACATTCATGAAAAGTGCTAGTGCGGCACGCGAGCAACAACATTAACGAAACGTGCTTGTCAATGGGTCTGGGAATTTCCCGAAAAGAAAATACGAGCATAGCGATAGTCGTGACGAAATCGTTCAAAAACATCGTAGATATGGAGATCGGCACTTATCCAATCTGCCAAAAACAAAAGGTAAAGAGTCAGGGAGTGAATTATCGCATCAGAGGAAACCATTCAACCTCAAAGACATTAGCGGAAATAAATGCTTCAAGTGCAATAAACCGGGCCATCGATTTAGAGCCTGCCCAGAAAGACTTATCAAATGTTTTAAATGTGGAGAATCGGGACACTTCGCGAAAGATTGCGCTGAGCGAAGGTGTCGATTAATCAATAGAATAGAGACATTAATAGATAATGAATATTATCCTTTTATCTTCGTCGATGGTGTACCTCTTAAATGCTTTTTAGATTTAGGTAGCGAATGCTCGACCGTGCAGCAAATGGTAGCGCGGAAGCATTATTGGGAAATATCTCCATGCATTACTCTGTTGAACGGATTTGGTGGGAAAAAGACAATGGTAATAGGGAAAGTTCGAAAGGTCACCAGTTATCACAATGTTTTTATGGAAATTGACATATTCGTCGTGGAGAATAGTGCTCAAGAAGTCCCAGTGATAATTGGTCGGAATTTCTTAGACCGACCGAATACTAAATTTGTGAAAACTTGGGGAAACATTGAATTTTCTGAGGTGCCGAGTGTATCGAATAGTGTCAAAGAAGCCCATAAGCAATTGACCCCTTTAACCAGTAAATACATCAAGGTGAGAAAAGAATCGGGCGAAGATGAAAAACTACAATTATTAAGACTAGTAAACGAATATCGGTGTTGTTTTGCAACTAATATGACGGAATTGGGTAAGACTGAACTTGTTAAAATGAATATGGTCGTTAAAACTCCGGAACCGATACGATATAAACCATATAAAATAGCCTATGGGTTAAGTGATATTCTGCGTCGGAAAATAGAGGAATTGTTGCGATTAGACATTATTCCCGAATCTGAATCCGAATATGCGAGTCCTGTTTTGCTTGTGCCGAAAAAAGATGGTGATTACAGAATGTGTGTTGATTACCGCAAATTAAATGAAATTACGGTACGCGAAACATTCCCTCTCCCTAATACCGAAGAAACACTTAATCTTCTGGCTCACAAGAAATTTTTAACACGTCTCGATCTGATGAGTGGCTATCATCAAATAATGGTTGCTGAAGAATGTCGCAAATATACGGCCTTTGTAACACCGGAAGGCCATTATGAATATAAGCGGGTCCCCTTTGGTCTAACAAACTCACCTGCAGTTTTCTTGAGGCTAATGAAGAACATTATGCTAGCGATCCCATTCGGAAAAGTTATCGTTTATATGGATGATATTTTGATCCCAACAGAGACAGTTCAGGAAAATCTCAGTATCTTAAAAATTCTCTTAGATGAACTTAAAAAGGCGGGCGTTACGCTTAAATTGGATAAGTGCTCTTTTCTTGATACTCAACTGCATTTTTTGGGTCATCAAATCAGCTCAGAAGGTATACAACCGGGTATAAATAAAACAGATGCTATTCGTGAATACAAGCAGCCTTCTTCAATCAAGGAGGTGCGCCAATTCCTTGGGCTATGTGGCTATTTCCGAAGATTTATCGAGGATTTTTCGAAAATATCCCGGCCAGTAAATCAGTTATTAAAGAAAGACGCCGAGTTTCGTTGGGCAAATGATCAACAGGACGCATTTGTCGTTCTAAAACGGAAATTAGCTGAAAGATCAACTTTAGCTATCTATGACCCGAAGAAAGAACATCAAATACATACGGATGCAAGTTCTCATGGTATCGCTGGTATACTGATGCAGGTAGAAGATGATCAAACGATAAGACCTGTATCTTATTTCAGTCGCAGTACCACTGATCAGGAGAGTAAATATCATAGCTATGAACTGGAAACCCTAGCTGTTGTGGAAACTCTAGAACGATTCAAGCATTATTTAACCCACCAAAAGTTTCTTGTGGTAACAGACTGCAACTCACTACGATTAACTCAGAGCAAGAAAAACCTAATTCCGCGAATAGCAAGGTGGTGGCTGAAAATAGCTGAGTTTGATTTTGAAATAGAATATCGACCGGGCCATAGAATGGCACATGCGGATGCGCTAAGCCGAAACCCATATGGAGATGCACAAGAACCTGACAGCGTCGCGGATCAGGTGATGGCGATTACACTAACTCATTCCGATTGGATCGCTACTCTACAATTCCAGGACAAACATCTACTCAATATAAAGAACCATCTAGAATGCAAAGACAAGAGGAATAAGGACTATAAAATGTTGGCAGTAAATTATTTTATATCTGGGAACAAACTCTTCCGGAAGACTGAAGATGGCGAGCGATTGGTAATTCCAAATGGACTGCGCTGGCGTATCATCAAAATGTCCCACGACGACATGGGTCATTGCGGCATCAACAAAACGATGGACAATATCCGAAAACACTTTTGGTTTACCAAGCTAAAACGATCTGTCACCAAGTATTTACGATCTTGTGTAGAATGTGCTTACAATAAACGAAGTGCAGATGAAAGCAACTACCAGATTCACGTGCCGGAACCACAGCCGATACCATTCTACACCATACATGTTGATCATTTAGGGCCCTTTCCTAAAAGTAAAAGGAAGAATACACATCTCATCGGATTAATTGATGCATTTTCAAAATTCATCGTTTTACAACCCGCAAAATCAACTGACACGAAAAGTGTAATCAAGCTGTTTGATAACGTCACTCAGTTTTTTGGAACCCCGACGAGGATAATAACCGATCGAGGCACGGCCTTCACATCACGGAGCTTCAAGAGTTACTGCCAAGAAAATAGCATTCAACATATATTGAACGCTGTTCAAACCCCGCGAGCAAATGGACAGATCGAGAGATACTTTCGTACGGTGAAGACAGCAATCGCATGTCTAACCATCGATTTGGATGGTTATGATTGGGATGAAAATATACGCGATTTACAATGGGCACTCAACAACATGACCAATACAACAACGAAGCAATCTCCGAGTGAACTGATGATGTCATATTCTCCACGCAATGTAATGGGAAACAAATTGCTACTGGCTTTACATGACGACAAAATTCTGCCGATGATAGAAGCTTGCAATGAAAATGGAGAAGACGACATTCCATTATCCGAATTAAAGCGGAAGCTGGACGAGAAAAGGGACCGAATTACGTCAAACGCACTTAAGTTGAAGGATAAACGGGCAGCCGCTGTTCAAACGGCTACCGCGAACCAGAGAAAACGAGCAGAGCAATTCAACGCCAGGCATAAAAGTCCAAAAAAGTACAGTGTAGGGGATCTAGTTCTGGTGCGTGCTGACGCAGTAGCAACCGGCGAATCCAGGAAAACGAAACCTCGTTACAAGGGTCCTTACAAGGTGGAGAAGGTGCTTGGCAACGACCGGTACGAGATTATCGACTGCGATTCAGTACAGATCTCCATGCGGCCATATCGCTCAGTCCATGCAGCCGATCGAATGAAGTCTTGGTGTGAACTGGATAACTTTGTTTGGACGGATTCCGAAACTGAATCGGAAGGCGAATCGGAGTCAAACAGCGACTGTTACGCATTAGATGTAAGTGAAGCATCCAATAAAGTGTGAGTTCCTGTTAAATGACCGGAGTAGATGCAAATATTAAAAAAGTAAACGTCATAATTTGATTTTTGTATTCGCGGATCGTAATCTGCAGTATATGTAAGCACTCTATAAGCCGTAGGTCGCAATTGTAAGGGCGACATGTGATTGGGGGGCACTAGTTCCCAACTAGAACTCGAAGTAGAGTTCAGGGGCATATGGCATGGTATTGAAGGTAAGAAGTGTGACGGTGGGAGCATCAAGGCTCGAAACTGTATGTCGCTGCTGGAGAATCAAGGAGCATGCACATTGTAGGGGTGACCCTGGCTTCCAACTGCGCCTTCGTGGTTGACGAGCTCAGGGGCATCTGGCTTGGTATTGAAGGCGAGAAGTTTGACGGGAGCATGATGGTTCGTAACCGTCTGTCGCTGTTGGAAAATCAAGAGGTAATATAGCCGAGAGAAGGTTCATTCACTGAGGGCAGTGAAAAATAGATTGGCCGAATGTTACATGAGCAAAATCCTGGCTCTGAAATGTAAGCAAAACTGATAAGAAACAATACAAGACATCGGTCTTCTTGCTGGCGCGGTTCGGCATGCCTAGGAAGCGTTGAATGTTTACACATATGGCTAGCAAATGGTGCGATCATTGCAATGTGTAAATGATGTGAATGTGTCTAGTTAGATATTTTGTTGTTGCTGTAGAAGATTAGAAAACACACTAATATGCACGCCTGTGCAATAAATAGATCGTGTGTGGTCCTTTTCCCTTCTAACATTGTTGTTTGTTTAACGCCGCGTGAAGAAGTGCACTTGTGTAAATAATAAACGTAGGACGCTTGGGCATGCGAGGATACGTGGATATGAAAGGATTCATGGCAGGCTAGTCTTGACCGAACGGCAGGCGCGTCAGCAAGTTGGCAAATTTCGTCGTGGAAAATATTCGTTTCGTAACATACCGATTAAATATGCAAAAAATGCTTTCGAATATTTTTGGTTGTCTAATGATAAGTGTGACACCGGCTAGTGAACGAGCTTCCATATCAGTCGATATAAAAAATCTAACAGTACAAAGCGTTCTACGGCTGCTGCGAAGCGAGCTATTCAACGCCTACCATTTTTCAGAGTGATCAAGAGCAACGTTGTTGTTCAACAGCGAGGAAACCCATTAGAGACAAATTTTCAAGCACGTCTGGATCGTCGCGTAACGATTTTATTGAGCCCCTATTATAACTTATATTATTAGACTATTAACTTTCATTGAATAAGAAATTCAATTTCAAGCAAATAAAACTTACTTTCAGTTATCCGTAACTCCTACACACTGTGTTTCTAATTATAACGCCTTCTGCAACACCCATGAACACAACGTCTTCAACATAAACTATAAACTCGTAATGTTGAAGAAATCCTATCTTCAAGGATTACTTCTATGCAAATCGTTATTTTATTGGTATTAATGTTGTTTATTGTTCGTTTGCACTTCAAGAATGTCGCGTTGAGTACTGACGTCGTGTCGAGGCATCCACACAAATTCAAACAGTCCAAAGGGCGTAGTGACTGCCGTTTTGCAGATGTCCTCAGGAGCGATCGGGATTTGATAAAATGCCTGCTGGAGGTCGATGACTGAAAATACTGAGCCGCTGGCCTCCTGGATCAGATCCTCGATGATGGGCAATGGGTAGCGATCCGGACGGGTGCGGGCGTTGAGTTGGCGGTAGTCCCCGGTGGCTCGCCAGCGGCCGCCATCCTTGGGCACCATGTGCAAGGGGCTAGCTTGACGAAGGTCGAATAACACCTCGTTCCAATAGGAAATCGAACTCGGCTTTCGCTGCGGCGAGGCGTTCTCCTGCGAGGCGACGAGGTCTTGTGAAGACAGATGGTCCATGCGTGACTATCTGATGATGGACGGGTATGTCGGCGATCGAGGTTAACTCACCAGGTCATAGAGTTGTCTTGGCGTACTTGGCGGTTATCTGCCTGTATGGCTCTCCAATGGCGCCCTAAAAGGTTGATGGTTTGGCAACGGCGCTTATCGAATGCACTGCTGGGGCTGGGCCGAGAGCACAGATCGTAGAGAGGCTAGTGAGATCGCCTAAAAGGCGTGGTAATTGAGCGCTTCGGCTCCCAGGATACCTGTCTGGACGTCTGCTATGACAAACGGCTAGCGAAATGGACGGCGCAACCCGAAATCCAAGGTGAGCTGCTGGGTGCTGATTGGCGTGCCATTGGCTGCCTGCAGCACGAGGCTCTGCTTCTGAAGAGGCCTGGTGATTAGATGTCTTGGAATGATGGAGGGCGAGGAGCCGGAGCCCACCAGGAACCGAGCTTTCGTGCTGCGGTCGTAGACATACATACCTTTCTCCGAAATGTTGCCGGCGGTGTCCGCCGAGTACAGCACCGGCGACTTTAGTGTTCCGAACGTCTCGTGGCGTTGTCTTGCGTTGGAAACCTACACGGCTGCCTGCAGCGAATCGCCGCAGTTCCGTGCTTGCTGTGATTCCAGCAATATCCCGTGCGCGGGCCTGGTCCTGGAGTGGCAGAGCGTGCTCCCTCTTGGCACCCGCTCCGTGACGAAGAGCGCTCACGCTACGTGTTAGCGTTGGCGCGTGGTTGCTGGAGTGCCTCGCGGGTTAAACTGGTCAACTGCGTAATCGTCAGGCGTAGATCAGCTAGTTCGACGGCGACCTGGTCCGGAGAACCACGTGGTGAAGAACGGCCAAATGAAGATGTTGTCGGTCGCGAAACTGGATGCGCCGACGTACCCATTACTGCCGGGCCCATGGCGTGAGCCTCGTCTGCAACAGCTACAAGCTCCTCCAGCGACTGATTTCTTATCAGCACAAGCATGCGCCGTGTCTGCTGTGGCAAGATATCGAGCCATTTGATGTGCAGAACATCGTCACTGACCCGCATGCCAGCTAGAGAGCGCATGTGTCGCAGCAGCTGTGATGGCCGTCTGTCTCCGAGCTCAACGCCAGTGAGAAGCTCATGGAGCTGGCCATCGGGGGAGTCCGTGAGACGAGACACAATTGCTGCTTTGATAGCTGCGAATTTGTGAAACTCTGGCGGCGCGCGGATAATGTCCGCTATCTCGACGATGGTGTCGTGGTCCAATGCGAAAACCGTGAGGTGGTACTTGGTCGAGTCGCTTATCACATTGTGTACTTGGAATTGCGACTCGACCTGGAAAAACCGAAGCTTCGGGCTAGCTTGCCAAAATGACGGCAGCCTGCATTGGCCGACGACGTTGACCTCGCGAGCAGACGGCAGCTGAAGCATCCCCAAATGCGGCTGGCTTGGAGTCAGAGGCAGCCAGCTCTGATTGCCCGCTGGCTGGCTGTCCGCTGGCGTTGTCCGCTCCGTGTTACAATGCACGGGGCTGCGTGGATTGTCATCGTCGTCCCGTCCGAGTACCATATCGACAGGCGGCGTGAGGCTGCTGTGTCGGCTGTCGTGTGTGCGCTGCAGTCGGCAGAACGGCGGCGTGCCTACACAGCAGTCGAGAAGATTGATGTGCGAGGTTGCCGGGTTTCGGCTGTACAGTCAATTAGGGCAAAGATGGCGGCGTGCACAAGAGGCCGGAAACTGCACTCCCGACGAAAACCGCACAATAGAAATTGTTGCCACGCGTTTGTAAAGCGGGGTCACCACTACTGCACATATTTTTACACCCGTAATAGGGTTATATTATGCCACACGAAGTCGATGTATCATTATACCTACAACAAAGTATCAGACCAGTGAGTTCAAATCTTTCTGATAATAATAAAGACAAGTTTCTTACGATCAGGACTCAACATTGCATGTGAATTCAAGGACATTGAGAAGTATAGTTAAGAAATATATAAGTATAGTTAAGAAATTTCTTACATGATAACAACGTAGAGCAATAATTTATAGATGCTTATATCCCGATCAAAAACTGTGGTTGGACAAAAATCTTCGCCAACGAAAATTGAATGGATGATTTGTATCTAGAACAGTGCACCATCATTAGAAAGTGCAGTAGATTTAATTCTAATCAAACTATTTTTCACTAACATTAATTCCTAGAGAGCTAACGGTCGTCGTTTCGACGAACGCTTTCTCGTATGTACCTCTTTCCTCTTTTGTATTACACATAACTACCTGAGCTCTCACACCATTATCTATATTTTTTCACATTAGGAACATTTGATTCTAATGAAATAATTCACTTCTAAAGAAAAATACCACACCAAGTAGATTAAAACACCGGAAATCTATGTGCTCGTCAAAATGACGAGTGGTTAGCTTATGAGGGATTCTTAACTAGGGTTGACATGAGGATTTTAAAAATTTCGTACCTTTCTTTACGTTGGATAAAAAAATATTAGGTCTCAAGAAAACACCTTCAGCTATAATATTTTTCGGAAATAAAATATTCTGAATGTCGAATAGATTCGTCAGGAAATTAAAAACTATAATGGAAAATCAATTGTGATTTTGATTGTTCTTATTTTTAGAACGACATCTGCATGTCATTCAACAACACAATAACATATTTTTCATTGCTAAACTTTCTATATGTATTTTAAGTGCAGCTAGTAGTTCATTTATCCTAATATAGGCCTTGATATTTCTTGACAGCACCGTCCTTCAGTTAACTTATGACCTATATGGTCTAGTTCCTAATTATTCAAACTTCTAACAAATTTTATACAAACAGATATTATCAGCTTAAAGTTAACATTATCACTAAATTTTTAATATAACTTATACAACGACAATTGATGGGTTTCCTCCAAAAAAGTAATATTTAACGACTTTTCATTGTTAACACGATTTTTTGATCTATTCCGTTTGGCACTGTTCTCTTTTGGTCGATTTTCAGAATAGTTGGACCAATGCCTTATATGATCCCCATTTGGAAAAATTCGTTCGATTAATTTATAGAAAAAAAATTTCGTTTCTTATAAGTTGTCAAAACGTCAGATATTATCTTTTTAGAAGACATCCTTCAATTACTAAGACTAGTTGAAAATTGTTTTACTTTCGAATTTCAGCATTGGTCGAACATAAAACTGTCATAGATGAAAAATTAATATCGCTCCAATAACAAAGACATAGCGATGGTATTTCCACTAAAATTCATAAGTGAAAATCGTTTCATTTACTAATCATTGCTAAATTAGAATCGCTATGCCTATAAAATAATTACAAAACTATCATAGTTAAGCGGAATAGGAAAAAGATATAAATGATTATTTTTAGAGGGAAACATTTTAGAAGTACCTTAGCACATCTGTTCGGACTTCATCGGTGAACATTAATTTCGATGTAGGGCAACAAAACGAGCAGGATTGTTTCTTCCATGAATTGAATTTGAATAAACGATTTTTAGTTGTATCGAAATATTTTTGCAACATTTAAAACACCTCAAAAATTCAATATGTACTCAATTTTAATGATTACAATGTTTTTTAAAAATTGATATTGTCAAATTATATTCAACCTTGTGATTTAAATTCAATATGACACAAACGTGTTATACAAGCTAGAAATATATTATTATTATTTTAATTTAATCTTAGTTTTTAGCGTTTTTTCAACACATTAAAATGCTTTTGCTGCTACCCAGTATAATTTAATAGTATTCATTATTTTACAAAGTTAACTGGATATCGTAGATACTATGACATTTAACTTTTTTAAACATTGTAGATTTTTTGGCCTGTAATGTTCTGCTAGTTTCCTTTACAGGATGACTGAAATTTGTTCGAAATCCTACTATTGTTGGACTGAAATTGCTTGAAAATAAAGAAAAACTTTACTAAAATCTTAGCAAATGTGGCATCTCTATTTTTATGTTAGGTGGAAACCAGCTTAAGGACCTGGAATTTCGATGTTCCATAACAATAGATTTCGATCCTTTAGAACGAATTCTCATTGAAGTCATCGGCGAAGCAATAATTGGCTGAGGCAAAATGGGCAACACCTTGGTTTCTGTGCATAAACGTGACGATGATACAGATGTGGTCGGCGTAGCTTTAATTTCAAGGAAACTTAAAACATCTGGTGTAAGAGATAGATCCAATTTAACATCAGGTAAATCGTTGCTTTCGGTTTTAAAATTTCTGCTCCGTGGGAGTAGTTGCTTTTGGTTATTTCTGTCTGATGCGTTTTTTGTCTTATTCAATGGCAAAGATCCTAAATGCTGGTAAATAAATCGATCATGTAAATTATCCATCGAATTGTTGGTTCCTTTTTGTGTGTTATTTATTACGTTTGTTGCGGTTACGAAACTACTCCGTTCATTTAAAATTCTTTTATTTGTGGTTGAAAAGGTTTCCTTGAAATGTTTGACATCCTCTACTGAATGGTTCATTTGGTTTTTTTCATGCTGCGATAGAATGTATTCTTGTACTCTAAGTGAATGGTTCATAAGAGGAGTGTTTTTAATTGGGATCCTGTTGTTTGCAGAACCCATCGTTTCTCTATTTGTACTGCTATCGTCCTCCGTCTGTCCTAACCCAATCGTCTTTTGATCACTATTTGAAGCATCACTTACTGATGAAATGAGGTTTTTGGCAACACCTCCCATTGAACCTAAGGGCCTGGCGGTTGTTATGGCTAAATTCGGAGTTAGTGTTGAGAACATCCAAGAAGATTCAGTAGTAGTTATTAAGCTTTCAGGCGTGACAAAAGAGGATACATTACTTTTAATTTCCCCGATATTTTTTGATCCAGTGACGAGTTTTGACGAATGTTTGTAATAACTTGATGTTGGTGTTTGTATTTGAAACGGAATTTCGGGCTGCGACGTTGTTGATGAGTATGGGTTGAAATCCGTTATCACCATTGACGTTGATTCAGAGAATTGCTCCTGTACACTGTTTGAGCTTACGGTTAATGCTATGGTCGAGGAAATTGTAGTTGGCATGACTTCTTCTCCCCGGTGTGATTTGGAATTCAGTTTGCCGTTTTCGCTCAATGAGGTTTCATTCATAATACTGTCATCCAATGAAGTAGTATTTAGTAAACCTATTTTTAGGGGCCCGCTTTCATAATATGGCTTGGTAGCTATTTTTTGTGATTCTGTATATTCGTCGTAGTCGTAATCAAAATCATAGCTTGTATTATTCAAAACGTTAGCTAAATGGTTCAAGAGTATAGTGTTAGGGTCGATTTGAACCGTTTTTATACAACTTCCACTTTCCACGACATGACCAGGAGGACAGTTAATTTGTGGTCTCAAAGTTTTGTTGGGGAGGATGAATATAGACTTTGGAGTGATTTTTCGAGTTTTGTTCTGACCTGGAGGTATCAATAACCATGCTTCCCATGCTAGGTTTTCTGGAGTATTTTCTATCGGTTTCGATGTAACAGGAAGGCTTTCAGCATAACAAATTAGTAAAAAAAATATTAACAACATTCGCGGAGCACACATTTCGATTTTTATAGCAATTGGTTTCAAAATCTTGTT
>OZ012662.1:65299049-65319612 GCA_963942545.1 Oxycera nigricornis
ATGACCTTTTCTCCGCTCTTGGACACAGATTCTTAATAGCCGGCGACTTCAATGCAAAATCCTCCCACTGGGGATCTAGGCTGACCAATCCAAAAGAAAAACAGCTCCTGAAGTCAATATACACGAACAATTTCAACTGCTTCTCAGGCGGATCTCCTATCTACTGGCCTACGGATCGAAGGAAAATCCCGGACATCATTGACTTCGGCATCACCAAAAACATAGCCCCGTCAAAAATAAGAGCCATAACAACTAACGAACTCTCCTCCGACCACAACCCGACAATCATAAACCTAAACAGCAACTCACTACCCACAATAAAAGAAAAGAGGCTGACAAACTCCGAAACTAATTGGGAACAATTTCAAAAATACTTCAACTTAAATTTCTGCCACCGAATCAAGCTAAAAACCAACAAGGATATCGATAACGCCCTCACCTATCTCACATCCACAATTACGGAATGTGCAGAGAAGGCAACCCCCCTCAACCAACAACTGATGATAGAATTCCTAACCGGCACAACAAGTCAGTACTCGAACTGCTAAGCCTAAAGAGAAAAGATCCCCAAGAACCAAAAACGCTTCAAATAAAGCCACCAAAACCCTCAAACGCGCACTTAACGCCGATAAAAACAACAAAATTCAGGATTTCTTGGCTGGTCTGGACCACTATGCCGAATCCAATTACTCAGTATGGAAGATTACCAAAAAAATTAAGAAACCGATACAAGCGGAGACCCCAATCAGAGACACTAAAGGCAACTGGATCGCCGATAACAACAGAAAAGCAGAAACATTTGCGAAGCATCTAGCAGCAGTCTTCACCCCTCATGATATCAACGACCACCCCCATGATCCTCCTATTCTAACGCTCAACTACAAAAATATCAAACCTCTAAAATTCACCTTCTCTGCGCTAAACAGAAAAATTCACGAAGTAAACAACAATAAAGCCCCAGGTCCCGATCTAATCACCGGAAAACTCTTGAAAGCAATCCCTCTCTCGGGAAAAATGGCTATAGTCCAGATTTTCAATGCCATACTCTGCAACAACTACTTTCCACAAACATGGAAAGACGCTAGAATCATACTTATCCCCAAACCGGGCAAGGATAAGACCCTTGTCTCTTCCTTCAGACCTTTCTTGATGTCGCTCAGGCAATTGACAAGGTGTGGCACCATGGTCTCAAATATAAAATTTCCCGGTACCTGCCCCTAAGATTCCACAACATTCTGTCCAGCTACCTCCAAAACCCCTCATTTATTGTCAAACACAAAGGTAGCATGAGTAACTCATACCCAATAAGGGCAGGAGTTCCTCAAGGTAGCGTAATGGGCCCATTCTTATACCTTATTTACACTGCGGACCTACCGACGGACCAAGATTTCTTAACAACTACGTTTGCAGATGATACAGCTATCCTATTCACCCATACCAACCCAACAACCGCCATAAGAGAGCTACAAGCCCAAGCAGACAAAATCATGGAATGGACAAACACCTGGAAAATAAAAATCAACGAAAGCAAAACTGAACAAATTACCTTCGCCTTAAGGAGAGTTAACTGCAGACCAGTAACTATCAACAATAAGGAAATAGCCAGAGTCAACCTGACCTGAGAACCGACCCTTTACAAATTATCAATCGTCAGTAACCAAACTCCTTTAAATCATAGTGCCGCATCATCTACAGTCGCAATAAGAAACACATAAACCAAGAAAGTGGGCAATTCGGGCGAGGTTATCAACTCGATCGTAATCAGCCCGATCTAATACTTACATAATTGACAAATAAAACGATGATAAAAAAAGGTGTCAATCGACGTGTAATAACATCTTTGTGATTTTTTTAACATTATAAAAATTCGTTTCAGCCGTTTTTTTTTTAATTTAATAGAAGAAAATGCCAAAAATTAGGATTTTTTCATTAAAAAATATTTTTTTAACCTGATCTGCACAACACAGTAATAAATGCTTATAAAATTTATACATTATTATCAGTTTTTGAAGAGAAACCGGCAAAACTTGTTCCCATGATTACAAAAAAAAATTAAATGTAAAACTGTAAAAAGTGTTCATACGAATGATATTATTCTAAAGACATTGTAGTTGAATCAATCAAAGTTTATTCATATTTGTATAATTTGAGCAGATTTTTTATAGTTTTTACAGTACCCTGTTCTAATTTTAATAAAAAATTGCTTACATTTTGAAAACCAAAAAAAATTAATCAAATTTACATTTGTTGTAATGAACGCTTTGAATGGTAAAATGTTTTGTAGTCAATACTTTGCAAGATCATATACTTTAAAAAGCTTTCATCAAATGAAAAATTGCAGTTTTTAGTAGTTTTGTTCTTTAGTGTTTGTAAGATTTCAATCATTTCCTCCATTATCATACGTAATGCTTTTTAGTTTTTACATGCAATTAAACCGATTTTCGACTGCACATTTAATGTTTTCCAAGACCAACTGAAAATAAGAATTAGCCTGATTGTTGTAAAATCGTGAAAAAATACAAACTCAATGATTATGCTGAAGTCATGGGGATTTTGAACACAACTATTCAAAATGGCCACCACGCGACAAAATCTCTTCAGTGGGCGTAATAACAAAACTGCATTCATTTTTGCTAGCGCTCTTTTGTCCTTCAAGTGTGATTACGATTAATATTAACGCATTGCAATTACTGCTATGAGTAGCTCTAATTATTAGTATTATTAATATTAATGTAGATATTACTGGGAAGTTGACCGTGTGGACCTCAAGGGTCGCACCTCGCGGCTTGTTTTAATTATAAATACACCACAAAAAAGTAATGATGATCACCACAAAGCACTTTTTCTAAGAGAGTTGTCAACAATCAAGTTGAACACTTTGTTAAGAATAAACATATTTATTTTAAACTTCGTGAAAGTTAGTTTCTAGTATTGATGCTATTGCTGAATCGTTGGGCAACATGAACGATAAAGAGATCGATCCTATGTACACTAGACATTAAATATAGCTGAAATGAATAGAAGTTTTGAAGAAAAAGATAATAGTGAGCAATATAAACACGCGAATGAATAACAAGAAGTAAATTAAGAAAAAGAAATTGATGATGACACATTCAAAATAAATACATCATGTATTATGCCTATAGGGACACCGAGACATTTTTTAAAAATCTTTTTGAACCGTTTTGTTGTTTTTTAATTAATATAATACTCAGTTCTTCCACTATATATCAAATAGCTTTCAAGAAAATTTTAAATAACAGGCCGCGAGGGATGCAGAGTAGATCGCCTCCTCGTTTTGCATCCTGGATAACGCTAGATGATCTACCACCATCTATGTTCCCGGACAATTCTCTCGTCTTAACGACTAGATTTGATGCTTTAGGCTGTTAGCTGAGTACGCAAGAGTGACATCTTGCGGAAATGACTTTCAGGCTAATGCCACTGTCAGATAGTGTAGATTCAAATGAGTTCCTACTCCTGATTAGTCCCTAGCCTGGCTCTGAGCACATATCCTCATAAGGGAATGGCCATCCCTCGCATGGCCTCCCTGCTTCGGTATAGACAACCATGGATTCTCAGGGGACTGCACAACGATTGGAGATCGCGGAATGCAATGAGTTCTATCAATAATAAAAAAGATGATCCACTTAATTCGGAAGGGAAGTGGAAGAAGGTGATACGTGCTTCTGGTGGAAATAATACCGCGATGTGAAATCAGACGAAAATTTGCCTACACCCCACTTCTTCTAAGGGTGCATGCACCAAGGCAGGGACAAGCACCTCCTCAGGTAAGCCTATTGGCGTTAGCGGCAACAGCAACCAAGCCGGCCCGCACTGTTGCTGGCGCGCCCTCCAACACCGCTTCTACTTCAGGTGTTAAGAAGCAGCAAAACCCCTCAGTTGTGGCTTACAGGGACACAAGATCTGCCTTCAAAATCCGATGGTCTCTCCCCGAATGACAAAATCTCTTTTGAATGGGCAACCACCACAATAGAGGCTCACAGAGCCTCTGTTCAAAAGCAAGGGGTAATTCATAAAAGATGTAGGTCTATTGAGGTTGCCCCGAATCAGCCGAGCGCCCACTCGCAGGACACCAAAAGATCAAGATTAGTCACGTCCCATGCACCAATGAGTAGCAGCGACGGAACCATCTCACCGTCAAACTGGAAGATGGTTGAAATAGGTCTAATCCGAGTGTACAAACCTATACTGGAAACAAATCTTGGCCGTCCACCAAGCTGTCGTGACGCTGGCTGGTACCAGAGTCACATCAAACTCACAGCCTGCACGGATCAACGTTCAGCGGATCTTTACAAACAGGCTATCGACAGATTGGGAGCAAAGCTTGAAGCTCTCTCCAGGGAAGACATCTCGAATCGGTCCAGGGCATGGGTACCCATTCAAACCGGAGGAAATTGTTGAGCTTATTAAGCTCAGCAATGCTGACCTTCCGGTAGATAATTGGAAATATAGTCAAAGTGAGCGAGCCCAGCAATGGACAGCGAGAGGTCCTTATAATCCTCAATGAGGAGTCATTAGATCCATTGAAGTCTAAGGGTGGGGTGATAAGCTACGGTTTCTCGGCTCTGCGAGTATATCGCAAGGACCGTACTGGGAAGGCAGTACGGGAACCGAAGAAGGAGAGTGGGAGTGAGGTGACTGTGGAAACATCAGTAGAACCTACCGTGGATCTCTTTGAGTCAGATCTTCTTTCCGATGGCGAAAGAAGTACCACCCACTGGCCCAGGAACCCTGGGTGGTAGGCAATTGGGTTTGTGACCTCAACATGAAGGGATACAGGACAGTATCTCTCAACGCAACAGGTGAACCGAGAGCGTGCATAATAAAAAAGGCTTGAAATTTTTAAACTTGCATGATTTCAATGACCAGGACAGCGTTGCCATAGCAGTGAAAAGGCAGTCCAAACCCTTCTGGGAGGTCTCCTGCTATATAGCACGGGATGTTCTGCCACCTCCCACCAGCCTGCAGAGCATCACAACAGAAGCTTTGCACGGGGTATCCAATTAATAATCGAGGCGGACGTAAATGCCCATCACTCCCCATCACCCATCACTTGAATTCATGTTAATGCATGACTAAGCCCTAGTTAACAAAGAAGAGGATCCTGCCTTCATTACGGCAAGCCGTAAAGAGGTTTTGGACATCACTCTAATTAGTGAGCACTTGCACCACGCTATCAAGGGAAACCATGTATTACAAGAGTGCCCGTTCTTCGATCATTTATATATAAGGTTCAATTGGCTTTTGACCCTCCGACAAATCCAACCTTCATTAACAAAAGACGATGGATTGTGTCAAATACCAATCAGTTTTCGAGTCTGCGCCTGAAGGTAGATCTCCAAACATTGAAGAAATATGCAGTCTTGAGGAAGCCATTAGGGCGCCTACATCTGCTTTCAATGAAGCAGCAAGGTCTGCATGTAGTCCAAGGAAGCCCTTCAATTGGGTTTAAAATATCCAATGACTGGTCTTCTGATAAACTAAAACTGAAGGAGTTCAAAAGCTCTATTGGAAAGGCTAAACGCACCTCCTGGAGAAGTTTCTGTGCAGAAATAAAAAACTCCATGGGTGTCAGTCGTCTGGGAAAAGTCATGACAGCTCTTCACTCGCTCGCCAGCTACATTGAAAAATCGCTAAGCGTCAAATTGTATACGCAAGCAGTTTTTCTAGACTTTGAAGGGGCTTTCAACAATGGCAGTCCAAAGGTTTTTGGCAAAAAACTTGGGGAAAGCAATGTCGATAACAAACTGATATGGTTCATCGGATAACTGCTAAGCAGCAGGAACATTAACTCCACATTAGGAAACAGCACCTTAAGAAGGAAGACTTGCAGAGACACTCCACAAGGTGGAGTGGAACCCTTCTATAGAACTTGTTGGTGGACAAGCTTCTGTCAAAAATAGAAGCGACTGGTTACAAAGTCGTAGCCTATGCCAACGATGTTGCAATAGCAATATAGGGTAAATTCATCAATACCCTATCGGCAAGACTAAACTTTGCCCTAGATATTCTCACCAACTGAAACAAGGATTGTGGCCTAAAGATTAATTCGCAGAAAATGGAAATTGCGCTCTTCACGAGAAGGTACAACGTTCCACTATTTGTCCCACCTAAACTCGATGAGATAAGCCTCAACCCATCTCATCAGGCCAAATCTGTAGGTCTAATTCTGGACTCCAAAATCGCGTGGAAAGTGAACATAGCCGAAGGAGCCCGCAAATCGTTGCTGCAAAAGAGCTATTGGGAAAAGGCGAAGATTGAAACGTAAAATTTTATCACAGCTCTGTACGGCGATAGTGGAACCAATCCTTCTGTATGGCGCAGTTACTTGGTGACCAGCTATGGCGAAAACTCAAATGTAAACAAGGTCAGAAGGATTGCAACTATTGCAATAACCGGGGCTCTACGCACTACCGCGCTATTAAATTTGCTTCCGACTGAGCTACTTACGAGACAGCAGGCCAAGCGCTCTGCGGTTCGATTGAAAGCTCTACTTCTCTGAACGTTATGTGGCTTCACTGTGAAGTGATTCTCTACTGGGTACCGGGGCATAGTAATATACCGGGAAATTGCGAAGTAGATGCCGTAGCGAGAAATGGCACTGAGCTGCAGGATTACACACTAACACCCCAAGTGGGCATCCTCTGGACTCGATTAAACTAGGATTCTAGCAGTACTACATGGAGGCTGCAAACAGGGCCTGGCTTCTGGAAGAAACCTGTAGGACAACCAGACAAACTTGGCACGCATTAAGCAGCTCCTCAACATGAGCCGTGAAGCATTAAGTTTCATCATATCCGTACTGACGAGACATTTTCTGATTGGCAGACATGCAGAAAGATTGGATGTTCATTTCAACGATTTCTGCCGAAGTTGCAAATCGAAAGAAGAAGAGGAAACGATCAGACATTTTCTGTGCGGATGCCCAGCACTATCCATTACCAATATCGACCAGAAGTAAAAAAATCTGACCTCAGGATGGGCTTCTTCTGGAGATTAACAATAGTTTAACCCTTTATAACTCAACTGCATATATTTTATCAAATAGTTTGTTTTGTGGTAGGTTTTAATAAATAAAAATAAACGTATTTTTTAGTTTTGAATTTTTTTACTAAGAAATGAGAAAAATGCACAAAAAGCGCGTGTGACAGACGTGTCACACTGCCTTAAACTGTTCCTCTAAGATGTAGGAAACGCTTTAAAACAATTGTTAACTTTATTGTAGCATTGATGGTAATATGGATAAAATTCAGTATGTCAATATTTTAAGAGATACAATGCTGCCATTTGCAGAAGAGCATATGCCTCTTAAATGTATCCAAATACGCATTTCAAAATCAAAAAACCCACCTAATGGAATGGCCATCGCAATCGCCCGATTTGAGCCTCATAGAACATCTATGAGGGGACCTGAAAAAGGCTGTTGGTGGACACCGGTTAAAAAATAAAACAGAGTTATGGGAAATAATCCAAAGAGAATGATCTAAAATGCCTATTGAGCGAAGCCATCAATTAATTGATTCAATACCATATAGATGCGCGGATGTACTTAGGAATAATGGTCACGTAACTAAATATTGAAGAACTTTCTATTTATTTTTAATAAAATGCTCAAATACGTGAATTATTTGATTTTTTCAGTGCCTCCATTTTTTGTATTTTTTTAATTTTATTGTTCTTTCAAGTCAGTTCAACTGAAGGAGTTTAATTTGTTTGTATAGCATTTAAGTAGAATTCTTTATTAAGGGGACATTCGCCTTTGAAATTTTCATATAATTCATATTTCGATTCTATATACGTTCAAAAATTGCCTCTTAAAATTTCATCAAGAAATTCGTAATAGGAAAAAAGTTACAGTTATATTTGTAACAGCGTATGCCCATGAGTAAAACCGGTTTCTATTCATGCGTGTAGTGCGGCGCGCCAGCTTCTTCTTCTCTTGGTGTAAACATCTTTGGTATACATATATGTGATATTATACTGCTCGGCAGTTGCTCTGTGTTATTCTTTCAGCAAGCACGTGTTTTATTTTTTTTTGAAATTCGTTGAAAATTGGCTAAAAAATTGTAAAAAATGTCTAAACCTGATGGTCATTTCAAAGGTAATCGGAGTATTCCTTGTTTAACACGTAAAAACAAAAAAAAAGAACATTTACTGGCAATCAGTTTACTGCTGAAAAAAATCCTGATTTACCGAGTTCCTCTGCTAAAAAAATAAAAACAAGTAGTGAATTGCAACCTCCTACGGACGGCTCTATCCAGTATGTGATTTTGTGCTTTAATTTAATCTTTTCGGCTCTTTCTCAATATATAAAGTGCAAAGAATGTAATGGTGAAATTATATTTACCCAACAAAAAGGTAGAGGCCTTGGATTTAAAATCTGTGTGGAATGTTCGTGTGGTAGAAAATTCATTGAATCTTCTCCATCTATATCTAGAAATTTGTACGAAATAAATCAGAGAGTTATATTTGTCTTGAGAGTTCTTGGCATAGGGTATAATGGCGTGAATATGTTCTTGAGTTTGATGGATATTCCTGCAAAATTTTCAGACTCGCTTTTTTATACTGCAATTTCAAAAATACATAAAGCTTGTAAACAATGTTTTGATTTTGTTACTAAAAAAGCAGTCAAAGAAGAAATGCAAGCAAATGATGAGGCTGGCAATAAAGCTAACGTTTTGACTGTATCAGGCGACGGTACTTAGGCTAAGAGAGGTTTTACATCATTGATGGGTGTTTTTTCAGCCATAGGAAAATTTACAGGCAAAATTTTGGATGTGGAGATTAAATCGTCATTTTGTCAAGCGTGTAATATAAATAAATCTCAGCTAAGTGAGGCAGACTTTGCTGTTGGATTGAAGCAAAAATGAATCTATTGTATTAATGTTTTGAGCCTAAGTTTGTTTACTTTGGAATTTATGGCTGTACGTGCCTTTTCTCTATTTCAAGGGTCAGCATAATGCCTTGATTGTTCTACATACCGAAGAGTGTTTCACACATGTTAGGGACTGCGTTCTTTCTGTTTTCTTCTGTAGGATAATGCATTTTAGATGTTAGTCTTGTGTCGGCTTTCACTTTGTAAAGATCTTGTTTTCTTGTGACGCATTTAATTTAAATATAGAATCACTCATTAAAAAAGGATAAAACTGCGTATATTTATTTTCCTCTATAACCAATAGGTTATGGGCCCAGTAAACGTTGCAGATTAGTGGAAATAATATTGTCAAGTTTGTTTTATGTTTTTCAAAGTGATGGTCGTTTAATGTTTATTTTAGACTCGGGTGCGTCAGATCACCTCATAAACAACGATAAATTGTTTTCACAATGTGAAGTGCTGCAAAACCCAATCAAAATTTTCGTTGCAAAAAGTAACACTTTCATTATGGCCACCAAGAGAGGAAAACTTCAAGTTAAAAGCAACGTGGGCATCAATGGGACTCTCGAGAACGTGGTGTATAGTGCTGAAGCTTCCAACAATCTTCTTTCCGTGAGATGGATGCAAAAGGCTGGACTAACTGTCACTTACATGCTAGTGGAGCAATACAGATAAGTAATAATATTGGTAAAATTATTATAAGTGGAAAACAGTTAAATAATTTATCATTCGTTGAGTTTACGATTGTTAATGATGAATTGAATAATGATTTCTGTCACGCACTTAAGAGCGACAGTAATGATTATAAACTTTGGCATCAAAGATTAGGGCATATTAGTAAGTCAAAGTTTATTGAATTGAAAAATAAACAAATGGTCAATGGTATAAAATTGATTGACAGTATAATACCAACTGATGATTTGTGTGAAGCTTGTGTTAATGGAAAACAAGCACGGTTACCTTTCGAAAAAAAGGAAAGACAAAAATCATATTGAAAGACCTTTGTTTATTGTTCATTCTAATGTTAATGGTCCAATCACTCTTTGTACAGTAAATAATAAAAATTATTTTGTGATTTTTATAGATAGTTATACTCATTATTGTGTTACAAATTTAATTACTTATAAATCGGAGGTGTTTTATATGTTTAAAGATTTTGTTGCAAAAAGTGAGGCTCATTTTAACTTAAAAATTGTTAATTTATACTATGATAACGATGGGGAATATTTATCGAATAAAATGAAAGATTTTTGTGTAGAAAAGGTTATTACATATCACTTAACGGTACCACATACACCACAACTAAATGGCGTTGCTGAGCGGATGAATAGAACTTTGACAGAAAAAGGGCGAACAATGATAAGTGGTGCTTGTTTAGATAATAGTTTTTGGGGAGAAGCAATTCTCACAGCAACGTATTTAGTAAATATAACCCCTACTAAATCGATGAAACAAATTATTTAAAATCTCGACCGGCAGAAACAGGTGTTACTGACATGAGATCAAAGCCTATCGTATCTGAAACTGATAATTAAAAATCAATAGAGAATAGTGAAAACGAAATGTTTTGTGAAAAATTTGATAAGAAATCATATAAAACAGATACACTGCAGAAATCTGTGATTGAAACAGTTTTACCAAAGTCGAGAAGTAGTACGAATTTCGATGAAAAATGTGTAAGTGAAACACATGATAAAAGTACATCACATATTGAAGATAAATGCCAACAAAATAATAATTTAAGAAGGAGTGATACGATCAAACAAAAGCCTGTAAAATCATACAATGAGTATGAAGTAGATTATGACTATATGATGTTAGCTCATTCATTTAATAATAGAGTTCCCATTAGTTTTAATGAGATTAAACATAGAGATAATAAAGATAAATGGGAACAAGCAATAAATGATGAGTTAAATTCATTAAAAATAAATAAAACTTGGACATTGGTTCCAATGCCTAAAGATAAAAACATTATTGACTGTACTTTACAATTAAACACGATGAGTATGGAAACCCATGTAAATATAAAGCTCGCGTTGTAGCTCGAAGCTTCATTCAAAAATATTTAATTGATTACGATGAAACTTTTGCACCTGTCGCAAGAATTTCATGCTTTTGTCTTATAATAGCTTTTTCAAATCAACATAATTTAATCATTCATCATATGGATGTGAAAACTGCATTTTTAAATGGCATATTAAAGGAAGAAATTTACATGAGAGTGCCAGAAGGAGTTTTAAGCAAAAAGAATGAAGTTTGCAAATTAAATAATGCTTTGTATGGCTTCAAACAAGCTGCTCGTTGTTGGTTTGAAATATTTGAAAAAGCTCTTATTGAAAAGGGATTTAAAAATTCTGAAGTTGACAGGTGTATTTATCTTTTAGATAAAGGCAACATAAAAGAGAATATTTTTGTTGTTTTGTATGTTGATGATATTGTGATTGCCACGGCAAATTTTCAAACAATGTGCAATTTTAAAGAATATTTATCGAAAAAAATTCATATGACAGATTTAAATGATATCAAATTTTTCCTTGGAATAAAAGTTGAAAGAAATTTGGATAAAATTCCATTAGATCAAAGTGCTTATATTAAAAATGTTTTAGAAAAATTCAATATGGTTGATTGCAAATCTATTAGCACACCTCTACCAAGTAAATTAAATTATTTAGCCTTGAATGTAGATGAAAAATATGATGCTCCTTGTAGAAATTTAATTGGATGTTTAATGTACATAATGGTTTGTACAAGACCTGATTTATGCACAGCAGTAAATATTTTGAGTCGTTACACGAATAAAAATAATAGAGAACTTTGGCAGAATTTGAAACGCGCGTTACGTTATTTTAAAGGTTCAATCGATATTAAATTAACTTATAAAAGAATAAATTATAATAAGTTTTTAATTGGCTTTGTTGATTCTGATTGGGGAGGTGATGATGAAAATAATCGAAGAAGTGCGATTGGTTACTTATTTAAATGGTTCGATAATTGCACAATATGCTAGAATACTAAAAGACAAACGTCAGTAGCCGCCTCGTCGACTGAGGCTGAATATATGGCTCTTTTTGAAGCTGTAAAAGAAGCATGTTGGTTAAAGTCATTGGTTACCAGTATAAATATTCAAATTACAGAACAAATTATAATTTATGAAGATAATAATGTTTGTATTAGTATAGCAAATAATCCTGGCAATCACAAAAGATCGAAACATATTGATATTAAGTGTCATTTTTCAAGAGAACAAATTGAGAAAAATGTAATTAAGTTGATCTATGTTCCAACAGGTGAACAGGTTGCAGACATTTTGACAAAGCCGTTACCAGAAGTGAAATTTTTGGAAAAAAAATTGAGTCTCGAATGAACTTCAAAATTGGAACAGCGGAGATAATTATCCTACTTTGTCAAATTGTAATGATTAATTTAATGGTATTGAAATGGTCTGATTAGGTTTTGCTGGGTTTCCCTAGTCCTTGCAACAAATGTTGGATCATATGTATTTACCCCCAGAAGTCACAGGTGAAGCAAGATCTTGTAATTATAATTTCAAAGATAGTTTAAGGCCTATAATTGATTAAATTTTTTTTAATGTATGTTAAAATTAGTTCATGAAATTAATAGATTAATTTTTGAGGTGGCGTGTTGGATTGAAGCAAAAATGAATCTATTGTAGTAATGTTTTGAGCCTAAATTTGTTTACTTTGGAATTTATGGCTGTACGTGTCTTTTCTCTATTTCAAGGGTCAGCATAGTGCCTTGATTGTTCTACATACCGAAGAGTGTTTCACACATGTAAGGGACTGCGTTCTTTCTGTTTTCTACTGTAGGATAATGCATTTTAGAAGTTAGTCTTGTGTCGGCTTTCACTTTGTAAAGATCTTGTTTTCTTGTGACGCAATTAATTTAAATATAGAATCACTCATTAAAAAAGGATAAAACTGCGTATATTTATTTTCCTCTATAACCAATATTTGCCATGTGGTACGAGGAACATAAATCTGAATGCTCAGCTAATCACGAAGAATCTGCTGGAAAAATGCAAACTGACTCAGCCGTAAGCATTTTTCATAGATCAAAAGAACTTTATGATGTCTTTTACGGTAATTATATTGGCGACGATGACAGCAAAACTTACACGAATGTGGTAGATAGCAAACCTTATGGAGATGATATCCCCATAAATAAATTAGAGTGTGTTTTTCAACAAACGTAAACGCAAACGTATGTACCGTCGCTTAGTAGAAGTAAAAAAGAATTTACAATTTTAGAGAAATACAGAAAAAAGCGAAGAAAAAAAAGAGAAGAAAAAAATCCGAAAAAGTCAGTAAAACGAGGTACAAAATCAAAAACTGACATCAAAAATTCCGCACCTGTACAAGCCGTCCCCAAACCTAAAACGGCTAAATTGACTCTAAAATTGATTCGAAAATTGTCTGTGTTTTATAGTCTTGCAATTCAGAGATATCCCGATTTCATCGAGAACATGACAAAAGAAATTCTTGCCGGCTATTATCACAAAATTTCAACAGATGCCGAACCTCGTCACGAGTATTGCAATAAGGATTGGTGTAAATTTTTGCAAAGCGAGGAAAAAATGAGCCTTTTACTCATAAGCCACCACTAGATCAAAGCATTTGTGGCTACATTTTGCCAGTTTACGAGTCAGTTAGTAGTGATGAGTTGCTGCAAAGATGTCTTGGCAAAAATACTCAAAATAGTAACGAAAGTTACAACAATTTGATTTGGAATATTTCTCCGAAAAGCAAGTTTTCTGGCAAAGATGTGACTGAAATTGCAGCGTGGATCGCAGCATCCATTTTCAACGAAGGCTCGAGAACTTACCTAGCTATTATGGATCTCATGGGCATCAAAATTGGCGAAACTGCAACAGTTTTTGCGCAAAAAGTTGACGAGGACCGTATCTTTAAAGCCAATAGGAGGAGCAGTGAGCAGTCAAAAGAAGGTCGAATTAAGAAGAAAAAAGCTTTGGCCAGCCACTTACAGCAGTTACTAGATAATGAGGGTCCTCAGTATTCACCAGGAATGGCCAATTAAAGGTAAAAAAGAAGTTTTCGACCTTTTATTCAATAAAATTATGATAAAAAAAAACTTTAAACGCGTTTTTCTCAAAATTATCTTTTTCAAACTGGTAGGACATTTTTCTTCGAATCTACTCGACCGATTTTAAAAAACCAAAGAATATTCGATTACTTATTGAAAAAAGTAAACAATAAGCCTCTAAAAGTTTAAAAAAATACCCCCCTCTTGTTTTACGGTGGTGACTTACATTTAAAGGTGCCCCGTTAGGAGAAAGTTTTGAAAAAATATCCAAAACTTGTCAAGGTACGTTAGTGCAAAACCAAATGCTAAACTTAATAAAAATCGTAGAAACGGTTTTTCTTTCGTTTCTGAAAGCACCTAACCATTAATAACTGTCAAACCCGACAGTTATTGAGTCAACCTTCAGTCACAAGTAAGCGTCCACGGGGAAAACTAGAGTTCGTTTAATTGTTAGTAACCGTGTAATTTGACATCATTTTGGAACATTTGATAAGTTAAATTAGTAATTATAAAGTTATTAATTCAATTATGTTTGTAGTAAGACGTTCATGAATTTCATTAGGTTCCATTTTTTGTTGTTTACAGTAAAAATGACTCAAGTTGCGACTCGGGAAATGACAAAACGTCCCGTGTTTGGCGACCCCGAAATATTTTCCTTTTCTCAATTACCGACTTACTTTGATGTTATGAAATATTATCTTTTGATCAAGCATGAGTTAAAGCCAGAAAAATCAACTAAAGAACCGACTGTTCAAGAAATCTCAGAAAGAGTTGTGACTCGTGTCTTAGAAATATGGCATAAATCCTCTCTTCCAACAGTCAGTTTAAAAAGAGTATTGCAAGTTATAAGAGCTTACCACGAAAAATATAGAAAGTTAATGAAACCATTCAAAGGACGTGAAGGTAGTAAAAACTATAAAGAATAAATTAACAAATTCAAAGAAGATTCCCAAAAATTATTCGACATTAGTAGTTGCAAATGTGTAATAGCTGTGGATTCTACGTGTGAAAAAAGCAGTCGTATACCGAAAGAGCAAATTATTTTTTTTAATAGATCAGAGGACTACTAGAAAAATGATTTGCGGAGGCATTGATGCAACCACAACAATAAAAATCCAGAAAAAACAAGAACGAAAAGAAATGGAGTCATTTCGTTTGAAACAGCTACAAAATTATGAAAAACCTTCCTGTTCTCATTATAAGCCCCGACCAAACATATCTACTTGAGGTAATGACTGCCGTTAGCAAAGGTATTTTCCCTTCTGACCTGGTAAATAGAGAATCCGGTTCACTGAACCATTCCAGGTGGCTAACGACTGCGAACAGGATCTTATGATTATATGTCACAAAGACTGATCCGGAAGAGAATCTGCTTATATTAGCCAATTTCGTGATGAAAGTTTATGGGCGAACGTGGTTTAAAATCAAATGCAATCCTTCGTGTTTAAATGGAGCACAGCATTTGTGGTTTACGATTAATTGTAGTCGCTATTTAAACGATAATTTGAAAAAAAGTGATTGATCCAGTTATACAAAGGAATGGATATTTTGGTCATCCAGAAAATCTTCTTGTAGCCATACTTGCAGATGACAACGAAGTGATACGGCAACTGGCCTGCCAACGTATTCTGAAAGCAAGGTCGGAGAAAGTCACAGGAATCCGAAAATTCAAAGTTCCATCATTTAATTTCAATGCTCCCCATTATACTGATATTATTGTTTGGCACGATAATCAGATTACTGTTAATGAGCCACCTTTAACTAAAAGTTATCTACTGAAGCCTTAAAAGAAATTGTAAAAAATGGTCTTCGAACGAAAAATTATATAGCACTCTTTCCTTGTCATACTCAAGTCGTGGAGCGTTGCACCAAGCTCGTAACTGAAGCTTCAGGTGCTGTATGTGGAGAAGGAAACCGTGATGGTTTTATCAGGGCCAGATTGACATCGCGTCAGATGATGCCTTTTTATAATACTAAACACAAAGTTTGTACTTAATTGCATATTTTGTAACATTTTTTTAATAAATATTTCATAAATATGAATCGCATTTTTATTGCAAAATTCTTGATTTATTTTTGATTTAAGAGACTTTGGAGCACCATAAACCCTAAATTTTTATATATGTTTTTTATTATTACATAAAAATATAGGTTTCAAACAACATGAAAAAAACTATTCCAATAGATTATTAAGGTTTTTATACATCTTATTGAGGCTATCAAAAATAGACGAAATAATACTTTTTATCGAAATTATTTTGTGCTGGGGCACCTCAAACCGTTATAATATATTAAATGATATTTAACATACTTCATTCACTCATCCATAGGCAGCTATTTACAACTATGCTATTTCAAAAAAACAAAAAATATATTCTCCATACATTTTCACTCCACCCTAATATATAGTCTGTCAAGAATAAGTTTATACACATACATTAATTTTAGTTTTTCAACTTTCAATGCCAAAAATAAAGCATCCCCATTTCTGTACACAAACTTTATTCGTCAATTGTAGTTGCATACAATACTAAGAAAGTTTCGTAGAAAAAAAGTCCAACTTCAATTTCCGAGAAACGAGAAATGCAACAAAAACAAGTATTACACTATTTTGTTAGTGTCAAGAAACTCTTTTTACAAATGGTATTTAACCGTTATTGATGCTCTTAATTGTTCATTGTTGTGATCTAACTAGTTAATTAGTTGGTGTCGGTGAGTAAGTAGTTAGTTAGTTGGTGTTGATTAGTGATAAGTTAGTTTCGACACATAATATTATCCTTTAAAAATGCCAAGCAAGAGGCTATCTCTTGACATTTTTCAGCTGTGTACTATAATTACCAATTGGGTAAAAGTATACAGGAGCTTTCAAAAATGTTCTCGGTAACACGGCAGAGAATATACGATTGGAGCCAAAGCCTGCAGGTGGCCCTAAACCCCAAATAAACGCACATGTGGATCGCGTTTTAATGAGAAAAATTTATCAAAACCCTCATGCTTCAACCAGAACACTTGCACGGGAGATTAAGGAAGAGTGCAGTGTTAATGTTACATATGAAACAGTTCGGCAGGCCATAATTGCGAACAAATATTTTTCAAGAGCAGCACGAAAAAAACCGCTACTCTCTTCACAAAATATCGAGAAGCGTTTTTCCTTCGCGACGATACATATTTCTAAACCGACCGACTACTGAGACGACGTTATATTCTGTGACGAGACCAAAATAACGCTATATTATAGTGATGGACCAAACAAAGTGTGGCGAAAGGTCTTAACATCGTTGGAAAACAGAAACATTATTCCCACTGTCAAATTTGGAAAACTTTCGATAATGGTTTGGGGGTGCATTTCCAGCAAAGGAGTTGGAGACTTAGCTTTTATTGAATCAACCATGGATGCGCGAAAATATTTGAGCATTCTGAAAAACCACTTGATAAGTGCGAACAAATTTGAGTTTCTCAGAAACAATAAGCCGCACTTCAAGTTGTATCAAGATAATGACCCAAAACATAAGGAGCACACGGTGCGAGTGTGGCTTTTGTATAACTGCGGCAAAGTTATGGACACACCACCACAGAGTCCCATTGAGAATTTTTGGATCCATTTAAAAAAGCAAGTCGCTAAACGGTAACCGAAAAACAAAACAGCAGTTAAAACCACTATACTGGAAGAATGGCAGAAATATGATTCACTGTGAAGATACCGAGCAATCATGATTTGGAAAAGTTGGTCCGATCTATGAAAAATCGACTGCAATGTGTTATAGATGCAAAGAGCGGCCATACAAAATATAACATAAGTAATCAAAATTAATAAACTTTTAAGTAAATTTAACGTAAAGACACTTCTTAGTATTTGTAAAAAGAGTTTCTTGACACTGAAAAAATAGAGTAATGTTTGTTTTCGTTGTAAAGCTCCTTCCTAATGTATTGAATTTGCATTTTTTTGCATAAAACCTTTGTAAGTATTAAACATAAATAAAACTGATGAATACAATTTATGTATAGAAATGAAAAGAGTTTCTGCTTGCTGAGTAAGTTGAAAAATTGAACTTATATATATATATATATATATATATATATATATATATATATATATATATATATATATATATATATATATAGTAGAATCTCGAAAACGTTAACTCGCGTAAAAGTTAATCGCTCGGTTAAGTTAACCGAATTTCAGCTTCCACGTGCCGCTCTGAAAAGTTAACTTTTCAGTTCACTTTTCTGAGCGTACGAATTTTTCAAACCAACCGCTTTTTTCGGTCACTAAAGGGGCAATTTGGCCCTATCAATACGATAGTGAAGACGACATTCCGTTGTCTAAATTGATTAAATCAAATAGTGCTTACGACGATACACTCCGAGAAGTTCAATTGTTGATGTCGAAGTTGGGTGATAATGTTGACATCAGCATCGATGTCATTGAAAATTGGAACAAGGATCAAATTGCGGAAGATAACGATGATTTCGAAGTTTCCGATAATTATAACGTTGGGTCAATTATCGAGGAAGATATTCAACTACCAAAAGTGAAAGCAGTTGAAAGCATCAAATATCTTGATAAGATGGTTTGAAAACAATAACGATGCAAATCAGGTGGCAGACCTTGTCCATATGCGTACGAAAATGATCAAGAGCTATTACACAAAAGAAAACAAACAAACAAGTATCGACTGCTTCTTCAAACCACTCCACAAAAATTAATTAATACATATATCGCACGAAAATAATCAAGAGTGACTGAGAACCACAAAGCAACCGGTACAAATTTTTTTGTAATGATGAAAACCAAGTCATTGAAATAAATTTAGCGTGTTATTTACGAAAAATCTATACTTATTATTATATTTTTTTTCAATTTTGAAAACCACTTAGAAAAGTTAATAGTTCGAAAAAGTTAATTACCCTTGGGACATTTCGGTTAACTTTTTCGAGATTCTACTGTATATATATATGATGGCCACGAGACATACTGTATGTATGTATGTGTATATATATACATATATATATATATATATATATGATGGCCACGAGACATACTGTATATATATATATATATATATATATATATATATATATATATATATATATAGTGGTGGCAACGAGTTTAGCACACTGTGTCTTTGAAATGCAAATATCTTCAACTGTTTAACGTTTTTCATTCAATTTTTTCTTCTTTTGTTTTGCCCACGATGTGATGATTATGTCCCGTCAATTTCGTTTGTTTCCTTGGTTCCGTTTCGTCTCGATTCTCATTTAATTGCAAGTGGTACGTGATCTAAGCTGGACACGAGTTTAGCACAACTTGAAATATCCCTAATTACGGGTTTAGTTTCTGGTAAATCAAATTGATTGGTAAAATTTGCAATTTTATAGTTCATTCACGATTCTTGTTTAGAAAAAATGTGTGTTTAGAAATAGCAAAAGATACATGGCGCACAGAGGCTCAGCGGTAGGTAGCTCATCAAATGAAGAGCAGTGGAAGCACCGTTATGCAAATTGCAAGCTCCAAAAATGTAAAACAGCGACCAAGCTCGAAAAACCACAATTAAAGAGGACTGCCTGATTTATAGAGCCTCAATCAAGAACCCTTTTAACAGTTCAACCGTTATAAAAAGGGATATTTCGTCGGAATTTGGCATTGACGTATCCTCAAGGGCAATAAGACGACGGCTCAATGAAAAAAATTGGGTGGATGCATAGCACAGCACAAGCCGCTTGTGTCAAAAAAAAATTTAAAATCTGGAATTGCGTTTGCCCGTGAGCACTAAATGTGCTTTGGAGGGACGAGTCAAAGTTTTATCGGTTCGGATCTGACGGTAAGCACTACGTATGGCGCCCTTCAAATGCAATTCGAAGACCGTTAAGCACGGCGGTGGGAGTGTGATAGTGTGGGCTGCCTTCTCTTGGTACGGCGTTCGCCCCATACATAAAATTGACACAAGAATGGATCAGCACGTTTACAAAAACATCATTGTTGACACAATGATGCCATTTGCTGATGATAACATGCCCCTTAGATGGTGTTTTATCCATGAAAATGACCCAAAACACACTTCGCGCACAGCGAAGGGATACTTGGAAGAGAACCGAATCGATGTTCTCAAGTGGCCAGCCCAATCACCTGATCTCAATCCCATTGAGAATATGTGGAACGATGTCAATGAGCATATTCACATAGCAAAATCTCACAATATGGCCGATTTGTAGACCGAAATTCAAAAGGCTTGGTACGCAATTCCGAGGGAACATTGTATGACCTTGGTCGAGAGCCTACAGAGATGCGCTACTGTCATCCAAAATCAAGGATATCCGACAAAGTATTAAAATATTGCATTTAAATTTGTTCTTTGTTCTTTTTTGGCATTATTACAAACAGTTTTTTGTGTGCTAAATTCGAGTGCAGCTTTTTTTCATCTTATTCACAAGTAAACTACAATAAAAAGAATGGGAAGACAATAACCACATGAAACCAACATGACATAATCATCACATCGTGGGAAAGACTCAGGAAAAAAATTGGAATGAATAATATATAACAGTAGAAAATATTTGCACTTGAAAGTCACAGATACCAAGTGTGCTAAACTCGTG